>JANBPK010000798.1:0-42791 GCA_027579435.1 Candolleomyces eurysporus | reverse complement strand
ATTTGATATTGATGCGCGCGCAGCTGGCCTTCCTCTAAGGCTCGTACTCAGAGAAGGGAATCTAGAAATTTGAGCCTCAGGGCCTCAAGCTCGATAGCAACTCCGTCCAGCCATTCTTCACGATACTCCAAACTAGCTGTGCGACAGATGTTTCGCTCGCAATTGCGTTCTTATGGACAGATGTATTTTCGAAAAAGTCCCATGTCCGACTTAGACTGTCCGAGACAAAGTTTAAGCTCGCAACGTTTGACTTTTAACGTTTCAGGGAGTCAAAATTACCGAGATTCAACCGCTTCCAGGTACATAACAGTGGGAGGAAGATGTACACGCGAGACACTATCTCCAGTTCAGACGCAAGGTGCACAGCAGTGATTCAAGGGTATATAACTGTATATAAGTACTGGAACAGGTCAATCAGAAATACGCGAAGAGATAATCTAGCGCTCATTAAATCCAATGGTATACGGTAGCAAAGTCTATAGCTMAAAAACGAAACCCACACGTTGACGTTAGGCATCARCTACTYACTYATGATGACTCGAACTATTATTTACGGGCTGTGTAGCCCTGTACTATATAACTTATCCTCGATGTACCGTACTTCTTTAGCTTGTTCTCAAGAATCTACCATTCGAGCCAAGTAACCAGCTAGCATATGCTAGTATTAACTCTTCACAAACAACCTACCAGCAATCCACGATTAACCCGTCTCAAGATCACCGTTCGCCGCCGAGGGGCACCACGACGACTTCGATTATTTTCTCACTCCGCATTCCTCGACGAGACAGCCGCCCGTCTCCTAGAAACCAGGCTCAATACTTTAATCAACACAATTGGCCGCAACACCCATTTGTTAGCACTGACCGGGGGATATCTATTATCCTGTCAAATTCCCGACGTGTGTTAATCATCCGGCATAACGGGCACTTTTCTATCGTACGCGGACGACTCTATTCCGTTCTTCATCACGAAGACGACATCACCCTTTTCCTTCGAAACCGCCCTTCGGTAACCATATCAAGGTTTCTCCCTTGATCCATAACAAAGATGGACACGCGAGACACTATCTCCAGCTCAGACGCAAGGTGCACAGCAGTGATTCAAGGGTATATAACTGTATATAAGTACTGGAACAGGTCAATCAGAAATACGCGAAGAGATAATCTAGCGCTCATTAAATCCAATGGTATACGGTAGCAAAGTCTATAGCTAAAAAACGAAACCCACACGTTGACGTTAGGCATCAACAGTCTCTCGATGCTCCGACCGAATCCGTAAAATATCTACCCGTTGCAAATTCGCCTCGTCGCAGAGCGATCGGAAAATCGAGTCTTCTTTATCGAAGAGATTCAACACCGTGTCAAACTCGGCCACACGGCCCTCGTCCATAACCATCACCCGATCATAGTACGCTATGATGCAAGAAATCAATGAGGACGGCAGCAGTCAGGGAATCAGCTGAGAACTAACCGATAGTGTTCAATCTGTGAGCGATGCAAAGCAAGGTCGACGTCGTAAATTCTGTTTGAATCGTTCGCTGAAGTTTAGCATCTGTCTCTACATCGACGCTGCTCGTGGCTTCATCCTGCCCACAGAAAGCAGACGTCAGCCAACGATGAAATGTCAAAAACCAATCCGCCACGTACCAAGACAATGACCCTGCTATTCTTAACCAGTGCACGGCATAACGCGAGTAGTTGCTTTTCTCCAGCGCTGAAATTGGATCCTATGCGAATAGCAAGTTCAGTGCACGGTCAAGCTTGTAGGTAGAGGTAACCAACCTTCGTCACCCACGCTCGCATCCAGACTGAACTTGGCTTCAGCGACGGGATCTGATTGCCCTTCTCGTGGTAACAGCCAGGCTCTTTGAAGGACCGAAATCAACTCGGCATCCGTCCTCAGTCGCTGAGGATCACTGAAAATACCGATTGTCAGTAACTTCGTAGAGATGTACCACCAAAAACTCACAGATTTTCCCGCAAGGTCCCAAGGAAAAGTACGCTATCCTGAGGAACGAGCGCCAACCGACTCCGCAAAGTTTCAAGGCCAATTTCCCGAGCGTTGACTCCGTCGATCTCAACCTTGCCACCGGAGACTTCCACCATCCTAAAGAGGACCTGGAGTAGAGAACTCTTCCCGGCGCCTGTGCGACCAACAATTCCAAYCTATGGCCCAAATTGACCGATTAGCACGCATAACTAACACAAGTTACGCCTCCGTACCTTCTCCCCAGGACGAACATCGAAACTAATGCCTTTCAACACCAAAGGAAGCCCTTCGCGATAGGCCATCTTTACGTCCTCGAACTTGATAGCCCCCTTCTCAGGCCAAGATGGTGCAGGATCGTTCGGAGTATGAAGATCTCCTTCCGAAGGCAAGTCGGAGTAATGCAAGATGCGCTCCACAGCGTTCATATTCTGTTCGTTTTGAGCAAATTGGGACACCATATCAGCTGTTGGTGCGAAAATTCAGCTCAATATCAACAATTGAAAGATGGAAAACTGAAAAGAGTAGACGTACAGAAGAATTGCGTAACTGCGCGTCAAAAAGAYTCAGAGTAAGCAAACGAGATAGTACACGTTCAGGARAGGAAGGACGTACTGCCGAGAGCATAAGTYAAAACGACACCGATTCTCGCAGGATCTACCGAATGTCTGAATCCCGCAGCGAAGAGTGCGATTCCGAAAATGAGAATGTTGGCGAAAAAGTCCAGTCGAACGGCTAACCACCGCTGAAGAGATATCGTCAGGTAGTAAGCTCTATTTTGCATGTCCAATCCATTCTCAGTGTCCCGAATGGAACGAGACTGTTCTCGGTACGCGCGGATAGTTGAGAGTCCTGTCAAGCTTTCTGTTGGAGAAAGGAGACTTAGTTGGAAAGGATCAGGTGGTTCAGTAACGARGCATCGTACCTGARTAGGCCGCATATARAATGGACCGGAGSACRGAGTCCCATCGCTTGACTTCAACMGAAGTACGACGATAGTAAACAGACACGAGYTGGTAGAGGATGATCAAGGGGACGAAGAGAATCCCAAGGTAGGGGAAGGTATAAAACACGAGCCCCGCGGTACCAAACACGGAGAAAAGGGTATTCGAGAACTGTCGAGCGAAACTGTTTCAATGACCCARGACCACACCGAAAAGNAAAACSGATGCCTCACCTGGAACATAATCATGGACATCTCGGTGTCAAGGGTGTCTTGATCCTTCGAAAGTCGAGACAAAATGCGGCCCATAGGCGTGGTATCAAAGAACGAGATCGGCGATCGCAGAACGCCRTTCAAGGCACTGACRAACAAGTTCAGACTTGCGGTCAAGCAGGCAAATCTAAAGCCAGAGCAAAGAGTTAGATCCTGGCWTGAATGAAGAGAGAGATGGAGCGGGACTACTAACGCAAAGGAGAAGCTCAGTCCCCAAGTGAATAGAGCTTGAGCAGCACCTTCAAGGAAGGGTCAGAAGCTTGATAAGAAGAAACGAGATCCGGTRCGCACCTAAGCCGGCATACAGGCCCATGTATTCTCCTTGACGGAATCCCGGAATGGTGCCTGCTGTCCAGAATCCGAGGAATAGAGTATTACCCACTATATTTGACCAAGCCTGTCAGCTTGGGAATGGTRATTGTTAGAAGTAGCGATTTACCTGTGGCAGCCTGCGTAAGGACCAGCAACATCAGAATCCAGGGACCCCAATAAAGCCCTCCAGCAAACTTCAGATAGCTCTTGTAAATGCTCCAAGTCACAGCGCCCGTGTTGCGTTCCTCAGCCTGCATCAATGCTGCTTCGTCACGAGGCTTCYTCGGGCCGTCTTCGTTACTCTCTTCCTCCGAYAAGTCAAGTTCTTTTCCATCTTTTGAGAGTTTTCGCGACTTTCGAGGCTTCACCGCTTCCTTGTCCAGGATATCTTGTCCTTCCTCTTCATCATCCGAATCTGCATTCCCGTACTCTTCAATGAGCTTTGAGAATACGGCGCTATTGGCCATCAAGTCCTGCGGGCGATAAGTAATGAAGATCCRAGGGACRGTAGAATGAAACGTACATCGTAAGTGCCTTCTTCGATAACTTCCCCGTTATCCATGACGTAGATATAGTCCAGTTTGTCTAGGACGTGTAACGAATGAGTGACCAAGATCCTCGTTCTATCAGACAACGGCCCATTGAGGAGGCAGTTCTCCAAGATCGCTTTCCCCACATAGGCGTCGACGGCCGAGAGTGGGTCATCCAGGAGGACAATTTCAGAGTTGGAATAAGCAGCACGAGCAAGGGAAACCCGAGCCTGGATAAATATGTTGTCAGTCACTTGCACTCAACTTCGAAAYCAGCTCATAACGCGCCTTCTGACCRCCTTGARTTTRATAAATGTCAGCAATCAGGATCGAGCTTTCTATGGTGGATAGAAAAGACGTACCACTTAGATTRATACCCTTTTCGCCGATTTCAGTCTCTTCTCCGTGAGGCAACACCTCTATGTCATGCTCGAGGCAGCAAGCACGCACAACATCCCTGAACCTACACAACACAACCGAGGAAGGTCATCAGTCAAACTGATCAGTCAATCGGTATAGCGCCCAAAATTCACATACCGCTCTTCGCTATCTTCCAAGCCAAACAACACGTTCTGTCGAAGACTCGCGTTTCTGATCCAAGGAGTTTGCGGAGCATACGCTACCGTACCACCGAACACGACCTAAGCACACCAAACAAGGTAAATCAGAATCGGCAGTCAACAGAATAACGCTRWAAACTCRCATGGCCTCTGGTCTTCCTCATCTCTCCAATGAGCGCCTGGAGCAGCGAACTCTTCCCTGACCCCACTCGCCCAACAATCCCAATAAAGGCTCCCTTCGGAATCGTCATCTTCATATTCTTCARCTCGAACGGTTTYTCTTCTTGCGACGAGGTTTCTTCTGCACCAGCTTTCTCGTCTTGAGNCTCNNNCGTATCTCCCTGAACCTTTTCCTGGGACCCAGAGTTGTGTCGCGGAAGGATATCCTTTTCCTTCTTACCGCCTTTCTTCGAACCCTTCTTCGCCGCACCACCATGCGCGAACTTGCCTTTCTCCTCCGACGCGTTCGGGTCACCAACAGTTTCCCAAACGAAGTCGCCCTCGGCGTCGACAGCAACGCCTTTRAGTTCGTCTTTGATGTCATAAGGTTTCGGGAGATCTTCCGCGGTAAGGAAAGATCCGATACGCCGGAGCGCGACGATGGCATCGGAGAGGGCGGAAAGTACGAATGGGAAGAAGACTAAGGGCATTCGGATGATCTGTTTGAGTGTGATAACGTCAGTCAATGGGCCGATGGCAATGTTGATCTATCAATRGAAGGACAGGAAATGAAGACCCACGTTGAACAGTTGCAAGCAGGTGAATACGACGGCGACGTTGAGATCGTGGCCTGTAAGGGCGTATGTAATCTATCGCGAAACGAGTAATTAAGCTGTYGCGATGCATTTRTTACAAAGGWCCACTTACGAACGAAAGAACGGACGCTAAGATCGGAATAAAAGTCATCATTGAGATCAGCGAGGACCTCGCAATGCTGTTCGAAGCGATAAATATACTAGACACAGGGAGGAGCCGAGTTGGTACTTACGCCATAATCTTCAGAGTTCGAATCTCCTTTTGCCTCAAACCGGAGATTTGGTCCATGTAAAAGCCTTCCCAAGCAAAGTACTTGATGAGCCGTATGCCTTGGAGTACCTGGAACAAAATAATCGATCAGTTACACCTAATCGATAATTAGCGAAATCCAGACCAAATTACCTCTGTAGTCAAACGAACACGCCGGTCCGTAAACACGACACCCTTGGATCTCTGTTTGAACATAATCTTAACAATCATGAKTTGGATAGGGAAACCAAGTAGAAGAACGCCCAAGCCAACGAGRGCCGAATATCCGAGCTATATTGAAGTTGGTTAAATCAGCGCTCGCTTGGGAAGGAAGGATGGTGCGTGAACGCACGTTTCCAATTAAGAGCCCGATGCCGATGGCGAGCTGAATGGGCGCAGTCCAAAGACTAYGACGATAATCAGGACGAGAGAGCCCGGCAGAAAGGGATTCGTTCTTACATGTGCGCAAATCCAACGAACCGGTCAAGGCGMSTCGCGTCGGTAGATATCATRGTCGTGATTTGGCCCACACTATGAGCTGCTCGACCTCTRCCAGAGATCCGCAGGCAYTTGCGGAAGATRGTTCCRATAATCTATYGTGAAGTTGTCAGTAGGGTAAGTAGYAGTGGTAGATCTGATYATAAATTCACTTACTCCAGTTCGAACAGACACGCCAGTGGTCATTGTAAGTTGCTGATAATGGTTGGTCATCAAACTCGCAGTTTCTGARGGGTGAGTTAGAGATGAGAAGGATTCAGAGGAAGAGCRAGAACGGAGCATCTGTACCTTGCATCATAAACAAGGCTATTGCCAACCCAATCCCAAAGCCAACTCCCCGCGGCCTGGTTAACGACCCAGCCTGAATCGCCGCTTCCCTCTCGAGCTCAGACATGCGGTGGAAATAGTAAGTTTCGGTCAACCATTGGAGGAGAACCTTGTTAACCAGTGGCGTTGTCGTTTTAAGCGTATCTGGGCGAMAATGGGAATGARGAYGAGAGARGTGATAGAAGSGAGARATGCATACCGGCGAAGACCTTGAAGAAGCCRGCAATCCATATTGGCCGCAGAAATGTTTGGTGAAGTGCTCCAAAGAGTGACTCATTGTACACTCGTGGATCACCCGATCGATTCGGCGGGACTTCGTCCTCAATCGTACCCTTTTCTAGCTTTGCATCGTCGTCTGAAAGAGACTCGTTCTCGCTATCCAACTCTTTCCGGAGATGTAGTGGCCGCTTTTCTGGCGAACATCTACTATAAAAGTTTCGTTCAACCTTTTCGGTTACSGTCGAGGCTAATTCGGACTCGGGAAGCTGCCAAAAATCTGCAAAATATTCAGGGCGTCGAACCAAGGTCCCTYACGCAGTTTACACATACCATCCTTCTCCAATGGTCGCGAGAAGCCAACCGTTAAGAGGGGAGTAATCCAACCAAATATRAGTCGCGAGAATGGACTATTGCGTGTAAATCATTAGCACAGAAGCAAGCAGATGTCTAGGGACACGTACTTTGAGGTACGTTCCGGCAMGACCTTGCCCTCACCGAACCCAGGAGGTGCTGGGTCAGGACTAAACGGGTTAGGGACCTTCATCGAAATGAGTGTCGTAGGATGAAGAAAGGACGAGGGCCAATTCTTACGAGAACAGTCGTGGGCTTTAAATCTCGAGGAACCGCAGCGCTCAATGAGTCGATGCCATGGCGGCTTTGGTGACGACGTCACGGAAGCACGGAAAGAGTGTACGACAGCTCCCGGCGATCAATGATTCTGTTGGCATCCTCTATAATTACTCATCCTATCAGCACCTCCGAATTTGAAATTTGAAGGTTCACCCTGCTCAAATTGATATGAAATTTCAAATATAGAGTTTACGTCCAGGGGCGGTGGTGGCCGAGAAGAAACTGCAGCGTTTAATCCAGGTACTAGACTACTTACAGTGTACGCGCAATTCGGCACGGCCGTAAGTAACAGTTCGGCAACCCCCGATGCCATGAGAACTCGTTCGAGATGATAAATTTAGCATTCGGCGTAATACCTCGAGAACCCAAATATCCGTGCTGGCTGGACATAACGTGGGCACGGCTCTAGCCTTCGAGACAAGCACCAGATCTAAATGATTGTTGGCACGGTCCATCGACTGAGGCGGAGATTCAAACGATCAGGTTGCCCTCTTCATATTACATACAGATAGACTCAAGTAAATGCCTTTTTTGTTGCAGTAATAGCCAGAAAGAGATAGAAGAGGGGGTTAGATTGTGAGTGTTTCCACGAAGTTAAGATGAGGTTCAGAGATTCAGACTCCGCACCAGGCCACTACTTTTCCAATCTCGTCTCTAAGTTGGTTCACTGCGCTCATGTCGTTCCCGTGGTCCAGTGCGTTATACATTCACCCGGCTGCTCCTTCACTGACTCAATAATACTACATAGGTCCTATTCGAAGGAATGCAAAGGGTCATACTCTCGCCCCGATACCAAACGAGATTTATGAGGAAATCCTGAACTGTATACAACCAGGTCCGGACGATGTCCCGCAASGCGAATATCGCKCCCAGCTGTGTCGCATTGCTCTCGTCTGCAGATACTTCTGTACACTGGTGCTTCCCCGTCTCTTCGAAACAATATGTTTTGACGGAAGCGATAGCACACCAAACAATTCTGCTTTCTGCCGCGCTATCATCAAGAACGAAGGGCATGCCAGGAACGTAGCAAATTATGTTCGTTCGTGTCAACTTCACAACTGGAAACCGGAAACTGGCGCATCTGTCCGGTCCTATTCCGCCTTTTTCAAACTCCACCTTTCTGCTTTGCCGCACATGGGCAATCTACACGCACTCGATCTAAACGACGTGCTCGTCACACCGGATCTTCTGCTCGCGCTTTCACAACTCAAGCAGCTGAAGTCTATTGATATGTTAATCGTAGAAGTCGCCGAAGATTGCGATAMCGAGCATTTCGACAAGGTCAAAGCGCTCAAGTTGAGCACCCTCAGGTTYTTTGGTCATCGCTCGGAGGGTTACACCAAGCTCGCTCAATCATTCGACTATTCCCATCTCACGATCCTGGCTACTTGCCTTCCTGGCCCAGTTCACAAAATTGAAAAATCCGAAGAATCACTACYCCTGCGCGAACTCAATGTGGCATTCACGGGTCCACACCTCAAGATCACCTCTTCCTTTTTCAGAAATCTTCCAGAACTTCGCAAGTTTCATTATAACCCAGCAGCGGAAGRCGTTTTTACGGACCTCTCCTTGGATTCATCCTGCGTGCCACATTTGGAGGAGGTTCGCTGTAGCTGGAGGCAGCTGGCAAACTTTCTGCCCGGTCGACGCGTTGCCATCGTTGATATCAAACAACACTTCACCGGAGGGAGCGGCAGGCTCCCTTGGCCTCGCGAATGGTTCATGCCAATCTTGCAATCTTCCGGACGCGTCAAGAAATTGATGATGTCGTGCGATGCGTTCATCCAGTATCCCCCTGGGCCAGCCGAATATCTTGCCAAGGTCGATTACCTCGAGCTCGATCTAAGCAATCCCTTGACCTCTCACACCAAAATGCCAGAAGAAAGCCCTCACGATCAGGTACTTCACTCCATTTGTCATTATTKAGTAGCGATTAAGTCCTCCTTTGCTACGTTYAGGTTTTGTCGACCGTGATTGGCAAAATCCCTTGGTCAAAGGTTCCTCATTTGCAACGTATCGATATCCGTCGTTCCACAGTATTCCTCCCAACGCTKCGCCGTATCGGCCTGCAACAACAGCACCAACTACTTGAACGGGTATCGGCCGAAAGAGAGCATTCCAGCCCTCTGGTCATCCAATTAGGTCTGATAACTTGGTCGAGCGATGATAAGGGRAGGTGGCGCGTAGAATTCGCACCCAAATTGTGTGAAGGGGTTCAGCGGATGATCCGGATGCAATGCAGACGCTTGCCAGTGCAACAGTTTCTATCAGAACATCTGGCGCCTATTGATTACAACGGATACCTGTCAAGCTTTGTTCAGGAGGATGATCATGGTTCAGATACGGAGCCAGAATCCGACTGAAGATCCGGAGGTGTATATCGATATCTTGGTGTGTCTTCAACTACGTTGCTGTCGTTCTGAGGTTCTGACTTTTACCTTCGATGAAATCCAATCAGACACTCAAAATACCTTTTTCTTGTGAATGTAATATTTCTGAAATTACTGAGCAGGACTGGATTGACCGTAAGTGAGTCCGGACATTCGGACGATATCGTATCCAGGTCCGTTTCCAAAGCTGAGGTATCTCCGAGCTTATCCCTTTCCCATTTCAATATGTCAGCCCACCCCTCTGCGCACGTTCACCATTGGATACTTTGAGGTGTTTTTTACGTGAATTAGGCAAGGGAGGTAAAGGCTTTGTAAAGATGAGCTTCTTATGACGAGGATTGCAGGTGCATCTTCTGAACTGAGTACCAAAGGTGGCGATATCATATCCCCGCACGTGCACGCAGAGAGAGAGATCTTACATCATCTCCCGCGAGTGAATTATATATCAGCGGGGGTCCTTCCATTGGATCTCTCCATCTCGCCTCTTCACTCTAACCACCATGTCCAACTCTCTTGACCTCCTCAAGCAAACTGGCACCGTCGTTGTCTCCGACTCCGGTGACTTCGAATGTAAATTTCTCGATAATTCGTCTCGCCATAGATACTAACCAGGGTGATCATAGCTATTGATATCTACAAGCCCCAGGTACGCGACGATTTCGCCCCCGTCCTCCGCGCTGTATTCGAGTAGTTGAACTCATACAATCGCTGTGCTCAGGATGCTACGACAAACCCTTCGTTGATCTTGGCGGCTGCCAACAAGCCTCAGTACGCGAGGCTGATCAATTCTGCAGTGGAGTACGGACGATCTAAAGGTGGAGATATCGATGCGCAGGCAGGCGCTGCCATCGACAGACTGGTGAGCACGACCTCCGCTAGAGTCAATGAACGGCCCTGTGTCCTGACAGACCTTTCAGCTCGTGGAGTTCGGAAAGGAAATCCTCGCCATTATCCCCGGCCGTGTCTCTACCGAAGTTGACGCTCGCCTTTCCTTTGATAAGGAGGCCACCAAGGCGAAGGTACGCCAACGACTTTTCTCCGTCCTGATCAGGGTAGTTTATCATTCCGGGTAGGCCAAAGAGTTGATCGCCTTGTACGACTCCGTTGGTATCAAGAAGGAGCGCATCCTTATCAAGATCGCGTCCACCTGGGAGGGCATCCAAGCTGCCCGGGAGCTCGAGCGGGATGACGGTATCCACTGCAACCTCACTCTCCTCTTCGGCTTTGGACAGGCCGTTGCTTGCGCCGAGGCTGGCGTTACCTTGATCTCGCCCTTCGTTGGTCGTGTATGTGTCCTCCCCCTGTCGGCTATCCCTCAGGACCATACTTATAATTGTCCGGTTAGATCCTCGACTGGTACAAGAAGTCCACCGGAAAGAACTACGAAGGCGATGAAGATCCTGGTGTGCAGTCGGTGAAGAAGATCTTCAACTACTACAAGCAACACGGTTACAAGACCATCGTCATGGGTGCCTCGTTCCGTAACGTCGGAGAAATCAAGGCTCTCGCTGGTGTAGACTTCCTCACTATCTCGCCATCGTTGTTGGAGGAACTAAAGAAGTCCTCTGACCAAGTCCCCAAGAAATTGGACGCCAACTTCGGTGCGTCATCTTATCTCTGTGGATCGGTGATTATCGAAAGGCTGATTTGATCCGTTATGTTCCTTCGGATGCAATCATTCGTCGGTCTGTTTAGCCGCCGAAGGTCAACCCATCCCTAAAGTTTCCTTCATCGACAACGAGCCCGAGTTCAGGTGGTCGCTCCTTGAGGACCAGATGGCTTTCGATAAGCTTCACGAGGGTATCAAGAAGTTCGCTGAGGATGGGCAGACTCTCAAGGATCTGTTGAAAAAGAAGCTCAGTGCTTGAAGGACGAGACTACCTTTGCTCTTCGGTACCAACCATTGATTGAAAAAGGCGAGCGAATACAGCAGTCGCATATGTAACATATACAATGTATTACCATTGATTTACCTTTTCTTCGTCCCCCGGCTATCGGGAAGGTTTTGTATTTGAATGGTGAGCGTGAAGTACCGCAACTACGTCACCCGCAGCCTATGATGAAGCCCATTATGAATCCATCATAACGACCATATTGAAACCTTGTCTTGTGTTCAGTTCCATTTATCCACGGCTCTATTACATTCGATTGCTTACTATTGTTCACTAATCCTCCTGCTTCATATAACACGGGTCTAGGACGCGGTGTCACTGCGCAAATGCCAGACTGTTGTTTGGAAGAGGTGAGTAAATAATTTTTCTGACGGGTTTATCGTTCACTTGAAAGCTTACTGTGCCTTCTTTCATTCTACTGCTTCAGATAACGATAACCCACTGCGCATCCAGACTGCTCTTTGAAAGTGCTTCAGTAAATAATTTTTCTGATCGGTTTTCTCGATGATAAAGCTTGCGAAACTTTCTTAAATAGTAGAAGTCTCCCGAGCCTAGAATGCTGATGACATGGTATGGGAACTGTGGTGGGTATATCTGAATTGAAGTTTCAGTCTTGTGTGCGCGGCGAGCTGAGGGTGACCTAATGGTTGATTACTCTGGGACTTGACTCCTCTGGCCCCTGCGCCCACGTCATTATGCTTCTCCGACGCAGTGATAAGTGGTATTGAAGTGACTCCGAGATGTTAAACGGAGGAGGCATATGTGCTTCGAAGAACGATCATAGTATCTCCCTTTCGTCACATCGGAAGAATTGAAGATGTCGTCAAGCCAACGGCAATGGCTGGACACGTAGCATGAAGATCATTACCTAGAGGAGCTGTCGTTCCCGTCTAAATCATCTGGTATCGGCGCCAATCTGATTCCGCTGTCGGTTGTTGTGGGACTCTTATCACTCGCAGCCAGGGGAGTGGATCTATATATCCCAGAAGAAAACAAAGGCGCTACGTTTTGGTCAGCATGATGTCTAATTGTAGGAAGCTCTCCGTGAGTCATCGTCATCATTACGGAGGGATTGAAATGAGAACTTTATCATTATGTGTGTCAAAGACCGACGTCAAGGCCCCGATGGGCGTCATGCGGATTTTTCGTTTCATGTGTCGCCAAACAACAGTGTAATTGTGGGAGATATTACTCTTCGCAGGTGATATTCAGGGTGATTCTTTTCTTGGATATTCGAAAGAGTTCTATACTTGACGGCCACCGAGACTCGTAAGTAAAATTCAGAGGCAGTGGCACGATTGCTGTGCAGAAATTAACAGCTTTTGAAAACGTGTTCAAGGGTGGGTGCCTTGCTGTTGAGAAAATTCCGACGGCGCCCTAGCTTCCTCCTTCAAGCTCGACTCATGAGTTTCGTCATTTTTTTGGACGCCTTTTGGGTCTGTTTTCATGGGTTTTCAGAGGAAATGAGTTGGTGGGTGGCAGTAAAACTTCACCGACTTGATCAAACCAATGTGGCATGCCTTCCTAATTTGGAACGGTGACCTGATGTGGGCGTCACTGCCTCCACTTTCCTTCTGCCTTAATCACCACTTGCTGCAGGAATGTATATCGATTTTGACCCGGATCTGTGCAAAGGATCTGATATATTTCCCTTAGCTCCCTCAAGTCCAAGGGCATTCGAGTAAAAGTCCCGGTTCGTAATTGATACTACGGACAGGCTCTACTAGGAATCTCGTCTTGGAACTCATTGATGACTCGCTCGTGGCACCGAACGGAAAAGTCCGTGCTCACGCAATCACAGAAAGAGAACAACAACATCCATTGGAAATCTCTTGTCTTGACTTCCGCGTAATTGACAGTAAAGGGTTCTATCGCCTTCCATCCTTTGTCGGAGAATGATACTAGCCCTGGTCCGGCAGGTTGGTAGGGCGGCCTCTATGGATTGTCACTGCCGCCCCTGTTTCAAAACAGAGAATTAGCCACGAAAGCGCGGGATGAGATCTCATATTCGACTCAGGCTTATGACTGGATCTGACATCGATATCTCTGGGCTCTTTCAGATCAACAGGACTCTATTTTGGTGTTGCTCTCCTCGTATACGGGTTTGAAGTCAAGGGTTCTTAAAAGCCACGATGCTAATTGGCAAGTATGACTCTTTGATTGTCTGTCTCGGCTATTTCAATCTTTTGGATAAAAAGCGATGTCTTACCACCAATCTGCATCGCGAGCCCCTCCCATGCTTATCCTGTATGATGTTCCCGGGCACACCCCCTCCTCCTGGGCTCCCAATATTTGGAGAATACGGTCTGTCTCCCTCCTCTCGATTGACCTTCCATGATAGTTGACTCTATTCCTCTCACAGGTTTATCCTCAATTATAAACGGCTAAGCTACAAAACGATCTGGGTGCAATTTCCAGACGTCGAATCGACGCTGCGCTCAATAGGTGCCCCACCGTCTGGAATGGGGAGCAATGGAAGACCAATCTATACGCTCCCCGTCGTTGTCGACCCGACACAAAATCCGCGCTCACCAAGAGTGCTTTCCAACCCCAACATGATCGCGGAATACTTGGAATCGGCGTACCCCGCGAGGCCAGTATTTCCAGAGGGATCGCGTGCCATGCAGACGCTCTTCGTGCATTACATTCAAGACGTGCTGTCGAAACCGCTGCTACCAATTATGGCTCCCTTGAGCCATTCGCAGCTACCTGACCGGTCGCAGGACTATTTCCGCGGTGGTGCGCCGACGCCGATGTTGACTGGGCCGCAGAGAGAGCAGGCATGGCGCGCAGTCAAAGATCAATTTGATTTTTTGGCTACGGTACTCGACAAGAATATGGGAGACGGAGATGGTATTGTGGCGATGGGATATGAAGTCTCGTACGCGGACTTTGCCCTGTGTTCGATCTTGATCTGGATAGAAAGGATGGCGGGTCAGGATGGCTGGGCTCGTGTCAGGACCTGGAATGGAGGGAGATGGCACCGACTCTATGAGCGGTGCAGAGATTATATGGATGAATTGTGATATGGTTTCAGCATGCATAGCGCTTGCATACATTTCGTTTTCATTCCCTAGTTGCTTCGGACAACTTTCAAGGACACCTCTCCTCTTTTCCAATAACTTATCGATCAACTAGTATAACAAAGTAGTAGATACCATTCTCTCCTAACTATTGGTATACCAGCAACAAACTATTTATGTACATAGCTCAACGTAGAAGGCTTTCGAGGCGTATATACTGTATTTTTAGACTCCAAGGAGATCTCCCATGTAATTTATATATATACGTAAAGAGGCTATTGGAACCCGAGCGACCTTGCACGGTCGAATGCGTGAGCTCGTAGTCAAGACTAAACAGAGCCAGGTAGGACTCCCAAGTCAACGGATCCGAGGTAAGAGTCAGAGTAGTAAATGACGGAATATGACATATCCCAAGTCCAATCCCCTGAGCTCGGGGAGAGGCCTGAAGAAGACCGACCAGCGGCCCGTTAATATCGCCCGCCCTGCAGAGCGGGTGAAGCTTGGATAGCGCTAGGGACCCTTCGGAATGCTCAGCTGAAAATGCACCTTATTGCGCGCATGAGGTCCTGCTATTCGGCCCAGAGAATTGGACCATTTCCAATGTCCAACGGGCATCATGGGCATGAAACCAACGACACTAGAATGTGCAAAGTCATTGCCATCGCCAGGGTTTCATACGATAATTAATCACCCTTGACATGGATACCTAAACAGTGGAACTGATAGATAATTGTGCTTGTGACGGCCTACGGTGCATAATATGGACCGCCCACCAAGTTCAGAAACGGAGACCTTCTGTGTCCTTGGCTCGGAGTTTGACAGACGGTGACCATGCCAGCGTAAACCTTCTGCTTCTGGAACAGAACCACAGCCAAACGATACGCAAGCTGAGAAAAATAACCGCCATCGCTGCAGAATCCGAGAGCAGAGTGCAGAAGGCAGATGCCAAGCAGCGAGCTGGCTGTCGGCCACAGTGGTGGTTATGGATCATGATGGCGGCGTTGCCAAAACAAGCCCAGCCACAGCTTGCGCGCTGACCACGACCTTGTCCTCAAATGGGCTGCCCGACATGGCCTCTTCATCATCTTCCCCGTTGTCTTTGAAGCCACCTCGGACCCCGTCGTCCTCAGCAAACACGATTCCGGTAGCCGGAAAGTCGATACTCAAGCGTCCGCCTCAGCAGCCCCAATCACTCTTCTCTCGCATCAGCAAATTTCTGCCAACGCAGACGCAAGCGCAGTCAGGGCCTGAAGATGAGGCGAAACCACTGAAAAGGGCGCACTTTATTCTCCCAGAAATTGCTATCGTGTACCCAATATCGTCCATCAACCCTCCGTCGACGCCGACACTCAAGGATGAGAAGATGGCCATCGAGGAGCGGGAGCTGGAACGGAGGCGACGTGTCCTGCGCGGAAACTCGATTAATGGGTCGCCTGAGGAAACGGAGGAGTGGTGGTCGATGGAGAAGGTGGAATCCTTCTATCGAGAATGTTGTGCTGGTTGTGATGAGCATCCAGATCCTGCGATTAGCGCTGCCCTCAAGGTATGTCTACAGTCCTGGCTGTTTGACCTCGACGGGCTAACGAGCCCAATAGCACGCTTCGGGGACGAGCCCCAGGACAGTGGATCTCTCAGGGGTACAGCTGACGTTTGTCGAGGCATCCATATTGTCGGACGTTTTCTCTCTTGAGTGGGGATTGCGCAAGGTCGTCTTCAGGGAGTGTGACCTCGACGAACATGTACGGTGCTGAATTCTATGTCGGAAATATGATATTGACATCTCTCAGGTCCTCAAACCCATCCTACACTCTCTGCTACTGCCAGGAACCCTCTCTTTCCTCTCGGTGGCCTCCAACAGGCGTCTCAAGACCCCTGCGTTCCGCCTGCTCGGTGCTTATCTGAAAAAGGCAGGTCATCTCGTACCACTGTCAAGCCTTTCATTAATCTAGGATTCATAGGCGAAAAGTCTGCAGTTTCTAGACATCTCGCAGAACCCAATAGACAAGAAGTCGATCGAGTACATCGTCGCAGCATTCGCACAGGCCCCAGAACCTGGACTAGTATCATTGCGGATGGACGACTGTCTGCTACGCCCGGCAGTGTTAGAAACTTTGTGTTAGTCCTTTCCTTTGGTGCTTTCTTCTCTTGTTGACTGTCCACTAGGCAGAGCGGTCAGGACCTCATCACTCCGGAACATATCCCTGCGCCATAATAGGATATCGGCATCCGGGGGTGTAGCGCTCGCTCTTATGATCAGGGATTACCCCGATGTTGTGCCTGCACCTTTATCACCAGCACCTTCGGGTAGCGCATCAGGAACCCCTCTTTCATCCGCAGCATCTTCACCGACCTCTTCCGTCCTCAATCTTCCCCTCCCGGCACCTGCTTCTCCTGCACTCCCCAGCCCTTCAGTCAGGTCAGGGCTTTTGCCTCCTCCCCCTCGCCATCCTCCTGCTGTGGGGTTGCAGACTACGTATACCCCTTATGTTCCTCGCTCGAAGAGAGGTCGTCCTACTGCGACCCCCACCACCGCTACCAGCACTTTTTNCGCCGACAGGGCAACATGTTCCTTTGATTACTTCTTCGTCTCAAGGGGGTGTAACCACTCGACATTTAGTTCCTCCTAGCCCTGCGACCCCTACCCTCCCCGATGGTTCTCTCAGACACGACGCCGGACCCAGCGCTGCCCTGCTAGACAAGGTCAGGGCCCTTGACTCCCTTCCCCGGCTCGGCGCCCTGAGGACGTTGGATCTCAAAGGCAATGATTTGCGGGTATGTTAATCTTTTCCTGCGGGGAATCGGATTTGCTCAATGAGTTTAATAGACAGGTGTCACCTACCTGGCGCAGGTCCTGAAACGGAACAGGACTCTCAAGCTGCTGAATCTGAGCGAGAATAAACTTGATGTTCAATGTTTGGTCATCATCGCTGAAGCTCTCGTAAGATCTTTACGAGTCTTTCTTCCCTTTCTTTCGGCTGACATTAATCTTGTCAGAAATACAACTCGTGCTTGGAGACTTTGGATCTGAACAAGAATCCATGCTGTGGTCCAGGATTAGAAGGGGTGAGCGCTATTCCATTCCCTCTCTCTCGCCACCCTTCTCCTGATGATGCTGATTGATATCAACAGATTCAATCTCTACGAACAGCGTTCACCTTGAACACAGCCTTGAAACGCCTGTTCTTGTCTTCGACGAATATGAATTCAACCGGGGCTATTGCATTGGCCGAGTTCCTTCCAGAATCCAACTCGCTGCTCCACCTGGACCTCACCAATAATACGCTCGACATTGCGGGTGTTATGGCTCTTAGTTCCGGGCTCAAGGCTAACCATGTTATGCGTTGTTTGGATGTTAATATACCTCCTGGGGATGAGGAGTTTGCGAGGTGAGTGTATCCATAGCTCCACGCGTTTTATCGCCATTTTGCTCATCGCGTGTGCAATTTTCAGGATGTGCCGCGATATCTTGAACACTTGCACGAGGAACACCGAGGAAGCGGAGAGGCTAGTCAGGGCTGCACAGCAGGACTCTAATGCCACACCTCAAAGTGGACGTGGGTTGGGCAAAGGTGTTTGGAATATGATAGAGGAGAGTGAGCTGGCCAAGTCTATACGCTTAGACGAGGAGAAGAAGGTACTCCCATCCCCTTCCCCTTCCGAAGTTTGTTTTATGCTAATCGTTGATTCTCCAGAGCGAAAGTGATATCCTCATTCGGGGACGCACCTGTATCACCGACCTAGGCGAGTTCATCAACGCACCGGCAGGTTCAAAGACGGATCAAGAGGTGGCCGAGATAACCTTCAGAACGCAATTCATCATCGCCGAGCTCGCTACTACCATCCAGGAAACGGAGGATCCCGTCCGGTTAGAAGAGCTCCTCGAGATCAACGATCAGCTGTTGGGCCTACTCAAGAAACTTCCCGCCGGAGCGAAAGTCAAACCTAGTCTATCGTTACGCGGACTCGGGTTGTCCCTGAACGGAGACACGACGGCAACGACGAATGGGAGTCCCGCCACAGCCAACGGGCACCACCTCAACGGCGTGTCGCCGAACGAGTCCACTGGCAGCTCGAGCTTACTGGAGCCCGGTGAAGAGGAGTTGGATGCTGATACCCCTACGACGCCCAGAATAGACAAAGGAAAGAGGAGAGCGGATCCGGAGCCTGAAGTCATTGAGAAGGTTTTGAGTCCGACGTTCCTGATTAATAGTGAATCGGAGGACGAGGAAGATCATGTTTACGGGACGCCTCCTGAGCCTATTGAGGGTGTGGCGTCGCCTACTGATAGGTATGTTGTTGTTCTGCCTTCAGAGGTGTTAGTGTTCCGTTGTGCTGATACGCTGTGGCTGTGCAGGTCCAGGAGCTGGGTAGCTGAGGAAGGCGAGGTGTTTAGGAAGGGACAGGTACTGTTGGGACCCGAAGAGATGGAAGGCGAGTATGCAGGGGAAGACTTGCGCAAGGAGGTAAGTCCTTTTTGCAGAACCTTGACCGCTCTCCCTCATACATATGTTCTTTAGCTCCTGGAAGCACAACTCGAACGACCACCACCTAGGCCCATAACAGACGACTTTGGTGTGGACTTGAATCCTTATGAGGGAGAACCGCAATATTCTGCTCCCTCGACACCGATTCTTGAGGAACCACCGAAACCACAGCCCAGGCCGTATATATCGCGCTCTAGGTCGTCGTCGTCGTCGATTTTGAGCGTGTTGTCCCCGACGTTGGCCCCGCCTGAGAGTCCTGGTACGCCGACGCAGAGGTCGCCTACTATACCAGGGTCTCCTGCTCCGAGGCTTTCGCCTATCCGAAGTAACTCGATGCCGAGTGGGGCTGGCTAGGTGCGGCAATACCCCGGAACTTTGCTTGCTTTTCGTTTGTCTAGCATGGGACGGTTTATTTATTGGCACTGTCGCGGAAGTTATCATTCAATTCAGTACATACTTAATCCTACCACACGTTCTTCATGCTTTCATTGTAAACTTTTCTGCGAACCCGTACCCATACATGCATCTATTCATTTGACGTCTCCTTCCTGGTTACTTGTTGGTCGCTAGACCAGAGGACCCCCAGGCTATCCCTGTCGTGTCATTTTCAGCTATACATAGCTTATATCATTGTTCACGCCCACATCGCATTGACAGGCTCACGACCATTCAAGCAGACTATACCATTTCCCTACTTCAATCTTCTTCTCGTACAACGTACAAACATACCTTGGGTTTTTGTTTGCAATATTTATTTTATAAGTTCTACGCTTCAATATCATTCTCTATTTTCTCCCTCTGTTAGGATCCAACTCTTCCATCCGTCCATCGCCTCACTTATAATATGACCCTCGATTATAGTCGTACCCCTCTAAGGATTTTACGTTCAATAGCCATATCACCACTTTACCCGGGGAATGCATGCAGGACAATATCTCTCCAGAACCGCAAAGGCCACCATGGGCGTCTCAACGACGAAGCGACCTCCCAATACCCAAACCGGCAAGACGGGACTCTTCATCGGCGAGTATGTTCCATAACTTGAACATCGGATCCTCATGTACCAAATAGACTTTGTACTCTTCTTTAGGGCGGTCGAGTATGAGCTTCGGGACGAGCAGTGGGGCTGGTTCAGAATTCCTCTCCCAGCTCGCAGAGGGGTTGCTTGTGGGACTGGGCTGCGGATTCGAATGCGCCGACGTGAACCTGTCCGATTCTGCAGCTGAGGAGAAATCCACTGAAGAATCCGCTGGGTAAGGAGCACTGGTTGGCCCGGTCCGCCAGGGTGGTTTCCGATCCCGTCGATTTGGCTGTTACGAGAGTCGTTGGTCTGTACCTTGAATGAAGAGTGGAATTTTCGGGAATGTCTGTGGGTATTGTAAGCCAACTCCTGCCGCCCGGATTGATTGGGTGGATTCAAAGGACGCCGAGAACTTTGAGGGACGGGGATGGTGTGCTTCCGGAATCCGAATGTGGTCCATGGCAAAGGCCTCAGCCAGGTTGGTATTGCATTTGCGTATAACCCAAGAGATGGCTTTTGAGTCGAGGATAGAGGCTGTGGCTGGCTGAACCGGTCTACAATGGACCAATAAATCCTACTTCGCCATGTTCGGGGAGGCGACTCATATCCAGGTAGAGCCTGCAAATCATAATGACCTTCACAAGGCTAGGATTGAATACCTATGCCTGTTTATATTTGAGTTGCTCTACTGAATTTTGTACACGGATTTCGGTAGGTTGGCCAGGATCCCTGACATTCGAAAGGCCCTAACATGAACGTGCAGAAATTTTGCCGAGTATTTGGGAGTAATCCTCACCTAAAATTCAGGCTCTCGTAGTCCCGGTGTTTTTGCCTTTAGCCCACAAGTTCGACCAAAGCCAGCTTCCTGGCGTCGGCGTTGGGCATCCCAGAGGTCAGCGAATATCAGAGAGAATATCTGCTCCTTTTGTGGGAGTCAGGGCTGGATGTTGTCAAAAATGTCGGAAATTGCGCACGGTCCTCGGCCGAGCTGCCTATGTGCTGCACGCCGTGCAAAACGAGGCCCCTCGTGGCCGTGGCTCATGGCGCCTTCTTGGCTGAGGTTAAAAATCCAATTCAGTTCGAGTTTTCTCTTCCCTCCTTCTTCCCGTACCGGTCGTCGCCATCGCCATCGTCGTCGTTGTCAAGAGGCAGGTTGAACCCAGCATCCAGTTCGGAACGTGTTGAACACCACCACCACTACCATGGCGCCCCGTGCTAAAGCCACTGCTGAGAACGCTGCGGAGGGTGCTGAAGCCCCAAGGAGGTCGAGTCGCATTGCTGCGCTCCCTGCTGCGGAAGCCCCCGCTAAGCCTGCTCGGAAGGCCTCGAGTTCCAAGAAGAGGGCAGCTCCGGAAGAAGGGGCTGAGGAGGCTCCCGTGAAGGGGGAGACGTCGAAGAAGAAGAAGGTGCGACTTGCAGGCTCAAATTTCCTTGTCTCGTTGCTCATCGATAAATATCCATCGACCGTATCGTATCACTCGCTTGGGGCTCTCTCTGTCTTTCCTTGCAGGCAAAGTCGGATTCACCAACTGAAGATGCTGCTGTAGCCGTTCCTGCACTCGAATCCATCGATATTGGAGGCAGTTTACCCACTTTAACGTTGAAAAACGAAAAGGGTGAGGATATTCAAATCGCAGACCTTGCAAACGAGAAGGGTGTCGTGTTGTTCTTGGTTCCGAAGGCTGATACGCGTACGTCGGTTGCCTTCTTCCGTTTTCTCTGCATGATTCTTGCTTAACCCGAGTGGCGTTTCGTATAGCTGGATGCACGACACAAGCATGTGGATTCAGAGACGTCTACCCAGACTTTTCGTCTGTCAACTTTGACGTGTATTGTTTGAGCGCGGATACGTCTACTGCCCAGGCTAAATGGCAAACCAAGGTGCGTGTGTTCATGTGTGCTTTACCCTCCTAGCCATCCATGCTCAGTCACCAACGTCTGTTGCTTTCATTCTTCAGAAAGAACTCCCATACCCGCTCATCTCGGATCCCAAGAGGTCCTTGATCGCTGCTTTGGGCGCAGCTGAAGGTGGCAAGACCAAGCGAAGCCATTTCGTCTTTGCTCAGGGAGGYAAATTGGTGGATAAGAAGATTCCTGTGAAGCCAGTYGATAGGTGCGTGGTGATCCATTCCAATGGGTATGCGTACATGTTCCTGAGGAATATCTCTCTTGCTTTTTCGCGTTTTTAGCCCGCGCCTCGCGCTCGAATTCATCAAGTCGATTCAGGAAGGAGGGGAAGCTCCCGNGTCTTNAACCAGNCNCNACNACTGCGTGCCCGAGTCAATTTTTTGGTCGTGTTCCATGAATTTGAAATGAATCTAAGAATTTCTTGTAATTGTATCCCTCGTCTATTTGTTTTTCGTTTCTTTTCTTGGGGAATATCAATGATTTAGCTTTTCCGTTGCAGGTGACATGATATGTGATTAAGTCGGCGYGTGGTTCGACCCTCTATATCGTTTCTGCRTAGGGTGGTAAMCTCGAGCTCTCGAGAGGCCAGTRCRGGCGGCTTTTATTTRCAGAAAGTYTAACAGGCGTGTCGCTCAACGACGACCCACCTTCCTTCTGGCCCTTGAGCACGATGTTCAATTCAACAGAACGCATGGATCTTATCCATCTATCCTTCAAAAAYTTTGCATCTGGCCAGCTTGACAAGGTCCGATCTCCGTCTTCGGGCGGAAGTCCTGGACACAGCCATGAGGACGGGAGATGCTGTAACACTTCWTTTCATCCTGCACCCCATCGCGTGCACTATCTTTCACTGGTTWAAAACGCACTGCACTCGTCACACACATACGATCACCTCGTGGCCGTCACACCTTCCTCCCAACTCTCATCTCGACAGTAATGCCAAAGGATCAGCCCAGCAACCTAGGCTCCAACTCATGGTCTTTTGGCCCATACCCTCCGCTTTTCAACACTCAGGACGGYCGGATAGGCGTGTCAAGGGCAGGACCAAGCTCAAGGGCTGCGCCTGCGGTACCTCGATTGTCTGCTTCCCAGCAGCAATCGGTTGAGGGCATCAGGTCCCAGCTTCCATCCTCTCGTCCTATTCATTCGMATYTGGGRGGTAGTTCGGCATCGACTCACTCTAATCTCTCAGGACRTCAAYGGATRCACTCYGCTCCCGCATATCCCAGTTTCTCCTCCAGCCTCGYCGAGACCMCRTCACCATCCCCACGAGCGCTAACAGCGTTACAGCCRCYACCGCAGCTGACTCCCACGAACAACGTTGCGTCTCGGTCACYAYCTYCRAGAAGAAATCAAGYGGCGACCAGCATTGGGGCGACACCATCARTGTATNNNGGATATGCTCCTTGTCKTYCATMYGTACCCGTGGAGGCAAATCCAGTCTTSAKTCGCTCCTCTGCGTGGACAGCACCTGATCCCGGCGCCACCATGAGAAGCCTTCCACTCCCGCAAGCACCTGCCGCACCTCAACCAGTTCCCCGTCAGCGACTGGCACAGAACCTCGCCCAATTCGGGRGTGGCTYRRTRCCTNGNACCGTCGCTTCCAYCGCTGTACAATCCATACCCTCACCTTMCTYCCYYCMATCCNTCTCGGGGCYGTGTTGRATTCTACKTTCACTCCGTCCTACTYTYGGGAGGGAATKAACCAGTCCTCTKCATATTCCRACATCANNGCCGTCGAAAGTGYAAACCCACAACCACCAGCGGCATCCAKCATTGACATTCCCYCTCAMACCTTTTTCCAAACCTCTTATCAGTGGACKSCCGAAGATCTCGAACTGCTGTCCAATCTACCGCCATTAGCGTCACCCTCCTATTGCTCTAACGCKGCGCCTGGGGTAGCATCAAATGTGGATCTCACGCATTCATCGTTCCTTCAACACACTCCCTTCTCAAATGGGCAGTATTATGTCGATGTTCCGAATCCCACTCATCTGACATCCAATCCTCCGCCCCATGCTGTATCGTTCGACGGTGCGTATCGTCCTCTATTGACGGCACAAGTACTTATGGCTGTGATGCAGACCCATCTCTCGTCCCATCACAAGGCTCRGTAGTGTCAGTGGCCGCAAATCTGCCAGCCGCTTGGCCTCCCCCTTCTCATCATTCCCCACTAGTACTCTCGGCTCCAGATTCGACACATCCCGTGGACAGCTTGCACTACAGCTATCRATCCCAGCAAGMGGRCYCCATSGTCGATCCTYCACACAGTACGATGKYCCYGACCCCTGCCGGCAGTGARTATCTYCARCCACCTGAGCCGTTACCTGCGATTTATTCYAACGAGAATCCAGCCTCATCAAGGGCCCATYGTGGGACAACCTCATTTTTCTCGAAMSCCAGGAACTTTCGAATGSGGGATRTGCANNNARTAAAYRTGAWTGCAGGTGATCCGGRCGCAAGTGATAAGTCGACCGRTGGTACGTGAAGTTGATTYCATTCTACCGTGGACGTACCTCACTTAATGYATTATGTTGCGGTGCTACGCGACCTTGCAGGTTGGRAGCTMCTGCNGGAAGCACACGGCGCCWAATGCTCTCTATAATTCCAGTGCTCGATACGATGCTCCGAAGTGCGACGAAGACACCCGCGTCGAGGTCACTCGCGAACTCATGGAATGGATCGAGGATCGYSGTRGTCCCCAACGCTTGTTGTGCATGACTGGCGCTGCCGGTTCRGGAAAATCAGCGCTGCAGCAAACTRTTGCTGWACGYTGYGCAAAGGGCAAYATTCTAGGAGCAGCATACTTCATTTCCGCYGSAGAGYCCAGTCGRAACAMAGCATCCACCATTATCCCRACCRTTGCCTATCAGCTAGGGTCGAATCATCCYACCTTGAAGCACTTYRTCGCTGCNGCAGTGRAGCRCGACCCTCTCATATTCTCYCRGTCSCTCGAAACYCAGATGGATGTGCTYGTCGTTCGCCCGTTCGAGAGTCTTCGAAAAAGCGAGGAATATGACATCTCCACCTTCAAGTATGTAATCCTCATCGATGGCCTTGACGAGTGCCAAGGCGAGCTGAGCACCACTACGAATCTCGGGCGTGTCAAGATGAAATAYAACGCAGAARATAGACAGGCGGAGCTATTATCCGCCATCAAGAACTCCCTACTCAACAACGACCTCCCCTTCCGTATTTTCATTGCCAGCCGACCCGAGTGGGCTATCCATACCGCTTTGGGACCCACTGGCTCTCTACACGGACTGTCCTACCACATACAACTCAGCGACAAATACGACGCCTCAGAAGATATGCGTCGATACCTACGGAGACGATTCCAGGATATCGGCCTCAGAATCGGTCAACCCAATTGGTTCACGGAAGGCAACATCGAGACGCTTGTGCAGGCTGGGTCYGGACAGTTTGTGTATGTTGCGACCGTGTTCAAGTACGTGTCGGAGCGTCGAGCGTCGCCTRTGCAYACGTTGAAGACRGTCCTSAACTGGASACCGGGACAAGCGACGCGACCATTCGAAGCRCTCGATATGCTTTACACCAATATATTGTCGAATGCAAAGGAAGCATACGAAGCTGTCGATGCCCACAGTGGACGCGACTTTCTTTTGCTTTTCAAGACGTTTCATATTGGGGAATTCAAYCTGMNTCTTGACTCAGATGYCCCCAATCGTTTAAGCACACTGCTTAATCTAGAAAGCAATGCCTCAGAAATTCTTGCTTCGGAYCTCCGTTCCCTTGTGTATCTAGRGGAGGATGAGTTKGGCAGCATGCAKCTAACCGKGTACCACAAATCTTTCKMCGACTTCATGRACGAAGAAASTCGCGCAAAGGATCTGTTTGTATCASATTCCCGCGTTSACACGCACCTCGCAAAGTGCTGTATGCAACGCATCATCGAATCTCCAGAACTCCACTCTCGTACGTGATTACATTCAATCTTCAACCATGAACTCAANTNATGACCTRTGTCTAGTACCGGATGAATKGGAAGACATNNNNGNNTCCGAGCAACGTCTGATAACAGCTATCMTAGAGCTAKRCTACTTGSCAASGGCCGTCGCTATTGATGATGAAATCGTTGATTTCACCCATAAGGGTGGGTGGCAAAAAATTGACATGGTACTATCAAAACCTTCGGGATTTGGYATTATCTTCARTAACRNNGCNTGGGGAGATGCTTMCGACNNTKGATGCAGTATCTTGGTAACACTGCTGACGATTTGAAAGTGAGTAAACTTCCCAATGCCTCCTTGGTAGGAATTAACATCTCGTCTCYAGAAACGCAGACCTGAGGCGGCTGCAATCATGAGCAWGTACCTTGAAAAGTGGAAACATTTTTTCARTGAAAGTTGCCCTGAAGAGGAATACYATTTCGATACAGATTCGACTAGTTCAGGCTCGGATGATGAATCTAGCGATTCAGACTAGCTACAGTTCTTCGCGYCATTCCTTATTTCCACTACTGCCGACGGTCATTCAAAGCGATGCACCGTTTYCGATGTATTTTTACCTTATGAAGAGTCGCATGTATGCTTCAATCTTTCTGYAATCTTYACGCAATCTTTACACCAGCGAAAGTCAACTCTATTGGTGGTGGTGGGTTCGTTGTGACCRRAGAGACAAGYTATAAGGMAGTTCTAKCCCTTGGAAATGTAAATCATAAAATTCRTRCRCRGCACTGGAGCTTTTACACAACGGGACACCAATTAGGGCGAAGAGCTTGAACCTGACAAGGAGGACGAACTAAGCCTACTAGTCACTAGAGGAAAGCCGAACACCAAACCAMGACGAGCAAGAATACGACGTCTGCGTCTGCAGGCCCGATCCCCCTGCTCCCACATGTGATGGTGGTGGTGGTGGTCCACGCGACATTGTCGCGTCCYTCACATGCGGCTCYGAGTGCCCAGTCCTCCCGTTACCACTAGCATCAGAGGCAACCCCAGCCCCAGCCCCAATCAGCCCCCACAACCTCTCGCACTTCCTCGCCTGGTTCATAAATAATCCCGTACCCATCCCATAACCCGCCGTATGCGCAGGCGCMTAAAACGCCGTCCCACCTCCATAGCCCATCGATCCAGCCGACGTTTGTGGGTGTGAGGGCCCGGTCGAGCCATGCAAAGTCGTAGGCGCATACCCATCCACACCTCGCGCGCTATTCGCGTACACCCTCTCTACGGGGTTCGACGGTAGGACGACAGCCARYCTTGGTCGTGCGGGTCGCCGGTTTAAAGGTGAWCCAGGCGTGCTCGTGCTGGAACCGAGAGGGATGTTGGTATGTGGAGAGTGATGAGGTGGATGGAAGTGAGAAGCCGGAGGAGCTGGAGGAGCTTGAGGAGGGGTGACGACAACCCCGTTCGATCCCAACAGTACAATCTTCTCTAGCGTCTCGTTCTTGCTGACCCTCAACACAGCCTCGTTCCATACAGAGGGTAACATCGTCGCGAACGTCTTGAGCTTCGGTCGGGTGGATAGAGCTTCTGTGAGTCGGGCGATGGGTMCCGCCGGTGCTGGTTGGTTCGCAGACTGSTGATTTCCTGCTGGGGCTGGTGGTGCTGGGGAAGGRTYGTCACTCATCCTAAAAGCAATAAAAACTTCCTCCAGTTTCTCCGACGCCTCTACCACTTCYGCCACAGCTCCAATCAGGTTCTTCGCCCTCGGCTGGGTGAGGTAGACGTTCTGCGGTTTTCGTAGGATGAGATGCTTGAGTGGGTTATTGTTCTGCCTTCTCGTTCTCCTCCCCGCAATCCTCTCTTCCGCTTCCACTTTTACTGATGCCCGAATCTTGTCGTTGTCAGATGTTGGATCCCAGCTCGCAACGAACGCTCTCAAAGCGTTCATGAACACCTCCACGTCGTCGTCTGGGTCCTGCCTCGTAGCCCACTGCGACCCGTCCCTGTCTCCAAAAGCTCCAACACCACCTCTACCTAGATAGACCTGGGCGTTACGATAGGTAGGCGGCGGAGCTCTGTCAATTGTAGTCTCCGACACTTTCAATGCAATGACACCCAATTCCAAGCTCGTCTGACACCCACTCGCCGCTCCAAGCTCCTTGTCCGCTCTAGCCTTCCCTTGCCTTTCCCGAGAGCGCCTCCACCGATGGTGAGAGGCCGACGTAGGTGAGCAGCCTCCGCAAGCCCGGCCAGGATCCGCAATACCTCCCCCGCCTCTTGCCATACCCCGCATACCACGAGCCTACAGATCCATCGTGCTCGCTCTCGCTTCGTACGTCGTTCTTCTTCGTCACGACTATCGCTCATATTGTCTTCGTGCGGACCGAAACCCAGCCCTCTCTCCAAGAATAACTTTGCCTGTTCTCGACTCCTCAGGATGACGACGCGGTAGTAGAGAGGGAGCGCAATGCGTTAGATCAGGCGGCACGTCAGGAGAGGTGCGAGTGCCTTTTCGAGGGCCGACGAGGACGAGGAGGCGCTCGAGGATCCTCCTACTCGGACATCTTGGGCGGAATCGTTCAGAGGGGTGGTGTGCAATGCACTGGAGGAAGTGGACGAGGTGAATGCAGCATGTGAGAATGAGGACGGACCACCGGTGGCATGGTTGGATCCATGTCCCCACACCGGACTCACGGGTCGGCTTCTGACTGGACTTGAATGCGCGGATGCACGCCGCGTCGTGCTGGGNACTGCTCTTGGGTGTGGAGGAGGGTGTCGAGATGGGCGAAGGCCCGAGTGACCTTGAGGGCGCTTCAGGGTTGTAGGACGGCGAGTACCAGGAGGATGAGGATGTCGACGTCGATGTCGAAGTGGCATTGGGTTGGGAGGATTGGGGATACAGAACGACCTCTTCGAGGATACGTTCCAGCAGCTCTTCAGGGAATGAGAGGAGGTGCATCATGTTCGAGCTGGCAATCGAGTTCATAGTCTGATGTAAGGTTGAGTACATTGCGTGGACAGCCATACAGAGGAGGCAAATGTACGGTCTGAAATGGATTTCATAACTAGGAGCACGCCAGAACGTTCTAGGTTGGGAAAACCGGTCTCCTGAATGCAAGCTTTGTCCCGTCGCTCAGAGTATGAATTGAATGTTGCAAGGGCTGGACATGCAAGTTCTGGCATCGCGTCCATATTCAGAATTGTCACACCTATGTGACGCTGAAGACGCATCAACAGCAGCCCGATGTCACGCGTCATTGCTCTCGGTTCTCCACAAAGAACTTCCAATCCGCCTTGTCTCAGATCCCAAAAGCTGCTCAATTACTGTTTTGGGCGCATCTTCAGGTGGAAAGACCCCCCNTGAAGCTGGCTGATAGGTGCATTACAATTTATACTGAGTGCATATCCCTGGACCAAGATATCGACACGGTGACACCCCCACTTTTCAGCCTGCGCCTTGCGCTAGAGTCCACCAAATCATTTTAGGACTCAGGAGAAGTGACCGCGTCTTGAGCTAGCATCGATTTTTTNAGTTTATCCATGAAAAAAGGGACCAGGAACTCCCCGTAATTGCATCTCTTGTCTGTTTGTTTTTTNGTTTTCTTTCTTGGGAAATTTATAACATGTTTTTTTTCTCTGTTGTCGAGGGTCACAGGTCGTAAGTTCCACCTTCATATGGCTTATATCCTCAAGACTTCGAGAGAGGAATTCTTGCACTCATGAAGTTCTTAAAGCTTTCGTCTATGTCTTTTGTTTCGACAAACCTAATAGATGCGTGTGGATCTTGTACTTCAAACCCATCATGTCTCACCTGCCTAATCGGGCCCGAAACCTGCCTTTGAAAGGAAAACCTCATTGTGATTTCGAGGCAAGGGGATGCTGTACCAGGTTTCTTTTCACCTCATACCATCTGGTCACATGCAGTGCCTTCCGCACTGCCAAAGCCCATTGCACTTATCACTTATCACACATACAATTGCCTCGCAGTGGCCGTCACGGTTACTCCTTACTCCCTACTCTCATCTTGACGCAAATGCCAAAGGACCAGCCTGGCAATGCAGGCTCCAAGCCACGGCCTTCTGACCCATACCCTTTGCTCTCCAACAATCAGGATGGTCAAATAAGCATGCCGAGGGTAGCAAGCTCAAGGACTCGGCCCGTGATACCTCGATTGCCTGCTTCCCAGCAGCAATCGGTTGAGGGCATTGGGTCCCAGCTTTCGTCCTCTGATCCTCCGAATTCACGTTTGGGAGAGAGCTTGGCCTTTGCTCACTCTAGGTCCTTGGGATGCCAATGGACGCAGTGGCACTTTCCTACAGATTCCAATTTCTCCTTCAGCCCTGCCGAGAGCACAGCATCATCGCTAAGAGCATCACAGCCGCCACCACAGTTCGTTCCCACGGATAATATTGCACGCCGATCACCACCTACTGAGGGACCTGGAGAAGGAAAAGATCGAGTAGTGACTAACACTGGGGAGACGCCATTGGTGTATGGCAGATATGCGCGAGTTCCACCTTCCTGTCCTCCACACGTACCCGTTGATCTGGCAAATGCAGCCTCCAATTGCTCCTCTGCACGGACAGTGCAAGCTTCTGGCGCCACCAAGAGACACCTTCTGATGCCACATGCACCCGCTGTACCCATCGCCCCTCCCCCTCAGCAGCTGGTAGAGAGCCTCACCCATCTTGGGAGCAGTTTGATGCTCAAACAGTCACTTCCGTCGCTGTATGATCCGTACCTTCACCTGACTCCGTCCTACTCTTGGCAGGGGATAGATCAGTTTTCTGCATATTCCAATCGCACTGTCAAAAGTGCAAATCCACAAGTACTATCAGCACCCACCATTGACATCCTCCCCAAATTCTCTTTGACGACGGCCGAAGATCTAGAACTGCTGTCCAACCAAAGGCGGTTAGCATCGCCGCATGTTGCATCGGTTGATGGTATGTACTATCCTCAGCCAGTAGACGTTGTCAAAGCACATGAATCACCGCCACCAGATTCCTCCATGGAGATTGCGCGGTCAAGTAGATCGTTCCTGCAAAATGTGCACCACTTTCAAATGGGTGATTTGCACCACATTGAAGTGCCCAACGCAACGCATGTGACTCACAATACGGTGGTGAATTCCAGATCGATGGATGGTAAGTAATAGTTCGCTGCTCCGCAAGACGACATACTCATATCTGTAACCCTATATCCTGCTTTCTCTTAGGCTGGGAGATTTTACAGAAGCACACTGCGCCCAATGCTCTCCATAACTCCAGGGCTCGATATGATGCTCCAAAGTGTGATAAAGACACCCGTGTCGAAGTCAGTCGCGAGCTCATGGAATGGATCAAGGATCGTGATGGTTCTCAACACTTGTTATGCATGACCGGCGCTGCCGGTTCGGGAAAATCAGCATTACAGCAGTCTATTGCTGAACTTTGTGCAGATGACAATATTTTAGGAGCGGCCTACTTCATTTCCGCTGCAGATCGCAGCCGGAACACAGCATCCACAATTGTCCCAACTATTGCCTACCAATTAGGGTCTAATCATCCCATCTTACAGTGTTCTGTTGCTGCAGCAGTGGAACGCGACCCCCTCATATTCTCCCGGTCGCTCAAAACACAGATGGATGCGCTGGTCGTTCGTCCTTTTGAGAATCTTCGAAGAAGCAAGGAATACAACATCTTCACTTTCCCATATGTGATCCTCATGGACGGCCTCGATGAGTGCCAGGGCGAGCCAAGCACCACTATGGACCTGGGACATGTCAATCCACGACGTAATGCGGAAGATAGACAAGCCGAGTTATTAGCTGCTATCAAGAACTCCCTCCTCAACAACGACCTCCCCTTCCGTATTTTCATTGCCAGCCGACCCGAGTGGGCTATTCATACTGCTTTGGGTGCCGGTGGCTCTCTACACAAACTGGCCTACTGTATACAGCTCAGCGACCAATACGATGCAACAGAGGATATGCGTCGATACCTGCAAAAAAGATTCAAGGAGATCGGCCTTAGAATTGGTCAACCCGATTGGTTCACAGAAGGCGAGATTGAGACCTTTGTGCAAGCTGGGTCTGGGCAGTTTGTCTATGTTGCGACCGTGTTTAAGTACGTGTCGGAACGTCGAGCATCGCCTGTGCATATGTTGAAGACAGTCCTTAACTGGACACCAGGACAAGCAACACGACCGTTCGAAGCCCTCGATATTCTTTACACCAATATCTTGTCGAATGCAAAGGAAGGGTACGAAGCTGTCGATGCCCACAGTGGACGTGACTTTCTTTTGCTCTTCAGGCTGTTTTGTCTGAATGTCAGGAGCAACCTTTCCTCGCTAGGCGAGACATATGCCCCTGATCTTCTCAGTGCAGTGCTCGATCTAGAAAGCAACGCCTTAGAAATCCTCACCTTGGACCTCCGTTCCCTTGTGTATCTCAAAGAGGATGTGTCGGGCGCCGTGGTTCTGATCGAGTACCACAAATCTTTGATTTCCGACTTCATGAACGAACCAAGTCGGGCAAAGGACCTTTTTGTACCAGGTTCCCGCGTTGACACGCACCTCGCAAAGTGCTGTATGCAAACCATCATCAAATCTCCAGCACCTCGCTCTCGTACGTGATTACATTCAATCTTTGATCGTGAACTCAATTTCATGGTTTGCGTCTAGTGCCAAATAGCTGGGAAGACATGACATTCTCCGAGCAATGTCTGATAATAGCTATCAGAGAGCTAGACTACTTGAAATTTGCGGTTGCTATTGATGACGAAATCGTTGATTTCACCCATAAGGGCGGGTGGCATAAAATCGACATGGTACTATCAAAACCCTCGGGAGTGAGCCTTGTCTTTTTGGGCGACTGGGATCAGACCTTTTGTTGGATAGGCTATGTTGATCTCGTTGCTGACGATTTGAAAGTGAGTACACTTCCTCCTCCTCCTTGGTAAGAATTAACATCTTGTCTCTAGAAACGCAGACCGGAGGCAGGCGCAATTATGAGCAAGTACATTGAAAAGTGGAAGCCCTTATTTGAGGAAAAGGAACGTGAAGGGAAAGACTCCGATTCAGATGCAGATTCAACAAGTTCAGGCTCGGATGACGAATTCAGTGATTCGGACTAGCCAAAGTTCTTAGCGTCATTCTATGATAGACCTTCTTTACAACTATTTCTGACTGTCATTCAAGGAGCTCGAGATGCAGCGTTATCAATGTATTTTTATTTTACCTTCTGAAGAGTCGCATGGATCACTTAAATCTTTACGCCGCCGACGAAAGTCAACGCTATTGACGGTGGCGGGTTTGTCATGACCAAGAATATAAGTTCTAACACAGTTCTACCCTTNGAAAACGTATATTATGAATTTCGTACGCAGGACTGGAGTTTTTACCACAAGGGGTCACCGATTACGACGAAGAGGTTGAAGTCAGACCTGACACTAATAGTCCCTACAAGAAAACCTAACATCAAAACACAATGAGGAAGAATACGAAGTCTGCAGGCCCGATTTCCCCTGCTTCCGACCTGCTGCTGACATGTGGTGGTGGTCGTCCACCCGGCATCGCCGCATCCCGTGTATGCATCCCCGAGTCCCCAGTCCTCCTCCTGTCGCCACTAGCACCAGAGGATGAAGAGGACTCAGCAACCCCAGTCCCAGCCCTCACAACGTCCTCACCCAACTCACATATAATCCCGTACCCATCCCGCAACCTACCATATGCACAGGTGCATAAAGCGCCGTCCCACCTGTACAGTCGATCGATCTACTTGATGTTTGTGGGTGTGAGGGCGAATGCAAAATTGCACTAAGCGCGTACCTGCCAAAACCTCTCACACTACTCGCGTACCAGTCTTCTCCACGGGGTTCAAGGGGAGTCCACAGCCAATCTCCGTCGTGCAGGTTGCCAACTGCTAGCTGAAACAGGTTTGCTTGCGCTGGAGGTGAGAGGAGTGTTGATATGCGGAGGATGAGAATGAGGTGAATGTAGGTGAGAAGGCAATGGAGCTGGATGAACCCCGTTTGACCCAAGCAAACCGATCCTCTCCAACGCCTCGTATTTGCTGATCCTCGACGCCGCTTTGTTCCATACGAAAAGCAACATTGCTGCAAACCTTTCGAGCTTCGGTTGGGTCGACAGAGCTTCTGTGAGTTGGGTAATAGGTCCAGCCGATGTTGGTCATTTTGCGGGCTGCTGATTTCTTGCTGGTGCTGGTGGCATTGAAGGAAAATTGTCGCTCATCCTAAACGCAACAAACACAGCGTCCAATCTGTCTGATGCCTCTACCACCTCCACCACAGCTCTAATTAGGTCCTTCACCCTCGGCTGAGTGAGGTAGATGTTCTGCGGGTTTCGTAGGACAAGGTGCTCGAGTGGGTTGTTGTTCTGTCCTTGTCCTCCTCCCCTAATTCCCTCTTTCCCATCCACTTCCACTGTCGCCAATGCTCGAGTCGTGTCGTCGTCGTCAAATGTTGGATCTCAGCTTGCAGCGAACGCTCTCAAAGCGTTCACAAGGATCTCCGTGTCCAGGTCTTGCATTGAAGGCCACTGTGGCCCGTCCCTATCCCCAATAACCCCAACGCCACCACCTCCTCCTAGACACAAACCAGAGCGCCATCGAAGGTGGGCAAAAAAGAGCTTCCAGCACCTTCATGGCAATCGTTTCCGCTGAATCTGATTTTGCTCAGTGAGTTCCACTCGCTACAACACCGAGTATGATTCGCTCTCACCTTCGCCTTCCCATTTTCAGCAGAGCACCTCCATCTACAGAGAGGGCTGGACGACGGTGGCAAAGCTGCGAAGCCTCCACGAGGCCAGCCAAACCTCCCCGCTTCTTGCCATATCCCACATACCACAAACACGTGGATCCATTTTGCGCGTTCTTGCCTCTTTCTTCTTTGTCACAGCTATCGCTACCTTCGTCCTTGTACCCGTCCAGCTCGGGACTTGATTCTCTCTCCACAACGAACCTAGCCTGTTCCCGGCTCCTCATGATCACGGCGTGGTAGTGCAGTGGGAACACAATACGCGAGATAAGGCGGTACATTAGGAGAGGTGGCAGAGGTCTTTCAAAGGATGAAGAGGATGGGCCCGAGGATCCTCCTACATGCAGAGAGGGAGTGGGATCGACAAGAGGGGGTAGCACGCAATTTACCAGAGGAAGCAGACGAGGTGGATGGAAGAATTGACAAGAGGAGCAAAAACTAGCAAACGGGCCACCATGTCTCTATGGGACTTGCAGGTCGACATCTGGTTGGACTGGAATGCAGAGGCGCAGGCATGGTCGTGCCGAGACCGCTCTTTGGTGCGGAGGAGGGCATCGATACAAGTGAGGAGGGGCATTGCATTCGAGCTGGCATTCGTTTCATAGTCTAGTGTCGGGGTTGAATAGTTTGCGTGGGCAGCCATGAACGTATGGTCTGAATTGAAAAACGAAAGTGGGAGCATGCTGCATTCGAGATTGGGGAAGCTGGTCCGTCTAGGCTACGCGATACAGCATCCCAACAAGATCGTACCAGTGAAGGATCGTCGCACGATGTGACACGGAGGACGCATCAACGGTGGCCCGACGTCACGCGTCACAACTTCGCTCTCTCAGCAATGCTCACTCTCGAGTTCCAAGAAGAGGGCGGCTCCGGAACAAGGGGCTGAGGAAACCGCCGTGAAGTGGGGAGGCGTCGAAGGAGAAGAAGGTGCGGCTTGCAGGCTCAATTCTCCTTGTCTCGTTGCTCATTGATAAATATCCATCGACCTTATCACTCGCTTGGGGCTCTCTCCGTCTTTCCTTGCACGCAAAGTCGGATTCACCAACGGAAGATGCTGCTGTGGCCGTCCCTGCACTCGGATCCATCGATATTGGCGGCAGTTTACCCACTTTAACGTTGAAAAACGAAAAGGGTGAGGATATTCAAATCGCAGACCTTGCAAATGAGAAGGGTGTCGCGTTGTTCTTGGTTCCGAAGGCTGATACGCGTACGTCAGTTGTCTTTCTCTGTTTCTCTGCATGATTCTTGCTTAACCCGAGTGGCGTTTCGTATAGCTGGATGCACGACACAAGCATGTGGATTCAGAGACGTCTACCCAGACTTTTNCGTCTCTCAACTTTGACGTGTATTGTTTGAGTGCGGATACTGCCCAGGCTAAATGGCAAACCAAGGTGCGTGTGTTCATGTGTGCTTTACCCTCCTAGCCATCCATGCTCAGTCACCAACGTCTGTTGCTTTCATTCTTCAGAAAGAACTCCCATACCCCCTCATCTCGGATCCCAAGAGGTCCTTGATCGCTGCTTTGGGCGCAGCTGAAGGTGGCAAGACCAAGCGAAGCCATTTCGTCTTTGCTCAGGGAGGTAAATTGGTGGATAAGAAGATTCCTGTGAAGCCAGTTGATAGGTGCGTGGTGATCCATTCCAATGGGTATGCGTACATGTTCCTCGGAGGGTGAAATCCACTGGTGCCATCATACACCCAGGGAGATATCAGCACGGCCATTGGGCCAGCCCCGAGTGACGAACTTCGGATAACAGGGCGGGGACCATAGAGGAAACCGACGTGTTTACTGCCCAGAATTTGGGGGAGAATGCATATGAACATGAGAGAAAGAGGACACGCCTCTTCAACCGGGATCACGCTCTCTTTTCATTTGTTTCTGTTGTTTTTCTCACATTCCAAAGCGGCGGGCCGGCGTGAATCAACGTTCCTTCCTTTCAACGCTCTTTGCATCTTGAGAACACCATCCTACCATACCAAGGCGGTTCTTTGACTGCTCCGAATTGAAGAGGGCTTCTGAAATCGAACCTCGGCCACTACGTTGAAAAGTACGTGTTTGAATCTCTCCAGTGCACTACCAAGCTCTGGCCAGGACCCTGGAATTTCGCATCCTTTAATCTACATACCCTATTTGCCAAGCGGTCTGCCGTTTTCGTAGGAGAGGCCCAAAAGACTGTGAGTATTTGGCCACAAACACTGATTTTCCAGGGATCCCGACTTTGCGAGATTGTGTAGTAGAACGCAAAGTCGGCGTTGATCCCCGCTCTTTCAGACTCGCGGCAGAACAACGTTGCGAAGAGCTTGTTTGGAAATGAAATATCTGTACGTACGACGCTCCAATAATTCTATCAGTGGTACGATAAGGTCAATTTGACGCAAAGAAATATACCATACCCGTCTACCACCTCGTAAGTAAAGAGCGCACCGGCGATACGAGGTTGGAGTACTGCACCCGCGGGACCACATGTGCAGGTCGGGGCACAAAATTGAAAAAGGAGGGGGGGGTTCCCCTCTCTTCAATCACGAGTTTCTGCATTATGGGCGGAACAAGCTACTTGCTTACTCTCAAAGGGCATGTCCGATATGCTCGCACAATAAATTAGGGGACGGTACTGCGACTATATGTGAAGTGAGGCAGAGGGTAGCCTTAATGATCCTATTTACTTACATCGGAGCGGCGTCACCTCTGGCATATGAACCACTAAATCTTCATTTCCGTTGATAACAACAACGCAACGAGACAACGAGGCATCTTGGCCTTCTCCCCTTCCCCTTTGCGAGAGGAAGCCTATCCAGGACAGTGGTTCCTTGCAAGCACATTAGGGAGGGTCTCGCTAACCGAGGGAAGTGACCCAGGGAAGGGCAATTTGCCACAGAGCTTCTTGCCTGGTTCTGTGGTGTGCGTGCGTTAATGGCTTGGACTGGTACTCGGGTTGGGGCTCCCTCCTCACAATTAGGCTCTGGACGGATGCAACCCGTCCCTTCACTGTACCGTCGGTCGCGTGGTGGAACATTATTGGGTCGTGTTCCAGGCCACCTTATGACCTCACTATATTTAGGCAAGTGCTTCAGATTTAATCTCAATGCCGTCTGTTAGACAGCTGCTCACTGGCCGAGTTTGTCCCTCCTCGTGCTCAGTGAATTCATCCTTCATCGCCTCCGTCGACTGTATATTGATTGTATATTGATTGATACACATAGAGTTCCCCGCCTACGAAAAAGGAACTTTGAAACGGCTGCGAGCTACCGCTGCCCATGTTACCAGCTATCTCTATTCCAACAAAGTGCTGCAGACCCAACATACATGAGCATTCGAATTATTACTAGGGGAATTTCGTAACGACGACGGATTCGGCCAAAATAAGCAGTATAAATCCCTTAAACCACCCCAAGACGGAGCTTCTGTTTAGATCTACACCCCGGAATGTACGTTGAGCCGAGCACGGCAATGCTTGGACGGCTATTTAGTTACCACTTCCTGCGCAAAAGGCTGTGTTCGTTGGCTGTAGCGGCGTTGAGGACCCGATGTAGTAGTAGCGGGATGAGGCCTTTTTACGATGCAATGTATCGATTGGTATCGATTGGTACGAATGACGAAAGATTTTTCGTGTCTACGTACCCTCCATTCCCTGGAACCTTTCTATTCGAACAATCATCCTCGAAAAGCTAAGCTTTGGCATTTAAACTTTCTATTCACTGCTGTAGAGGGGTACAAACGGTGTTCGCTCGACTTGGAAAAACGTGTTCTACCTGTAACTTCCAACCCGCCTGCGGTAAGTTAACCTCCTTCATATCCCGAGTAAGATACGGTGGCGTTACTTACCGCCCATAAAACCTCATCTGTATGTATATCTGTCAGTCAGTCAAAGAGGACAGAGCAGCTGAACTAAGTTTACCTCTTCGAGCACCAGCAGCTGTGTTACAAGTTACGGTATATCTCCGTCTCAGTGGCACTGCGCTCCAATCGTAACAAGATTCCGTTCGGTATGGCTTTTCCGTCTTCCCATCCACAGAGCCAAAACGCGATTGAAACAAACACGAATGGGGTATAATACATCGTACCAGTAACCATCTAGGGCCCAGGTGCCATGTAAGAGATATATCTAAGATCATATGTCCTCCAACACCGTGAAACTCGTACGAAACCAAAGGGCTGACGAACAGAACGCATGTCCAACAGCATACCCGGACGGACGTTCTGCCTTCTTCCCAGCAGTGGACATGTCGAATGAAGGTATGATTGTTCGTGTCTCCGTCGAGGTGCAAGTTGATTGGTCCAGGACGACCCCCCAGTATCGGAGCAAGGATCGATCTTTGCGAGGCGCAAACCGGCCTCAAAANCCCCCCTCACCTCCGCTTTCTATGCAACAGAGTGGCCACACGCCGGTCAATATGGGTATGAACTTGAGCGAATTCGGGTCCACTGTCGCCCAAAACAGAACAGCGTAGCGCGGGCCGACCCAGCATGCCGGCCCCCATCGCTCCAGGTCATCGCGGGGATTTTGGCCTCATCACCAGAACTCCGAGACGGACATTGGGCCGAAATTTGGGGTTCCGATCTTCATGTGTACGAGAAACCACCAAAAATGGGGGTACGAGATGCCCACTCGGCATATTGGGGGGTCCATTGGTGCAAGGAGGCAGAGGCATCATTGACGACATGACAGCAGATGAGTCAATGACATGGGCAGGCGACAGACCGGGATTGGGAAATGAAAGGATCAGGTTCACTTTGAACGTATACGCTTTCGAGGAAATACATACCCCGCTTTCAATTACAAGAGGAGTCCGAATACATCGTCGAGCAAGAATGGGGTCCGTTCACAATTCTATGAAGCTTAGAAATTGAAGAACTGGGGCCGCGGGTGCGGGGCGTATGGTGCGTTGAAGCTGAGTTGTACTTTGTAATTCACTGCGTGCGTGTACCGACGACCGCAGTATAGTAAGGCAAGTCGGTAGGTTACCGGGGAATAGTGAGTGGGTCAGAGTATGAATAAGTATATTGTAATGTACTAGACGGACCTGGTCACAATCAGAGCGCAGTTATGTGAGCCGAGAAGGCTCCTCCCCGCTGTTCAGGTAATGAGAAAGAAGCGATATATCCGAAAGCTATGCGGCGGATGAAGGATGAAGAGACACGAGGAGCGGCGATATGTACACAGACGAATTCAACAAAGATACTCGTGGACCTTTGACACCTGAGCGTGGTTGTGGTATCCAGATCAAGATCGCACGAGGTTGTAGATTTCGGGGTTTGAAGGAATCCAACAGTCATCGAGAACAAGTTGAGGTGGTGTTGAGGCCTGGGGGCACCAAAGAATCGGTCATGAGATCGAGTGAGAGTGAGGTCGAGTTAGCCGTTTCAATTGCACACATGGCAAAAGGTGGCGTCGTCGTGAGACTCACGGTCTTCGTAACTTGAAGCTGTACACGCCGACCGACCGAGTAGCACGTATGTCCGTCTAAAAACCCGCAGCACGACTCGAAAATTTGGCAAATCGAAAGGCAGAGTTAGCCTCGTTAGCCTCGTCTCCGTCTCCGTCGAGTTCTGTGTCAGAGCCCTGGTTCTGTATTATTAGTTATGTTGAGATTCGCAAAGGCTCGGGCCTATCTCGCCCCGAAAATGGACATCTGTCTGAGCAGTGAGGTTTGAAGGAGAAAAAAAATCTCGATCGTCATCACGCAGCAGATGGTAGCAAGGAGTTCGATTTCCTGAGTCGTCTTTACCAGAGAGAGCTGATCGGTCCCCCGAAGCTGGGTGGATACCAGTGGTAGAGCTTTCATCGTATAGGGGGGACGGCTAGAACCGCTTGGAATACGCCCAGAAGCGGCATAACCCTGTCAGAAGTGGGGTATCGAAGGATGGTTGTGTCCAGTCGATAATCAGATTGCATGGGAGCAGCTCGGGACATGGAGAAGATCTAGGCTTCTCAAACTGTGTCGTCAGTACCTCGCCTGGAGAAACGAGGCATCCTTGGGATTGCTATGCAAACGTGGCCCATCCTTCGATGCCATAGTCGGCCAATAGTAGGTGCCAGACCCGAAATTGACGCCCAGAGTGTGATAGTCATAGTCTCCCGTAGCCCGGGGCTGGCGAATGTATGTCTTTGTTTTGCCTTCACTCCGTTCAAGGAAGACATACGTACAAGAGAGTGAAGGAGTTGATATAGAGACCAGAAGAGGAGATCCTGGAGATATAGACGGTGTTGTGAGGGCCTTCGGGGCTCGTCGAGGCGGCGGTTGGAGAGATGGATCCGAGGAAGGACCAGGCTTCCGAGTGATGACGACAAAAAAGAATAATAATAAGGCCGAAATTACAACCTCCGATTAGAAGTTTGAACGCCAGCACAGTCGCCCGACCGCTCTCCCCGTCGTCCACCGCGTCCAGCCATCCCCTTCGCCAATACGCTAGATATTGCCTGGAACGGCGCTCGAGGGGCCTCTGAGAAGGCAAGCAGCGGCAGCACAGCAACAGAAACCCAAAACCGGATCAACAGCCATCACCGTCTCTCTCAACCAACAGCCTCAACCATCCTCACGACGTAAGCCTTTGTTCGCATCTCCAGCACTGTGCTCAACGCTACCCTCGACAGAACCAATGCAACGTCCGTAGACCACTAGAAATTAACGACACCATGGCTAGCGGCAGCAGCGCGACATCCCCACAGACTCCCAACCTTTCCTCGCGATTCGGCAGCTTGAAGGTCTTCAAGTTCGGTTCCAGGGACAAGGGCGGAAGACCTCCACCGCCGCCGCCCAAGGACGACTACTATCTTCGAAATCGGTCCATGCACTCCCTTCTGCCGGATTCCCAATCCCTAGCCCCCAGTTCTCCTCTGTCTCCCCACCAGCCCTTCCAATATCCCAAGCAACCATCACCAGAAGCCAACCAGTCAACCATGTCGCTTGCTTCTTCTGCTGCTTCCGCAATATCATCGCCTCCTCCAGAACAGCCAAAAAGCAGGCCAACGTCGCGCGGAAAGGAGAGAGCACTGGCGTTTCTCAAGTTTGGCAGACGGAGCCCACGATCTCCATCGAGCAACGAGGGGGGGCCACCTACTCCAGCAGACGATGAAAACATTTCTAGTCCGTGGAACTTCCAGGTATGTCTGACAGTTTCCATCGTTTCTTGAGCCTTAGTAAATCGCTCGTCCACAGCACCACATACATGTCGACGACAAGTTAGTACTCGAATCTTGGGTTTCAAACAGCTAGCTGATGATATTGTATCTAGTCTATCAGGACTGCCACCATCGTGGACAACCTCGTTAGCGGCGCATGGCTACACAGAGGAGGACATAGCCATGTTGCTTGCACGTCGCGCTGAGGCCCGATCGCCTGGTACTCAAAATCTGTTCAATCTTCGACCCAACTCTCCGACCATAGCTCATCCATATCAATCAAACGCCGCGCCTTCGGCCCAGGGTCCACTCCTGGCCAACCCTGCGCCACGGACGACTTCGCTACCCCGCCAGTACTCCGATGCATCATTACGAAGCGGATCCCGGTCAACGAGCCAACAACGACCCCCCATGCCCCTTTCACAGCATTCCGCCTCTGCGTCAATGACCTCGCTCCATTCCAGCAAAGCCGGGAGCATCAACAGCAAAAACCGACTGGTTCCCCAACGACACCCGAACGCCCAGACCCATCACACGCCTCAAGTGTCTGTATCCTATTCATCGGATTCCTCCCATTACGATTATAGCTCGGGAAAGGAGGATGCGTTCACTCCGTCAAGAATGGCCACCCATCCCACAGATGCGAGTTCTTCGCGGTCTCGCACCCATAATCTCAGCGGATCAACTTCCTCCAGCGTCTTTTCAACTTCTTCTCCCAACAACAACCTTAATGGCCATCACCGAAATGAATCGACCGCATCGTCGTCAAAAAGAACGTTTGGAAGCCAGCCCGATACCAGGTCCCCTTCGAAAATACCTCCGGTACCTCAACCACAGCCGTTCCAACGACCACAAGCCAACAGTGATGCGGTGCCTAGTACCTCTCACGCGGCCAGTTCCTCAGCGCCCAAGCTCCCCCCNTGTCGCCCAGACTTCCATCCAAAGCAAACGTATCCCCGGGTCAGCGCCGCGGCTGTCGATATCTCTCCATAAGAACACGGATAG
>JANBPK010000797.1:0-52118 GCA_027579435.1 Candolleomyces eurysporus | reverse complement strand
ATCTTCATTTTCTCATTTCAATCTTATTTCATTTTTGTCCGAGCCAGTCCACCAAAGGGACCGCCTCAGACAAAATAAATAAAGAATCGAGATCAGAAAAAAGATCCAGAGGGGAAATTTAAACAGATCTTGAACAGAAAAGATAGATTCCAAAGAACAATAAATGCAGGTGCAGGAAAAAGATTCCACAATACTTATTAAAACATGTTGGGAAAGGTTTTTCTGAATTTCCAAAAAAGGGAAAACTGAAAAACCTTTTCCTGGAGCAAAAAAAAAAAMCAACTTGCACAGAACAAAACAATGCAGAGAGGCTTTCATAAGCCAGGTGCAAGCCCATGGTCCATTCAGGAAAAGGAAGCAGGATCACCTGNTTNGNTGGTNNNNGCYGCATCACCAAACTTTCAGTTGTGGAGAGTGTGCAATGAGAGGAGTGGTCTCTTGTCTTCTGTTTTTGATCTTTCTTGTCAGATTTGTTTCTTGCAAAGCATGTCCAACATGCTTGGAGCCTGTACCAAATGCAGGAACCCTGGATGTTCCNNNTNTNNNGNNGATGATCAGACTGCTGGAGGATTGGTATGKTATTGGTGCTGTTTTTATTATGCCTTCTTGTACTGATGAAAAAATGCCTGAATAGTGCTATTGTGGCCACCCACCACTTTATTGGGAATGGTGCTTGTCATCTCATGTTCCCTCTCCAATAATCATGAGTATAGAGACTGGTGATGCATAACCTCTCCATCATCTTTTGACTTTGGTCTGCCACTTGCTCAGTGTGGGGCTCTGGCCCCCAGCATTGCTCTGAAATCCATAGGGCTTGTGAGCTGCACTTTAGATGGGTTTGGCATAGATTCCAGCTTGCTGGAGCAGTTTAGCTGGAGATTAGCAATATTTTACTCATGTTCTTATCTGCATGCTCCTGGCTTTTGAATGCAAGCTCTCTGCTTGGTTAGATTCCCTGCTTGCACTCCTCAGCATGTTTGCAGCTTGCTCTCTGAAATGTATTTGGAGGGCTTTGCCTGCACTCACACCCTGGGCTGAACTCTTCCCCTGCTGGAATTCATCCAGCAGGATGTCAACTGTGGGATCCTGATCACTCTCACTGACAGGGTGCCCCTCTGAGCTCCTGCCAGGAGCCACCCCCAACCTTGGAAAATAGGATTTGACATTGTGTCACATCCTACATTCTCAAAGGGACTTTCTTTGAGGGACGTTCTTATACAAATATCAAKTAGCRTATGCTCAANGGGGCGTGGAAAAATAATACTACTTGCGGGAAGGGAGTTGAAACTCCGGGGTGAGAGAGCCTGGCGCAGGAGAGTTGTTCTCGTAGAACTCGCTCGATGGCGGGGTTGGTATCGCCCAAGCCGATATCATATCTGCAGCAGACAAACTCTCATTACAGCAACTATGCTAGATCTCACCAGTCCTTCTCAGACACTCCACCTCTCTCAACACTCCCGCATGCAATTCCACAGTCTCAGTTYACCCCTGGCCCTGCGCCCACGACTTCTGTACAGGAGGACGGCAAAATATAYGGCCTAGTCATCGAYTTGCTGGACCCCAGCAACAGGGAGAGTGCTTTGTTGGAACTGAGCAAAAAGCGCGAACARTATGACGATCTGGCGCTCGTTCTGTGGCACTCTTTTGGTGCGTTATCCTACCTTTCTAACCTGACCATCCGCTGACCTACGTCGAAGGGATCATGCCAGCACTTCTCCAAGAAATCGTTTCCGTTTACCCCCTKCTATCGCCCCCCAACCTTACAGCACACGCCTCTAATCGTGTTTGCAACGCCCTAGCCCTCCTCCAATGTGTGGCGTCGCATTCGGAAACCCGTCAGCTCTTTCTCAGCGGTACGACCKCTCCTTCCGTTCCCTCTCTAATGTTACATTCTGACACGGGCATAGCTCATATACCCCTTTTCCTATACCCGTTTCTCAACACTACCTCGAAGACCCGACCGTTTGAGTACCTTCGTCTCACTTCTCTGGGCGTTATCGGTGCTTTAGTCAAGGTAAGAGATAGCACTTTATTTCCACCCGACATGATTTTGACAGGCTGCTAGCAAAACGACAATTCATCYGTAATCCACTTCCTGCTTTCYACCGAGATCATCCCTCTCTGCCTTCGCATCATGGAAACAGGCTCAGAACTCTCCAAGACCGTTGCGATATTCATTGTGCAAAAGATCCTGCTTGACGAGACAGGGCTGACGTACATTTGCCACACATATGAAAGGTTTTACGCTGTCGGAACGGTGCTGAGTAACATGGTTAATCAGCTGGTGGAGACACAGGCGGTGCGGCTTCTGAAACACGTCGTCCGGTGCTATCTGCGGCTCAGCGACAACCTAAGGTGGGTGACTGTGATTTCGTCTCGGGATGGGNTGGCTGACTGGCTGGAGCAGGGCGCGCGAGGCGCTGCGGGCGTGCCTCCCGGAACCGCTGCGGGATCAGACATTCAGCACACTGTTGAAAGGGGACATGGTGACGAAGCGCTGCCTGACGACGTTGTTAAACAACCTGAGCGAGCCGTAGAATGTACAGTACTTTATTGCGTAAATAAAGAGAGTAATGGAGAGTAAGCGTGGGAAGACGGGATGTTCTGTGGTTGCTTCGAACGATCATGTCCGCTCGAAATTTAACGACCTGCGCCTCGTCGCTCTATGAGGACCCTCTCTGCCTCCAGTCAACCTATATCCCCTGGTATGCCACGGAAAAGCCCCTGCTCATCGACGGCGTCCCCGACCACTACCTCGCTCTCGCCGCCCCTGTCGTGGCCTACTGGTCCCTCTCCCTCTTCTTCCACTTCCTCGACACGCGAGACTGGAAGGTCCTGGACAAGTACAGATTACACCCCTCCCAAGAGGTCGCGTCTCGCAATCTCGTCTCTCGCTCGACCGTCGTCTATGCCGTCTTCTTCCAGCACATCATCCAAACAGTCCTCGGTCTTTACTGGCTGACTGCGGAGGCCCCGACCCGGGTCCCTAATTCCGTCGCCGTGCACCGGATCGCCTCTACTTTGCACACTCCTGCCGAGCTATTGGGACTCAATGACCCCGTCCTTTTGCTGTCGGTTTCGGAGTTCATCTATTGGTGGGCAATCCCAGCCTTGCAGCTGCTTTTATCCATGTAAGTCACCCGCTCTTACCCTACCGTTTTCAACGCGACTCCTGACTCCCCGGCAAMAGGTTCATCATCGACACCTGGCAGTACTTCCTCCACCGCGCTATGCACGTCAACAAGTTCCTCTACCGGCATCTCCACTCATGGCACCACCGCTTGTACGTGCCGTATGCCTTCGGGTCTCTCTATAACCACCCCGTCGAAGGCTTCTTCCTTGATACGCTGGGAACTGCCGTCGCGGAATGGTGCACGGGCCTGACCACGCGGCAAGCCATGGTCCTGTTCACYATCTCCACATTGAAGACTGTCGACGACCATTGYGGATATAACTTCCCTTGGGATCCATTGCAGCTCATGTCCGGGAACAATGCCGACTACCATGATATCCATCATCAGGTACGTAGGCGAGAATTCAATTCTGACCGCGATTTAACGCGCTTTTGTTTCCAGATTATTGGTATCAAGTCCAACTTTGCCCAGCCCTTCTTTGTGCACTGGGACACTCTTCTGGGAACGCGGATGACAAGACARGACATYGAGCTCCGTCGCAAAGGACTCAAAAACAAGACGAACTAGGCGACATATGGTTTGAATGTCCCTCACGATACTCCTCACTCACATCTCTACTGCCTTTATATCCTACTTAAGGTTTTGGATCGCAGATATGTTTTGTTTTAATGCTGACTTGTAACATGTAACATATACGCGGGAACATGAATCCCTTGTTAATGCCCTAATGAACTCTGTCGGATTATCTCTCGTAGTCAGTAACGATAGTCATGTCATGTACATAGTTGAACTCTCTCGTTCTAGAATATCACTTGCCCGTTGATCCAAACACGAAAGGTCGTATGATATCATGAGTGACATGCCTGTGTAAATAGAACACGAAAAAAANGCTCTGGACTACCAGTCTGCAGAGACCCGATTTTTGACCGGCATTCTCTCGACCTCCTCTTCGTACTCCACTTCGATGCGAGTTCCTTCTAGAACGGGGGTTAACGAGAGTTTAGAAAGCGGAAAACACTCTGGACACTTACTTCTGGGCTTTTTCTCGACGCGTTTGCGCGCCGACGGTCCAGACCTTGCTCTACGCTTGCCCAGTTTGGACTCTCGTTCAGGCTCAATGTCAGAGCCATCTTTCGACGAATCCTCGTCCGAGGAACCCTGTGAAAAGGAAGTGGATCAGCACTCGAGCGTGAACTATGCCAGACACTGCATACCTCTTCAGACTCCTCGGAATCGTCGTCCTCATCGTCTTCCTCACTGAAGTCGCTAACAAACTCATTATCCCCAAAGTCCTCCATCTCTTCTTCCARCTCTTCCTCGTCCTCCTCATCCGTCTCATCATCCATAAGGTCCAGCTCGTCTGCATTTTTCTCCGTGCCTTGCTTCTCRCGATCGAGGATGGCTTGCCAGACGGATTCGTTGACGTTTAGTGGTGCATCGCCATACGATTTTGATTTTAGACGYTCGATRAGTTCTTTTTCAATGGACCGTTCAAGGTGRGCTGCCGAGAGAGCCTTGCGCTCTCGCACGGCTTCTCTGCGATCTAGCTTCTTTTTCACGCCAATGAGCTTAGGCCTAGAGGAGACCTTGGTRAGCCTCGARGATTAACAACTAAYGAARACCAAGATACGCACTCTTGACGCAGTTTTAGGCGACGCATTTTRATCAGGTATTGAGTTATCTTGGTTACACGCTGCTTGCATTTGTGGATCGTGAAATTTGGCCAATGAAGCAACTCCTGGTCTATCTTTCGRCCACATGTCAGAGAAACCAAAAAGACGAGGCAATGATGCACGCACCTGTTCCAACGCCTTGGCGTAGTTATTCGACAGCCGTATCCGCTCCCACATATTCGCAGGTGAATGGGCCCGTTCGATGGTTTTGACATAGAGGTACAGAACGCCCTCCTTCTCCCTCACTGTCGCGTACCGCGAGTTGGCGAGAGGGCACGACTGTCTATTGCACAATCCGGTAACGTTGTATTCATTCCGGCAGAAATTTTGGGTTGTTGTTCTAAGATGGCGATTAGAGCGTTGCTTTGCAGAAAAAAACGACAAAAAAGGGCGCACTTGACTTTGTACGAGCAAAACTGGTGGTTGATCACGGACCAGATAACGTCGTCGCTCTGCATTATGAGATGGTAGGAGGAGAGGAGGAAGGGAGAGCGTCTGTCCTTGGACAGGGCCAAAGAGGCAGGCGGTTCCCACACATCTAAACAGGCGGAGGTCCGCCCTCACGCGCACATTTCGAGCGTCATGACTCCATGCTAACCATCCTCTCTCGTCGTTCTGCGGCCCTCTGGGCTCGCCATGCGAGGCCACTRCACTCAACCAGCCGTGCATCCGACTTTCACTTCGAYACCCACCACTTTGTCCAGCGACTGGAGCGCGAGGGCCTAAACCGGGCGCAGGCCGAAGGRATCATGTCTGCCATGGCTGAAGTCATCGACGAGAGCATCCGCAACATGACGTCGAACATGGTCACCAAGGCAGAGCAAGAAAAGGTGAGCCTTCTGCCTCATCCCCTCTYTGACTGCAGCGAGATTCATCGACCTGGACRCAGCACCAATATACCCAACAAGTAGACTTTGCCCAAATCAAATCCGAGCTGCAGCTCATGGAGAAGAACGACCTTGCCATGATCAAAGCCGAAAACGACCGACTTTCCGCRGATATTGAGAAGCTAAAGCAGCGTCTACGGGAGGAGGTCATGCGTACACAGGCTGGCGTCCGCCTCGACTTGAATTTGGAGAAAGGCCGAATGAGGGAGGAGAGCAGTGGACAGGAACTCAAAATCAAGGAAGTAGACACCAGAATTGAGCAGGAAATCGCWGCTCTACGAACAAGCATCCAGTCGTCCAAGGCAACCACACTGCAGTATCTCGTCGGTTTCGGTAYGTGCCTTCATGAACCYTGGRCTCGACGGAAACTAACCACGRCTTGCAGTGACGGGTTGTTCTGCCCTCCTCATGGCATATTTGAGATTCCGTTCATGACACCAGATTATCATTCACATAATAGAGTATATTGAGAGGGCTTGTAATATTTTTAAAGTATGGCGTATATAAACTAGGTTTATACTTCCGTCCATCRTGACAGACGAACATGGAGGGCACAGATCGAAGAAATGAAGCATACATGAGTGAAATCATACAATGTACTATAACGGGTGCACGGWTGAGGGGAACGAGGTAACGCGYGGAGAAAAGAGGGTGTCGCCAAAAAAAAAACTAGATTGCAAGGACAAGGAGCGACGCGACGGAGAAAGATAATCCACATAGGAACAAAACGAGAGTCGGTCACACAATTTAATTAGGCAAAGAATGAGTGGACATGAAAATATGAAATATATTAGCAGAAAGGGTCATCCTCAACTTGAGCCTTGGGCTTGGTTAATGCCTTCTTGGCCACCTTCTTTAATTCAGCATCCAAAGTCAACGCCTTCGGAAATTTAGGTTGCTTCACGCGTCCCCTGGTCAACGTCTGCTCCAGACTCTCGTCTTCGTCTTCCGAATTATTGCCTTTGCCTCGATTGCTGCGTTTAGCACTGCTGGCAGCGGCCGCTTTCTTGGCCTTTCTCTTCTTGTGGGCTTCAGGGAACAGGAGTGTCGGTCTGCAAGACGGGTCGGGAGAGAACTCTGGGTGTTCGACAGGAAGCTTGGAGTTGGGCGGAGGCGAAAGGGGGCGACTCTTGGCATGGTTGTACATCGGGTTCTGGTAAACACGTTTTACACCGCGGCTACAGTTGCTGTTAAGAACAGGTTCGATTAGATATGTACGACGGAGCAACTCACAAGACATAGGTCACGGTCGGCTTATCATAGACCGGGGTCGGGCTCTGGTCTCCCCGAAGCAAGGCAGAGGGGCTCTCGAGGACTTGGTCGGAGTTGTCGGGACCGGTGGGTGTGGCAATGAAGGGATTGGTGGGCGAGTCACGCAACAAACCAACATGAGAATCCGAGGCACCCTTTTTATGCTTCGACTTGGGCTGTGGCGTTGTTGGGAGGGAGACGGTGGTGGCAGGGCTAGGAGAGCCAGGGACAGGGGCGGGGGGAACCGCCGGTTTCCTGTGCGATGGAGGAGGCGACACCAGGCCTTGCTCGGAGGAGACTGTGCCGCCGGTCGATTGGGACTGGAATYKCTGGTACAGAAGAGGCTTTTTGGACCGTGAAGATGAAGCCTTCGTGTCATCAACTTGCGGCAACTCTCCACCCCAAAACTTGGCYTCCTCGTCTTCCTCGTCCTGCGGGGCTTTGGARCTCAGCTTTCTCTTCTTGATTACGCGTCGTTTGCCTTCTGGTTCGKTCCCTTCGTCCTCCTCATCGCTGGACAAGTGGTGCTTGGAGAGTTGGTTGTCGCTGTCGGAGTCACTATCGCAGGAACCGCGCGACCGCCCGCGAGCGCGACGTCTGTGGGTTCTGGGAGGGGTGAGGAGGGATGCGGTGGATGCGGAGCGCTTGAGGGCGCGTCGGGGTGGGGGTGAGGCTTCCATGGGATTTGGAGGGGAGAGGGGAGAAACCTGAGGAGATCTTGAAAACCACAGGGAACAATGACCACGTGCGGAGTTTGAACTAAAAGTCACATGACCGTATTCACATGGAGACAATGCTTGGACAATGCATAGAGTACAATGCGGAGGAGGCCTACTACTACAGCTACAATACAGCTACAACTACAACTACAGTCCAGATGCATGCTTCACCAGTCCAAGGAATCGGAACTTCTCCTCATCAGAGTCTGCAAACAGAGACAGCGTCCCCTTCTCGTCCTTGAATTCTACCACAAATGAGTAGGGGATAGCTTCGAGCTCCTCGTATCCATCTTTCCATTCCTTCAACGCTTTGACCGTGCCGGAGAGGCCCAGCATTTCCAAGGTCGTGTTGAGATCCTAACAATAGACACAATCAGCCCAGCTCTCCATTTCATCAGGGGAAAAATAATCACCTTTTCGCTCCGGTGCAGGTGCAGCTCCCGCCCAACGAACCGATAGTACCTTCGCTTCCAGAACAAGGAATCGGGGAACTGGATAGTGACCCATCCAGATGTGATTGAGGGCTCCACGGACTTGGTTTGCACGACGAGCTTTTCAGCCTGCTGAATCTTTCGTCGCCGTTCGTCCGCCTCCCTTCGCTTCATCTCCTCACTTCGTCTTGCCTCTTCAGCCTGGCTCTTTTCCCGTTCCTTCCTCCATTGTTCCAGTTTCCTGTGCTCTTCCAATCTTTTCTCCCTCTCCCATCTCTTCTTGTCCTCCAGCTCGCGGCGTTTTCGCTCTTCCTCTTCTTCCTCCCACCGCCGTTTGCGCTCCCGCTCTGCCGCTATCTGGCGCAGTTCTTCTTCTAGCCTCAACGACGTTCAATCTCCTCCTCTTCGTCCCGTCGTTTTTCTTCTGCTTTGCGCCTCCTGGTTTCTTCCTGTCGCTTCCGTTCGTCTTCCACTGCCTGCCGCTCCTCCAGCTCCCGCTCGTTTCCGGGCCTCCTGCCTCGCCCGCTCCCTTTCCTTCGGGTCTGAGGGCAAGGAGGGANTGCGAGCCCACTTCCCCTTCAGAGGCAAGCTCTTCACTTCTACTCGTCTGGGGATCTGAGGCGGCGGGGGAGTGGGMGGCAACGGCGGCTCTTCGTCCATAGGTAGAACAACCACCTCTCGCCCATTTACACGAGATATCACTCCCCATTCTGCGAAGCTTCCGGTGGGGGACGGTCGCTTTGCACTAGGCAGCGAAGCAAGATAGCGGGGAGGTGACTCTCGGGGTACGGGAGGTTTATAGAGGTAGACCGGGTCGTCCTTGGGCGGGATCGGAGGGGGCAGATCAYTATCAAGTGAGTTGTCCCTCTTCTTCCTTCGCAAGAAGCCACCGAGCATTCCAGATGATTTGTGGTTTGAAGGCAAAGCCGGGACGGGAGGGACGAACTGGTGGGGGACAGGGAATTGAGGGGCGTAGGTCTCTGARAAGGACCGCCGCGGAAGATGATCAATGTTTATAGGTTTCGGCTTCTTGCCAAACTTGCTTCTAGCAGGTTCGGACGACAGAGATATAGAGGCTCCCATGGCTGGCGGGGAGAAGGATTCGGGTTGGATGAGTGCTTTGTGGATCATAGGCATGGTGAGTTGGGATAGGTTATCAATCGTGAGCATTGTTTGGTGCTCCTGGGGAACAATGAGCATTTCTTATGTTGTACACCAGYYYCATTGTGCCTACCTTGAGAATGACTCCAACGCGTCGCGAATTCACCAAGGCGCGTGCTGCGTATCCATAGCAACGGGCGGTTATCTTATTGTTCGGGAAGACCGGGGNAAGTGGGACAAACCTCGCTGCACATGCGTTGTCGACGCCGGGATGTAATTGATCAGGATATAACCTGGGGTTTCTTCAAGCTCTTCGCGATAAAACGCAACGAAAATCTGGTCGAGGTCGTAGAATTTRGTTTTCATTTCTTCCAGTCCCTCAGCCCCATAGCAATAGAGTTCAAGTTCGTCGGACTATTGAGAAGCACCACCGGGAAAAGYTGAGAAAGAAGTTGCKGTAAACAAGGGAAYGAATTGGGTCACACCTGTTCGTAGGCATAGTGAAGGAGTATCCTAGRGGCGAATGCTCAATGTCTTTGTTTAAAGARAAAYCCARACRCAGACGAACCAGCTRAGTTCTCCTCGCAGAACGCCGTTGTAGGCAGAAAGGATCCTYTCGGCCTCGGAGCTCATATGAGACTAACCGACAGYTAGYGCTGTGACGGACTGGKTGGTCAAAGGCAAAAAAACTGAACGTTGCGGATGTAGGGGGGCATGAGAGAAGGGCAGCAACGGGTCCATTTCAACAGTTTTCTGCTGGTGACCATCGCGTCCACTGCCCTCCACATCTGACATCTGATTGGCCGCACAAGTCGCTGCTTCACAACGCGATACCATTACAAGACAGACTACTGACTACCGAACAACTACAGAACACGTACGTGAGACAGGAGCTAAACTTGTTAGGCAATTCAGTGGGAAGCAACTCTGCCTTCCGAGTCTCTGGCTGCAGCAATAGCAGCTTCCCCTTCTTTGTCTTCGCGGAACTGATAAAAGGGAAAATCCAGGAGCAAACTCCTCTTTAGCCACTCTGGCAACGGCCGGTATAATACTGGAGGAATAGGAAGAAGGATCGAGGTTGAACGCAGGTATTCTTTGTACCGACTCCAAGCACCTTCCTGTCCTTCTTGTGCATTTGGACCKTTGGAGAGTAGGAAGAATCTCTGTGCTACGGGTTTCTCTGCAGTTGGTATTCCCGATGCGAACATCAGTAARCTACAAGACTTCTGTTAGTGATGAATAAGATGCCACAGAACATCAGCCCTACAGGAAAGTGAGGACGGGAGAGACGACAGATCCCCTTTGCGCTGCCCTGGCACCAGATGGAAGACTGCCATTTGTTGTGGGTGAAAGACACAGCATCCAAATTCCCCACCAGCAGAGCATCCTGGCATCTATGTTAGCCAGTTCCTCTGAGATTGGGACCAGAACTTACTCGCCGAAATAAGGAGGATGGCGCGACCAGCCCCAAAGTCCTTTCTGACCCTCAATGAGATTTCCATCGACACAATCAACGCAATGGGTRKCTTACATTCATGGGATGACCCTTCGGTATTGTGCCGGATGCCTTGGCYCTATACTGTAGCTCTGRTGTCAGCACTGAATCGCCAAAACAAGGATGAAGACAGKTCACCTTCTGAGCATCCGCAAAGCTCTCAATCAAAAACCCGATAGCCCAGACAACGATGCCAGCAATGTCTCGAGAAGTTCCAAAYGCARGGTTCGAGCCACCATAAGAGGGATCGGACACAGCAGGGGAGTTCAAGATGATGACAGGSARGGAAACCGTCCATACCCATACGATCTGCCCTGTAAGTTGTTTTGAGACCCCTCTTCTACAGGGATTCCGCTAGAACGTACCGATCCAAAACCCTGCAGAGAATAGCTTATGTCAGGCAGGATTCAACGAACTACTGCGGTTCCTCCCACCTAAGAATTTCCAAAAGTGAGAACGAATATCATCGAAACGCGTATCCGACCCCATTTTCAAGACGCGGAAGAGGAGGAAACCTGTGGGCAACGGAGCATAGATGAGCCGCAGCCCACAAACAGACTCAGGATACAGAGAGCCTGACCAGCAATCCGACAAGCCCAAACCATGACCAACACACTTGCAACTGCATTCCATGAARCTTTAGRATGGGCTGCAAACGAAGAGGGTAGCACACCGACGAACCAACATTACGCGCATAGAAAGTGTTCCCTATGCACAGAGTGAGGATAGCTAGATTGAACGAGTAACAGAGACCCTATTGAGCTGCCAGTCGGTTCGCCAAACGGACGACTGCGATTCAAACCTAGCAGAAAGAAATTCGAGCCTGGAAGCAAATATCGCTCATTAAATCTCTCTAAACTCTGCTGAGATGAACATTGAGCACCTACCCCCGGTAAAGTCGGTGATTTTGTCAAACTGGAACGTCCAAGCGATCGCGAATCCCAGGAGCTGGTATCCGACCGTCACCAACAAGGTAATGGCGAGGTAGTACTTGTCCAAGGCATGAACAGGAGCCATCGAGGATGGACTAGAGACGTAGTGGTGATGGTAGAGCTACAAAGTCAGCAAGCATTCGTCACAGCCTGAAAAGAGAGGAGAATGCATGTGGTGGTCTGGGTTTGAATACGTTTGTGGAGAGGACCAACCGATCTTGCCGTCATCCTGGGGGGNACGCGATCGGCGCCAAGCAAACATATATTTCGAAAGTCTAGTGTAAACGAATACAAGCAACTATTGTCCAAAAATTATAGTTAKGAATAAAATCGCGTCTAAAATAAAGGAGTCAACGCTCTCATGACCRAAYACGACTCTAAAGCAAGGGGGGGGANTCTATGTGGGAGAATAACTCAGCGGAAATCTATTAGCARGCTGGAACAGTCAATGGAATCTTCACGGAGGTCTATAGGGCRAGCAACAGTCAGAGATTAGGCGAAGCGGTGGATTGAAAGCCGAACGCACCGCAAGTCCCTACAATWACAAGAGGCGTTAGCGAGAGCGATTCCAGTGAGCAATCTTTACACGCACCGATAAACTAGTCTCYTTGTACTTGACACTCATATCAGCAGCTGTAACCTTCATCGCTTCGATGGCTTCGTCCAACGTCACGCTGTACACTCCATGACTAGCCATCGAGAGCTGAGCAGCAGTAACGGCYTTCACGGCTGCAAGTATGCGTCAGCCTGGACCAAAGRGTGCGGATGAGGAGGCTCTTACCACCAAGACTGTTCCGTTCCTGTAGTAAAAAGAAAAATGGTCCGTCTGCGAACACGATAAACGATGCTAGGGAGGAGACGCACGATGCAAGGAACTTGAACCAGTCCATCAATAGGATCACAGGTCAAGCCAAGGTTGTGTTCTGACAGACGAAAAGGTCAGGAGRCATTCAAGACCATACAATTGTCARCACATACCGATGCCAATYTCAGCCGCCTAGCACAAAGGCGTCAGTTGGCGAGCCTAAGGCAGCAAAGCCGCACTCACCTGAAGAACCGTCTCAGGAGATGCTGCACTTCCGTCAGCACCAGACCATCGAAGGGAATTATTAYACTTACCTCCCATACAAGCAGCAAAACCAGCACTTGCCATAGAGCAAGCCACGCCGACTTCTGCCTGGCAACCGCCCTCCGCRGCAGAAATTGTACTACCTCGCTTGAACARCATTCCAACCGCCTGTTCAAATAATGAGCGRACATCTACGATTGATCTGATAGGGGAGGCACTTACAGAAGCAGTAAGCAAGAAAGTCTTGATACTCTTCTCTGGGTCATCGCTGACAAACTGAAAAATGTCGYATTTGAATCTCGTCGAGAAAAAGAATAAAAAAGAAAGAATACCTCGAGTATGTACTTCAAGACACCRGGAATAACGCCAGCAGCTCCGTTAGTCGGAGACGTTACGATTCTCCCACCTGCTGCATTTACTTCGTTAACCGCAATGGCGTAACAGGACAAAAAGTCCATGGCGGGAATAACAGTCTTGCGCTGGAGACGAGACGGTCAGCCGGTTCGACTCTGAGAAGCAGACGAATACTCACAGGAGGCATCGGCAGAATAGCGTGATTGAAAGAACCAACAACCAAGGGTGGCTTCGAGGAAGCCAGCAAAGGGCCGCCGGTGGTTGCTTTGGCTCCAGGGGATCCAGGAGTCGACTCGGTTCTTTCGCTCAAAGGCGACTCTATAGAAGCAGAAGGCATCCCCGCTCCAATGCTAGTGAACGCTGGAGTGGCTATCCCGGGATAAAACCTGCGATTCGTCAGTCGGAAATATATCAAGGGACATGAAAATGCTACCCTCTCATCAATCGTCGGTAGAGCATGGGTGCCCTCCTACGAACACCTAATCTGCCTGGCAGCGTTGTCTCTTGTGACGAGACACCGGTGTGGATGCATTCGTCCATGACTTGCCAGATTCGCATGAGCTGCAGCGACGGTTAATTCAACGTGGTGCAGAGGTTGCCATAGGAAGAGTACCTTGTGGTGAATGTCTTCGTCCGAATAACCGAAGAATTTCTGCAGGTACGAGGTGAGAGGGATTTCACCGGAAGAAGTGAAAATACCAACCTCGTTGTCATGAACGATTTGAGCTATTGTCATCTATGGCATGATCAGCTTTTATAATCGGAAAAAGACAGGTATACCAACGTTGTGTTTCTTGGTCAGGGCTAGTAAAGTGTTGCCTGTGTCAAAAGGGTATGGCGGATGAGAATGGTCATGCATTGACTCGTCGACAGAGGGGTCAGCGCTATCGGAATCGGCAATAGAGTGGGACTGGTGCAAGCGAGCTCCATGAACCATCTTCTTATCTACGCCTTTGTAGAACAAATTCTCATCCACTGGACACAAAGTGTTTAGCGAGAGTATTGGATTGCGTCGCGAAAGACTGAACCTTTGGTCTTTTCGTTCACGACGAATCCTCCGCCGACGCTGAAATACTCGTTGGTAGCGAGCATGTCCCCGTTGCGGTCGAAACAGCTGAAGCGCATACCGTTAGGATGGGTCTTGAGCACGAGATCGTACCGCCAGAGCATGTCCTTGTCCATGTCATAGTCGATACGATGGCTGCCGTTCAAGAGCAGGGCCTTGTTTTCCAGGATGGCTTCATATCGAGAAGGGATAGTCCCAGTGTCAATAGTCTCGGGATCGGAGCCTGAGGGGATTGCTTAGTCGCTCAGCGCATCACAAAGAAGGATAGGAGCTGGACCTTCTAGTCCGAGAAGTATAGCCTGAGGTGTGTGATGCCTGGAATGCAGACTGTTGGTGCAAGCACGACATTCAGGAGTCTGCAACCTCACCCTTTACCTGAAAGGGGGTCAGGGAGGCTCGCTGCAGAGAGACTGTAGACTGACCGGTGGCCGCGAGGGAGCCATACCTCGAGTGGGGTGAATACGAGGTTCCGTTCGGGCACTCTGAGAACACTCACAAGTTGATCTTGACCTTGCTAACCTGCCGAGACGGTCAGAGAGGCGACAGGACGACACCGTTCGACGGACCTTTTCCAAGAGACCGAGGTCCTTCAAATCATTGATGAAAATTCTGCCCGCTCTCATTGGTCCGACGGTGTGTGATGACGAGGGACCGACTGGGGGGGGGGCGGTCANGCGGGGCGCGGGGAGGCGCGGACAGGGACAGACCTCCGATGCTGAAGAGGTCAAAGGCGGAGATGACCGCATGCTCTGGACGGGGCGGGGCGGAGGAGAAGCAGCGGCGGGCAGGGCGGCGGAGGAGGAGACGGTGCATGGTCGGAGGAGAGGGCGATTGATCACATGACGGCGGTTGCCACAAGGACGCTTGGCTCCCACATCCTCCTCCTCCTCTCTTTTCTTCCGTCCCCCCATGGCCCCCTCCTCCGCCGCCCACAGCGGCCACAAGGACCATGCGACGCCCAGGAAGGACAGGGAAAAGGACAGGCAGCCCTTTCCCCAGTCCTCCCAGCCCTCCCCAGCCCCAATCAAGCTCTCCTCCAGCTCCGCCTCAACATCCTCCGTAGGCGTCCACTCTCATTCAACATCGACCTCCTCCCTCGCCTCYTCCGCGGCGGTGCTTACCCCAGTCATTACCGTCGATGGCACCCTGCGCCAGCATGCCTCTGCCCCCGATCCAAAGGCCGCGGCACTYGATCATGTCGTCGCCGAGCGCAACACCCTCTCTTCCCAAAACTCTCAGCTCTGGAAGCTCATCGAGAAGCAGCGGGCAGGCTACAACCAGATCCTCAAGGAGCTCGAGCGTATCAGGGCCGAGCGTGACTCGTACAAGGCCAAACTCGCCGCTATCTCTGGGGCCGTCGAAAAGTCCTCTTCCAGGTCTGATCATCGCACTCCGAAAGTCAGTCTTGCGGAACCACCCTCCTCGGCCAAGCACTCCAACGGCAGCAGTGCTCATGCGACACCCTCCAGGGGCAATTCTACTGAGGAGTATCGTAAGTTTGTCTCCATATTGACCCCGAACCAAAATACTCAGGCAACCGTCTCTAGTCGGCGCACGAATCCCCCAATCCCTCCACTCCTCCCGTTCGCTCGAGCCGCTCTCTCATCCCAGTAACGATCAAACGTTCCAGTCCAATGCTCCTCATGTTCCCGCTACGAATACAAGACCTCACAGCCCTCCTCGTCCACCCACTTCTTCTGCACCATCAAACTATGGCACCCCAGCGACCAACCGTATCACAACGCGACCGTCGCCTTCGCACCTCGTATTATCCGAGAGGAACGACAATCATGTGCAAACAGCCATGTCCAGTGCTTCTCAGCCGCGCCAGGTCCAAGCGTATGACGACCTCTCAACGCCGACTAATCTGCCTTCCACCGCGAACCCATATACCAATGGCAAGACGTCTTCTGCCTTTCCTCCCCGGAAAGGTAGTCTCGCCGAATCTACACCCGTTTCATCTGTCCCGATTAATAATCAGCCCGGAACAGCCACTTTCACAGCTCCGGTACCGCATAATTATCTACCAGGATCGCAGGCCCCAGCGACACAAAAGGAAGAAGACTACGGAGAGCAAACTCCTGTACCTATACCACACTCACTTCCTCCTCACCTGCGTCAATCCAACACCACGCCTCGAGCAACGCCGCACATCGTAACCACGCCCACTCCTTCTTCAAACTATCCACAGCCGAGTACTCAAACCCCAACCGAGCCTCAGTTGCTCAGTGCCATTTCTGCAGACAGCTATTTATCCAGGGATTCTCGCATCACTCTCCCAGACGAAGCACGACAGTATATTGCCAACATGGCTGACTCTCCGATGACTAGTCCAAGCTTTAACAGCTTTTCGTCGGTTCCCTCTGCCCCATCTGCACTAAAAGAATCGGATGGAAAAGGCGAGTTTCTGGAGATGGACGATGACGATGACGACGAGGACAACGGGACTGAAGAGGAAGATGACAGAATGGATCCTAGCGTCAGAGTAAACGGTTCGTTTCGATATTTTGCCAGCCATTCGCTCTTGTCCTAACGTTTTGACGGTTTCTAGGAGCAAAGTCCGCACTTCAATCGCAAGAGCCACTCACGCCAACGACCAACTCTAATTTCTCCCGATCCGGCGAATCGCTAGTCGAAGCCACTCCCAATCATCGTCGAAGAGACCCGTCATCACGTTCAGATACAGAGGAATTCCCAGTGCCTCCACAGTCTGCCGTGAATTCCGAACGTCAGCAGACAAACGCTGTCTACGAAGGCCATCCGTATCCGACCCACCAATTGTCTGTCCCTCAGGGCCCATCACCTTCGAAGGCATCAAGTTCGACCGATCAGCTTCCAACAAACATAACCCATCAATCTCAAGAATCACTAAACAGCGCCCGCGGGGGGTACAATAACCAGCAGCTTCCTGGCCAGCCTGTTTCCTACGGCGATATGCGACAGCAGCTCAGCTCTCCCTCGCCGTCCACTCAAAGCAAGGCAGCCGCTTTCAGAGCCCTCCCGCTGYTATCGACAGACCTTCCTTACACCACTATCGCCGTATCTCATTCATTCGTTCGTCCCAATGACCGTGGAAAGGAGGTGCTGTCCTTTATTGTCACCGTCAACCCCGGCAATGGAAAGCCTGGGTGGAAAGTCGAGAAGATGTATTCAGATGTCCTCAGCTTGGATCAACGAATACGCAGCGCTGTAGGCAAGGGTGTAGTGAAAAAGATTGCGAATCTCCCTGAAGGGAAGCTGTGGAAAGATCACGCGCCTGCTCGAGTTGATCAGAGAAAGGTGTGTATGGAGCTCCTATTGTTGTACGACTTCTCTAGATCATGACTCTTCACGTTACCTTTAGGCCGTCCTAGAGCAATACCTCCAGTCGCTGATTCAGCTACCTATCAAAAGCAATGACGAAGTTATCGCATTCTTCACTTCTGATATCGTAAAGGAGACGAAGCAGCCGGTCATGCAGGTTGGGCACAAGGAAGGTTATCTGACGAAGAGGGGGAAGAACTTTGGGGGATGGAAGACTCGATTCTTTGTTTTGCAAGGTCCCGTTCTCGAATACTAYGACTGCGTAAGAGCCCAGCCTTCAATTKACCCCCATCTTTTTCAACATTAACCTCTATTCATAGCGCGGCGGTCAACACCTTGGCTCCATTCAAATCACGGGGGCGCAGATTGCTCGGCAGCATCGGACGGATAAATCTGCCCCTACCGATGAGGAGAAGGAATATCGTCATGCATTCCTTATCGTCGAAGCGAAGAAGGGTCCAGGCGGTAATCACCCTCGTCATGTCCTCTGCGCTGAGAGCGACGAGGAGCGAGACGCCTGGGTTGAGCTTCTCGTCCGGTATTACACTGGGATATACAATGAAGACCTCATATTCAACCAGGGACCGACCYTGAACTCGATAAACAGYAATTCGATCGCCGCTACTCAATCGCCCTCCCAGCCTCGATCCAGCACAAGCTCCAATGACACCTCCACTGTGACGCCATCTCGCAAACAGCCATCTCGACCGCCACTCGCCACAGATGACTAYATGAGATCKGCCAGCCCTTCTCGCTCGGTTGACCAATCGCCCATAGATCGATATGGTGCTGTTGGAGCGCCTTTCGACGCGAGGCGAGGAACCGACCGTGCTCCCGGTTTACCCTCAAGTCTACCCGATTCATCCCCTTTGTCATCGGTACCCCCAATCCAAACGGACGTACATGGAACTGAGCGCGCAAACTCTGAGCTTGGCCATTACCCTGATCTCCAAGAACAACAGAACCCTCGTTCTGCCCAACCGCGTCACCATTCCCCTGAACGCCATCGGCAACGCGACGTTTTCGAGGGGCGTCAGGCCAATAATTACTCTTCAACTAACCTTCAATCTGCCACCTTAGATCGAGCGCCGTCACCAGAAAAGCCTATAATTGACCTCAACACGAGGGTGAAGATTTCGGGTCCCATGAATGGTGCTCCAATACCTTCTGGTTTCAAATTCGGCGGGAAGGATCCTTCATCAGATGGTAATTCCTCTGCCGACAGAAGAGAAAAAGCCAAATCACGATCTTTCTGGGGATTTGGTAAGACTGGTGGTGGTAAGTCTCCCATTCTTGATAGATATCTRTGCACCAATCTCACTATCGACTGTTCGGAAATAGGGGACCGGTCACAGCCAACTATGGTTCCACGAGCGGTGTCTGGAGTGCCGTTAGCAGAATCGTTGGATGTTGCTGAGATTTGTGGGCTCCCGGCAATTGTCTTCCGCTGTATYCAGTACCTAGAAGCGAAGAAGGCTGACCAGGAAGAGGGTATCTATCGTTTGAACGGTAGTTCTGCGGTGATCAAGGGTCTTCGGGATCGGTTCAATACTGGTGCGTTTYTCATCGTTCTCGCCTTGGAGTCTCATGCTCATACTACTCTACCTCCTTTAGAGGGCGATGTGGACCTATTGGCYACCGATGAATACCTGGATCCTCACGCCATCGCGGGCCTTCTGAAATCTTTCCTCCGTGACCTTCCTGACAGTATCTTAACCCGAGAACTGCACCTCAGGTTTTTGGCAGTGATAGGTACGTCACATATGATCCATCCTTTAAGTTTCAATGATGCTCATCGAAGGCAAAGACTTGATGGATGCGCAAGAACGTATTCGAGAGCTTTCCCAGTTGATCGCCGCTCTTCCGATTGCAAACTACACTCTTCTACGAGCTCTCACCGCTCATTTGATCTTGATCGTGCAAAACGCGGGTGTCAACAAGATGACGATGCGCAACGTCGGTATCGTCTTYAGCCCGACCCTGGGCATTCCCGCTGGCGTCTTTAGCTTGATGCTTGGAGAGTTTAACCGGGTGTTCAACGTTGACCAGGACAATGAAATYACGGGAGACGAGGCAGGTGATACGAAAGCTTCGGAGGTCATGGATCCACGACGTAACAGCAGGCAGTACACCGATAACGCTGCTGATCAATATCTCGGACTCACCGGTCGTTCATTGCAAAAGGGTACGTTGTTTTCGGCAAAGCTTTCACCCNTTTTTCTCTGGTTGCTAACCATTCTACCTTCCCGGTATCTAGCCGCTCCCGCAAGTGACGATGCTCAGTCCGATGGTGACGACCTCTCCGTGCAAGACGAAAGTGGCACAGATACTACCGAAGGCGAAATTATGATTGACTCTTCGTCATCATCGAGTCCAGAGCAGGATCAGGATTCTGCCTCGATCACAATCAGCCCTCCAGATACCCCTGTCGCGTCCAAGATGTCGAAAGCATCGGGAGTGGCAGCAAGCAAAGGGTTACACCTTGCTGTCACAGGGGCAGAACGTGGCAACCGTCATTCGCGGCTCATAGGATTACCTTCGTCGCCCCGTCCGCTCCATTCGCCCTCCAAGGCTAACGAGACAGCTTCATCATGATTCATGACTATAACCTCTCCTTATATCTTGGGCATCTTTCGTCGTCNTTTTTTTTTCGTTTGTGCGGTTTTTTAGTGACACATTTTCGTCCTATATACCACATTGTGATACCCCCCCCTCCCCTTTTCTATTTAGTTCGCATTGGGACTCTCGAGACCAGCCTTAAACCGCCATCCTGCTGTATATGACACGAACAATTTTATATTTTCCTACCTAACTGATAAGAGAGCGGAGCCACATGCAAAGTTGATTGTTGGGCGTGATTGTGTACGCCCGATCACTTTCGCCATCACGAATTCACTCGGGGCGGGTGTGGGTATGCTGTGAGCTCACTCTCGGCTCACCCGCTTCTTGTCCACGACCGTCACGACCTTGAGCGTTATTCACAATGGGTTTCCAGGACGCAGCGGTACTTGCACCTGTTTCCTTCTTCTTGGGTAAGCAAGAACCACGTTTCATTCCGTCTGCATTGTGACGATTCCATCTCTATATAGGTGTTCTGTTCATCTGTTTCAACGTTGACTNACCGGATTCTCTGGGGCGAGCTGACCGACGAAGTGGTCAACGATGGGTTCCAGTTCTATACGACCTTTTTCAATGCTCCGCCAGCTATCAAGGTTAGCACACGACCAAGAGTCTTGAACTACTTTCGGAGATTGTTGACGACGCGGTAGGCTCTTCTTCACGGTATGATGGCTGTCGGTATCGGCGCATGCCTCTTTAAGCTACTCAGCTGGACGGAGAGTGCCATGTTCTTCGACGGTTCCAGCCTCGGTATGCCAGTCCAAACACCTCGTCCTGTCGGGCCTAATTATTCTCGTGTTCGCAGCGGCCTTCCTCTTCGGAGTTGTGGTGTATATCTCCGTAGTCATCCCTGGCTTGCAAGCTATCGCCAAGCCAGTGAAGGATGTTGATACTCGAGATGTTCAGATTGAAGCACTTCGTGTGCTCAGTGCTGGAAACGTTATCATCATCGCGTCCTTGTTGCTTGTTTTGTTGCTCCAGGTACGACCATTCAGCTTCCACACACCCTTTTATTTCGCTCCCCCACACCCGTTTTCCCGAGAGGTTTTCCAGAAGATCAGAAAATCCCATGCATCACAATTCCTTGTCAATCTTTTAAACTTCTTTTCTTCCCTTGTTCCTTTCTGTTTTCAAAGCGGTTACCATCTCATCAACGTCAGCCAATGCCAGCGTGTCACTAACTTTTGTTTCGTCATTTTAGGCAGGACAGGAGTACGCGCGCCGGACAGACGCGAAGGCCCTTGCAGAGTTCCAGAAAAAACAAGCAGCGGTCACCGAAGAAAAGAAGGAACAGTAAACAGTCGTTTCTTCAAGATTTGTCTTGCTTTGTCGAGGCTAACGCCGCTGATCGCTTGCATCTACCTTGTATATCTCGATCTACTACACAGGCCTGCAAGCCTTTTTCTTTGCTTTGGGGGTTGGAAAATAGACAACGCTTCTCCGGACTCGCGCGCGTGACCATATGATTCGTATCTGGGGTCGTCTCAGTTGCGCTGTGAGTTCATCTGTATCATTTTTTCTTCTCGAGAAACGCACAACTTTTCTATTCGGCAGTCGAGGCGGTGGCAGACCCAGGTCGATTATTAGCATGCCGTCAGGAGGTAGGGAAATGCAATCTGCTAGCCACGAGAAAGCCGCGACTGTTACCGGGAGTTGCTTGCCACCAGGCCCACGGCCCTTGAAATGAAGTCGAGATCTCCATCATTTGCACACCGCCTCGCCTCGACTTTCTATCTTTTTTCTTGTGTCTTCGCCGCACCTTCGGAACCCTGGGTTCGATTAGTTAAGTGAGCGTGAGTGAGTGGGTTCAGCTCTAGGCCACGTCCGAAGCTGAAGCGACTGTAGGCTAGAACATGTTCTTCGAAGAGAAGACCTTGACGTGGCTCTTGATGATTTTCTACCTCAGTGGATACACTTCCAATTCTCCGTGGCCTTGGGTTCTGCGACGGCGGTACGAACTTCGGAGAAGCGGTGTTGTTTGACATTTAGTAAAAGCCGCAACTGTGGTCTCTCTTACACGCGTGGCACGTTGATGAGTCTCTACGCGTTAACGTTTCCAAGCGTTGCTGCAGGTGGCTAATACACGCGGAGGAGAAGAAGACGAAGCGATCTGCCCCGGAAATCCGAGACGGACAGGTGTCTTGTCGGTTCATGTCAGCACTTGTTGAAATCGTTTCAAGTCCTCGAGATCAGTTTCTTGACACCTGCTTTTCAGAGGCAGCTCGAGGAAGTCTTCGAACAGACCCGTGTTGACGAACAGCTCTTACTTTGGGATGCCGTGCAGGTAAGACGAACAAAGACCGCCGACATGAAGGTTCTGGTGATCGCTCTCTCGTACTACTCTTTCCACGTCCTCGACATCAGGTATGGAAGTTGGAGTAATCCGAGTCGGGGGACCCTCAGCGAACGGGATGTGGCTTGATTCAGACGGAGGCGCCTAGCGCAGTCTCTCGTCGTTGCTTCTTTTGCCCATATGGATGATTGTCTCTTGGTTTGCTTCTCACTCGAGTCCTACTAGCCCCGGTTTCGTTATCTCATTAACAAGTAATGAATGATGTATTCTCATCGTCTCGTTGCTGGCTACATACGACATTCCAAGAGAGGGAAAAAAAGGGAGCGGCGAGGTGGTGAATCAAAGAATCCTTGGCAAACGTTGAAGCTTGAAGATCTGGGAGCCGACTATTCTTAACTTTGCACCCTCGAATTGACTGCTAGTTCGCCAGCTGTTCCAGGCCAAATCACTGCCGGGAGAGTCGAGTGAGAGACGATTCAGGCTTCTCCCGCGATGATTTATGACGGACTGACGNAAAAAGGGGAGAGAAGGTCCCAATTAATTCATAATATGAACTGTCTTCGGGGGTCGGGGTCCGGTCGAGTAGGAGAGGCGAGTCCCGTCCCACCCTCGAAACCAAGTCCTTTCTACCTACCTTGGCAGACGAATGAAGACAAACGCACCTCAGCGAGTTCTCCGTCGACCTTCTAAATGCCCCGCTCAATTCTCAGCAACTAATTTTTTTTCATGACTTGTTTCCAGGTAAATAGGCAGCGAGAGAGAGCGACGTCAGATCCCAAAAGAAGGCATGGAAGTATATCAATGTTCGGGGATTGCAAAATGGAGAAAAAATCAGGTCTGAAACGAGTCAAAAAGTTTTGTGTACATAAACAATAGGGCGCTCGGTGGACCTGACTCGAAGGGCGGGTCGCCGACGCATGGCCGATGTCCACCGTCGACGTCGAGGGGATCGTAACGCCCATTGTTGTCCGGATGCGTAAATTCCCATTGAGGCTTCGTGGGTACGTGGGCCACCCGCGAGCCGACGGCGGAGGAGGCTAAGCGAGAGGATCCCTGAATTTGCATTGTGGTAGGCGAGGAGGCCCTATTAGGAAGAATTGACGCGAGAACTCTGAATTGAAGCGAAGGGAAAAGAGTCAGGAAAATAGGCGTTGCGTCAAAAGCGGGGAACATCAAAATAGGGAGGCAAGGGAGAGGAGAAGGCACCCCAAATTGCAATCATATCACCGCCGACTTGAGAGATGTTTGCACAAACGATCTGTTGTCAGTGCTACCTGTACATCGCTTGGAAGAATCTGAATACATTTCACGTTATGCAGCTGAGGGAGGTTCTCTGCTATGCTTCGAATTCTAATTCATGATCACCCTGCAACCAGAGGCAGAAAGTGGTAGATGATCAAAAGTCAAGAGGACACTCGGACGCAGGGGGGAGAAGAGGCATCTGGCTCCTGAAGCCAAGAGGGAACAAGACCCACTCCGTTTTTCTGTTGGACAGGCGGGTGGCACACAGCGGACAGGGCGCCACATCTCGCGGATGGAAAAACTCATTGGTAAGAGAAAGGTTAAATGCTTTCAACTCTGCTGCATGGACGGTGGCGGTTTACCCTCGGTCTGCAGGAGTCCTATATTCTGATGGGGCAGTGGGAGTTGAGAGGTCCACAGAATCCCACGTCCCTGAGACGACCTTCTAGAAATTCGTTCCCAAATGGCAGTTGCCAGAATAGGCCGGGATCGAGATTCCGCGAGCGTGCCAGACTGCCGGGTCCCACTTCCTTTCCCAGGCATTGTTCTTCTCCTGGTGCAGTTCCCCGCCAGACCTCCTATCCGACGCGCCAGCCTCGCTCGCTGGACGGGGCTGGGCAGCGGTGGCGGCAGCGAGGGGCCGCAGCAGAGGCAGACGCGGGCGANGGGGGGGCTCTCGCGATTGATGTCACGGTCACGGTGACAGAACCCGTGGCGTATTTNGGGGATGTTGTTGGAGCTGGGCGAATCGGGAATCTGATCTGGACTCCCGATCTGGTTGCAGCTGGATCGAGAGGCCAGGACTTTAAAAATAACNGGGGCGCGGGCAGACTTGCTTGCTGCAACATCTCCCCTCCGCCATGGACATCGACTGGTGCTTGACTTNGCGAAAAACATATCGTACGTGCTCYCCCCCGCCCGYCTCCAGTGTCCCAGCTCACMTCCAGCAGGAGGCCGCAAACTTTGGCCCCTACTGCTCCCTAGATTGCCGCTGCAGGGCTGGGCCATCGCGCCTCGCAGAAGAATACGAATCGACATACGAAGAGTCGCTCGACGACTTTGACCTCGATGAGGACGTCTACCACGACGTTCAGGACGCCTCCGACGTCCTCCACTACTCTGGCAATGACTACGACGGAATCGCTGCATGGGCTGCAGCCGTCGTTCCCGGACCTCCTGTGCAGGAAAGGTCCCCACCACCCTCGAGGCGCTCCAACTCTTCGAGCAGGTCCTCCATCTCCTCCAACTACTCCCCCAAATCAATCTCGACAACATACCGGCCGCCAGACCTCGTCAAGCCTCANTCGCCCTCTGCCCCCTTCTCTCTGCATGACGACTCCAAAACCCAAAGNTCTCTGTACCCTCACAACCTATCGGCACTCTCCCGCCCCAAGTCGTCGAATACACCGCTTCAGGAGTTGCATACTCCACAAGCACCGGCCAAACCTCTTCGATAGCGACACCCGCATCAGCATACGCCATTCTCCCCTTTTCTGTCGACCGGAAAGCCACTTCCGTGCTCGACTCGATCGCATCCCATGTCCGCTCCTGGGCCCCTGCCCCCTCACAACCTCACTCCCCCGTAATCGAATACGTGAACCCACCACCCGAAAAATCCTCTGAACAAAGTCATCGACCGCGAGTCTCTAATTTGGCACCACACCCTTCCCATAGAGCGCGAGGACGCAAATCCTCACCGGCGCATGCGTGAGCCGGCCTCGCCTCTTGCCCTTCCCTTTCTATTCGTAATTTTGCCGTCCTTCATAGAGTTCGACTTGCACGACCCGACCGACGTTTCGACCTTTTTCTTGTACTCCTTCGTTCCCCATCACGTATACCTCTCGTCTGCATACCATTATTTCATACCCCCGCCCAAAATGCTTTCCACACTCCCTCGTTCGTCTCTATTATCTGCATTATCACTTAGACGGCCCTCGAGCCCCCACTCACTTATGTACACTCTACATTGTATTATCGCATTTACTGGACACACACCGTATACACATAACCAAGCAAACACTTGACAAAGATCTACTGCGCTGTGTGACGACTCCTGGGACTCGACGCTTCACTTTGAAAGTAGGTGGTTTTCGTCATATATTAACATCTACCCGCGACGCTTCCAGGTATATTCCAACGAAGCTTCGCGCTAACCTACCTCTTAAACTTGGCGAACCCATGACCATCAAACTAGCTTTTTGCTGCGTACCCGTGCGTGTGTCAACAGTTCCAGGAGTATGGCTTGCCGTTCGATGGGGACTCTGCTAGTGACTTTTTCTCAAGAAAGCTGGGGGCCCGAGGGCTCCAGCTCCGTCCCTTGTAGCTTATCATGCCGCAAAGAGATAATTATCGTGTATTCTAGCATGCTGTAAAAGAGTTATCATGGTAGCTTCCTGAACTCAGAACTGTGATCAACTGACCCTCCAAGGAATCACACGACGACATCATACCTTCAAGTTCTCCTCAAAGCCCCCTTGCCTCCGCCGCCCGCCGACAGAAGGACCCTGCAAGGGCCCCCCTCCCACTTGCTTACTCCATCAGTAAGTATGGATTTGCAAGCGGATGGCGAAATGATCCCTTCCAGAAGTAAGGGCGATTACACACGCTCCCTCCCGACGACAACAGCAGTGGGGGCCCTTCAAACAGGAGCCCGAGGGTTTCATTTCATTCACGCACGTCCCAAATTTAATTTAATGGATAGATAGACGGGTCCCGGCTGCCGCAAGGATGACGAACGTTCGCGCGAGCGCTGTCCGCTGTCCGCTGTCGGTTGCAGTCACCAGTCACGGTCGCGCACCACAAATCACTTCTTCTGTCTCTGTAAGCGCTCAGCATCGCGGGCCCGTCAGCAGAAATTGATACCAGGAACAGCTCTCTGATACAGTGGACAAATCCTTCTTACAACTACTATCCGGTTATCCTCGCTTTCACTATCCCGCAGTTCATCCCAGCTCCACCATCAGTTGGGAGTTTCAGTTACCCTAGACATCTATACTAATTAAGAGCAGCTACTTGGAATTGAAGGAGGCCGACCGGCCTAGGAAGCAATTCAAACGACCCGGGTTCTTGGGTCGTATGTGGGGTTGTTCCCCCTTTCCGCCCTAAGCCAGGTATAGTCTAGCTACTCTACTGCAGCTGTAGCAATACAACCTCAATGCCATACTACATGCCCTATTCTGTCCCCCCCGGGTCCCACTTTCGAAGTATAGAAGACAGAAGTTTAACCCACATATTGATACCATCTTTCGGCACTAACCAGGCATCTACCTCTAAAACGCTGACCCATATCAGTGCTGTTGTGATAAAATGACTCTCGTTCCGAACAAATGCATTCAACTTGCTTTTCCCGGGTATGTCGTAGTATAACTTGGTCTTATTTGTCTTGGGATAAGATAGAAGCCGCGATGGAAGCAGGAAGGCGAACTTGCTCCTCTGCTTCCTGCTTCCAAACAACAACAATAGCTTTGGAGCACGCGATGAGCACGACCTAGGTCATCTACAACTCGAACGTTGCATACAACTCCTCACCATGCTATGTGATTGAGTTCACCCGACGTTCCAACGCTCATAAGAAAAATTTGCAAGAACGCGTGCAAGTAGGCACTTGGAACAGCCAGCTGGCGGCACTCCACAAACATATCAGTGCAATCAACCCGTGGCCAAGTCCGTGGCTGAGGAACCACCAAATTTTCAGCCTCATCCATACCGAGAAGCTCTAAAATGAACATGAAGCCGTGTCGACATCATTGGAAGCACGAAGAGAACATAGAAGAAGAAGCCTCTGTAAAATTTTCTATGGAAGAGAACGTGTTAGTCGAACTCGAATGGCTATCCTCCTGAGAATTTAGAGAGCCGGCAATGCCCCTCGGTGGTGCGGAGTCACAAATGGATCTTCAATACATCGGGGCTATAGCGTCGCACAGAACCTTGCTGCAGTGAAAACAAAAATTCAAAAAGGTACATAGCAAATACGTGGCTATTCTCCATCTTTCTCCACGGACAAACTATGCAGCACCACTTCTTCCTCCGTGCCCCATAGCGCCGGTCCCGACCCCACCTCTCCACCCATCCGTCCATGAAACTTAAAATTTCAAGACCCTGCACGTATAGACTTCCGGACACTTTCTTTCAATTCAAGTGACAATGAACAATCATAGGTCCCCCCCCTTCCCACCTCTTTCGTCCCGCAATGTAAAAGCCCCATGACTAGGAGCCATCATTTCCCCCTACGACGCAGCTTCGCGGGTTCGCACTAACGTTTGTTCTGGTCGTTCTGCTCTTGATTGATTCCGCCTTAAGCTTCAAATTCACACCGCTCTATCTCTTCACATCTACTTTCTATAAAAGACAGGTGCATTCGTATTCGACAGCTGTTCAATACACTTCCCTTCACCCTTATCACATCAACCTCTATCTTTGCCTCCATCCAAACCCCATCCATCCACTCAACTCGCATCGAAGAAAGGAAGGTGTTCGAACGCAGCGATGCATGTCCAGAATGGCAAGTATGTGCGATACTTTAACCGTGAACTTGGAGACCTGCATCATCATACGTAGCACTACGTACAGCACGCCCAAAAGACTTTGTTGCCCTGTCGCCGGCTTCTGGTCTCTTCTTCCAGTTGTCAGCTGCATAGGCCGGTGAATTAGATACCTAGATAAATTTGTATCCACCCCAAGTGAAGTCGCACTCCAGTGTCCGTATCTAGTTGCAAAGCCAGCAATTTCAAACTTCGTGATGGTAGCGCTGTGCGGTTGGTCACAGTATTCCCATGCGTTGTAAGCTTTTTCCAAGGGAGGGAGTCCTGGCCAGAACCCGGCGCAAGGTATCTCGAGGGACCATGTACGTTATCTCAAGAAGTTTCGCGTTCGTAACAAGTGCCTGCGACTACAACGAAAATCTTCATCTCGTCAACTATAACACTATTTTTGCTGAGCACAAGGCCACAAGCCCAAAAGGAATTCATAAGCTGAGTGAGACGCAAGACGTGCCTGATGTGAGTGGAAGCACTACAAGTCCTGGCATCTCGTTCACACAGCGGGTGACAGCTTCAGACCGCGGTCGACCTAGACCTCCAGGTCCTCCAAATGCCACAAAGTTTCAGCGATTGGCATAGCCGCCCGCCAAAAAATTTATTGGCCCTCCTCCGACATTGTTACGCCGACCATTCAGCCTGACAGACGAGCACGTCTGCCACGGTCCCAGCGTGGGGGGACAGCCAGCGCACCCGAAAAGAGCACAGCGCAGCCATCAAATAACAATTAAGATACGTACGTACTGGCTGATTTGGTGGCTGCATCCGGTGGAACACGCTCCCGAAAGATATAAAAGTGTTAATGGATGCCTCCTGCCCAACCGATGCTGCAATCGCCAGGTGGTGGCTGGAACCTTACTTGTCTCAAAAGAGAACAATACCCAATATTGTACTAGAACGACATGCTCACGGCAGCGTCAAGGTCCTGTCCTGTCCTGCCAACGGCCCCTCAGTCTAACGGCAATGAGAGATCGACAAACGTCTTTGGACGATGACACTCGGTGCTCAGACTATGGCGGCATGGAACGTGCTCGGGGCTCGGTCGAGGCGCACAGAGAACCTGTCCTGTCATTGGTTCCGTTAGATTCCGCACTCGCTTTTCAATTAAGCATGTCTTGACGTGATCCATGTAGTGGTCAGTAAGGCACCCGCAAGGCAGACAGCAGGCGCCAATGTAGAACAAGAAATAACAGCAGGTGTGTACGGCTTGCACAACGCTGACGGCGGACATCGTACAAACTTTAACGCGACCGCCGCCGCCGACCTGAAATTGATGGTGGTTCATTTAGTCTTCGTCAGGTACAGCCGTAGTCATCGGGTCCCGCCGCCTGGCTAGCCATCCCGTCCCGTTGGGACGCGCTCGAGCCATGCAGCGCGGGACGTCGGTGGTGAACGCGGATACCAGCAAATTGGACTCTGGACTCTTTCGCATCCTATTGCATTTGNTTTTTTTCCCTACTCTTACCGGATTCAGCGCTTAAATCTGCTTCAAAACTTCCCAGAATGACGTTCCATCTTCTGATTTCACACTTCCATCAACTCATGACAGCTCTTCAAGTGTCCTTTTATGGATGCTGTATGGACAGATTAGGCAGGTGTCTTGATGATCTGAGAAAATTCCATACATTGGATCGGGAGCCAAACGGGTGCAATACTCGTGCACGATCGAGATCAAATGTCAATAATGATCAACATTGATTCGTTCTCTTCACACAAAGTTCCCACAAATTTATTGCCGGATTTCTAGGCAATCAAGCNTTTTTATGCGCATCATCTCAGCCCAAGGAGTCATGGTCCAAGCGAGATTGCGATATGTCCTCTCCAGGCCCAGGGACTGCTCGCGTTTGGTGGCTTTGAGGACCCTGACCAGAGGGAAGGATGACGAAGACTCTTGGAACAGTTTATCCAGGGTGCTGTGAGATGCGGGCGCTTCTTGTATACCTGTCCAGGTACACCATACTTTGGGTTCAGAGACTTGGAGGAGGATATAATTACAACCGCGTTCATAAATATCTATCTATCTAGACGTTATGATCGTTTCAATAAATGAATTGAATTCGTACTGTCAGCTAATACTTTAGGTCGGTATGTGGTGTGTGCTTGTCCAACAGTTCCGAAATTCAAGGTGAGTTCTACTACAAGTAAACAACCACCGTCGGTGTCTTTGAGCTGTAGTAAATTCTTTACATTTACCACCTGGCCCCGCCTCCGCGGTAGGCGCGTTTCACTCAACTCCATAAAGCTTTTCCAATTTTGTCAAAGGCGCAGCGCAGTTCTCCCCGAATATCGAATGCGTCACCAACACTGGTACAGCATCCGAGTGTTAGGGTTGTCGTCGCCAGAGTTCCGGCGACTAGATTATTGAGCATATCATTCAGTTCTCCATACTTACCATCCGTAACGTAGGGCCTTACCTATCAAATCAATGACACTACTCCCAAATATTTTGGGCTCCGCATGGTGCGTACCTACTCGTGACTGACGACACCGACAAGCTNCCCCCCGCCCCAACCGTTCATAGATGGGGGATCTTTACATTCTGTCAGTATGATGGAGCATTGTTCCGACGCCGCTCAGATCCAAGAAATAACCTTTCTATGGATGATGCAATGTCTCGTGGAGACGAATTGAAACAACTGGTTATTCGCGACCAAGGAAATGGCGGTATTCAAGGAGCAAGTAAGGTGGGTGGCCTCGGTCGGATCACCCCCAAGTCAGGGGAGTCCGTTGGCGGTCTAGACCTAACATTAAGCTCTCCACGAATCGTCGTCGGTCATGCGGCCCTTGACCTCGACAGTTAAAATCATTCATAAATGAAGAGAGATCTGGGACTCCATGGAGCACCTTGTAAGACTTGCCGTCTAGGAAGTCGAACACCCATACTCAGGAAGCTATTTTCTGATTGCGGAAGCAAACACGTTCTGATATGAAAAAGACCACATACATAGATAGACTTGGGCCATGCACCCGTTATGAACGAATCACTCCAAAATTCTACAACACGTCGATAACGTGCGCTCCCCGTCCACGTTCAGGTCGCGTGCCTTGCCCTTCACGGTGATTAACGGTGGATTTACCGTCCTTACATTGGATGTATGCATGCATGGTACATACAACAAGAAGATGTGCGGGTTCATCATGAGAAATTCGTCCAAGGTCCGGCGGGAACGTGAGATTCATCAAGTAAGTAGTACATCTATTGAGGTGGTTGGAAACTGACACCAAGCTTCAGCAAGGCATCATAAAGTATAATTCAATACAACTTACCCCGGAGGTGGTCCTGCAAATCCAGCAGGAGGTGGGCCACCGAATGGTGCACCGGGTGGGAAGCCAGGTGGTCTGAATCCGGGAGGTGGTCCGGGCATACCGGGAGGTGCAAAAGGCATGGGCGGACGAGCGATACCGGGTGCACCCACTAAAAGGTTGGTTAAGCGAGAGATCTTTCGAACGAAAACGTGACTGAATACATACTCGGCGGCATCATACCCATTCCCCGTCCGGCGGGCATACCGCGTCCAGGTCCAGCAGGAAGCTGCAAATCACGACAAATCAGTATTCGCACTCAGGAGGAAAGTTATAACGGTGCGTACTGCGCTCTTCTTATCGTCATCGGCAACTGGAGGTGGTCCTTCCACGCTGATGCTGACCACGGTCTCTCCTCGCAGGATAACCAATCCCAGGGTGCGCTTCATCTCTTGCTCTGGTGCAGTCTCCTCTCCTGCCTTTTTCTTTGGCCTAATTCTTCGGAATTCCTCGCAATCCGCAAGAACCAGGTTCATATGACGGTCAAAGGCCAACATTTGGCCTGTGAGAGCGCGACCATCGTTAATTGTGACTTTCAATCGCCAGTTGATCAGGCTGAGCATTTTGCCGCCTTTGGCTTTTGGGGGAGGCTATTAACAGTGAATAAACGTTCAGAGAACATATCGTATCAGGTAAAAACGCGAAACTAACCATGGTGGGCAATGGATATCGAGTTGGACGTTGAGGATGGTGAAGGAAAGAAACAGTCCTTGAAAGACTACAAACAAGGACAAACTCGGTTCAACTTCAAGCGTCAAGCATCCAAGCACCAACGCCAGTCTCAGCCAGCCATTTCTCTTCACCCTATGCTCGCCGGACTAACTCTAATGCGAAATATGAATATCTTGACCTCCTTGTCTTTCGTCTGAACGATTACCGATTTCACCTCGGTGCTGACAAAAAGTCCATGCACCAACTCGACTCTCAGCCAGCCGGCATCTGTTTCTTCTCCTGTGCTCGCGGGACTATCTCCAATGCGGAATATAAATATCTTGATTTCCTGGGGCTTCCTCTGAACGATTACTGATTTCACCTCGGCGCTGACCAAAGACCCGGACCATCTGACCAGTTAAAAATCTGAGTATTAAAACAGTGCCTCTGGAAGCCAACGTACCCTCGCACAACCATCCTCGTACCCAAACACTATCTGACGGCGGGCGCTATGGCATCTACCCCTGCAATTCGCACCCAACTCACCCAACTCCTCGGTTTGTCCTGTTAAACTAGATCTCTATGTTGGTTATTGATCACAGACTTCAGGTCTGAAGACCCCTGTTGTTCAGCCTCCAATGGCCTTTGCGAGTGGAGGTACGCCGGAAATGGCTACGTTACTCTCACCACTAGCTTTCTAACTCTCCCTCCTTGTCTTCTCTGTCACCAGGCGTACTTGCAGCAGAAGTCTCTATGGCCGGTGGTTTCGGCTTCATTGGGTCAGGTATGCAAATAGCCCATTTGACTGGCAAGCGCCACGTTCATAATCCGTTCATTTCTGAAAACAACAAAAGGATTTGATACACCTGAAAAGCTCCGCCGCGATATCGAAACTGCACGTACGGCATTGAAAGTCGAGCCTGGCTCCCCTCTCCCAATCGGTGTGGGATTCATCGGTTGGATACTGGATAAATCAGAAACAACTTCCAAGGAGCTCCTAGCACTCCTCGTTGAGTACCGTGTTAAAGCCATCTGGTTATCTTTCGGCGTCAACTTGAGTCCCTGGATCCAATTCGTCCGCGAACTCAACCAGCAATCCGGCGGCCCTCCTATCCTCATTTTCGTCCAAGTATGCTCCCTCCAAGAAGCCCTCACAGCTATCAACGAGTGGAAGGTTGACGTCGTTGTCGTTCAAGGTTTGTCACTCCGTCAACAGACATATGAAACCCCGTTGACGTGACATTCTACCGCCACAGGAATCGAAGCAGGCGGCCATGGCGCAAGTTATGGCCTTCCTCTTTTGACCCTCTTACCATTGGTTCTGGCCAACACGCCTCCGAATGGCCCGCTCATTATCGGTGCCGGGGGTTTGGCAGACGGCTCGCAGGTGGCAGCTTTGCTCACCTTGGGCGCCTCTGGTGCTGCCCTGGGGACTCGGTTCCTTCTATCTCCAGAGAGCCTTTGCTCGGAAGCGCAGCGGAAAGTGCTCATCGAAGCTGATTCCTCCCAATCCGTTCGAACAGTGGCGTTCGACCAAGCGGGAGGATGGCCTTTCCCCAAAGGAATCGACGGCCGTGCCATACGAAATGGTAAGGGAATTTCATTGAAGATTTATATCATCATATCATCATATCATGTTGCTTTCTCTAGCAACCGTGGACGACTACGAAAAGGGAGTAGACATATCTGTCTTACGGAAGAACTTTGAAGAAGCTTCTGCCAAAGGTGATACGGACCGGGGGGTCGTTTGGGCTGGCACAGGTGTAGGATTAATGAAGCAGGTATTGCCCGCAAAGGTATGGTTTCGATCCCTCCGTTTCATTGAACAATTTCTAACGCTCTCGTGTTCGTAGGACATCGTGCGGGAACTGCATGAAGAATGTCTCAGCCGCTTGAGGAACGCTAGCAAACTGGAGATCATAGAGTAGATCCAGCCTGTGCTTTACATTCTCCATCCATTAGATTCCGTTTAATCAGGAACTTCTCTTGGAGATATGCATATCACATCACACTATTCATGAAAACAGCACCAAGTCTATTCAATGCAACCTGTATTTGTCTACTTGCTCCTCGTTATCCCCATTGCTTCTCAAAGTTTCGATGGGAGCGGGGACGTCTTATTGGAGTTCTGTCCGTATTTTCTAGAAGCCGACAGCGTAACCAGCAGCGTCTTACATCCGAGCTTTGTTCATTTCGTCAATAATACAAAGGTCGTAGTCTTCTTCTAACTGCATGATCGGTGAAAAAAGAAATAAAGATGACACCAAAAAGAAAGAGTGAATCAAGCGACAGGGAATCTCAAAACATGTCCTTGCACTTCAGACGAGATGATGGCATAGTGCTGCTTCAGCGAACGATTTCCACAACCAACTCGCCTTGGTTAATGGTACCGTTCCCAACGAGAAACCAGTCGCCTTCGGCTTTGGGGGAAGACTATTAAGAGTGAATAAAATTTCAAAGGGCATATTGTGCTGGGCAAAGACGCAAAACTAACCCTGGCGGGCAATGAATATTGAGTTGGACGTTGAAACAGTCCTTGAGTTCGAAGGACTCCAAACAAGGACAAACTCGGTTCAACTACAAGCTATCGTCAAACGTCCAAGCACAAATTCGACTCTCAGCCAGCCTTTGAAATATTCCTCCGACAGCTATTTCTCGTCATCCTGTGCCCGCCGGACTAACTTTAATGCAGAATATAAATACCTTGACCTCCTGGGCCTTCGTCTCAACCATTACTGACTCACTCGGTGTGCTGACAAAAGACCCGGACCATCTGACTAGTCCAAAACTCTGAGTACTAAAACCCGGCTCTCCTGGAAACCAACTTTCCCTTGCACAACCTTCTGAACATCTTCGTACCCAAACACTATCTGACGGCGGGCGCTATGGCATCTACCCCTGCAATTCGCACTCAATTCACCCAACTCCTCGGTTTGTTCAGCCGAACCAGATCTGTATGAAGTTGATTATTGATTATAGACTCCAGATCTGAAGACCCCTGTTGTTCAGCCTCCAATGGCCTTAGCAAGTGGAGGTACGCCGGAAACGGCTACGTTATTCTCACCGCTAGTTTTGTAACTCTCTTTCCTCGTCTTCTCTGTCACCAGGTGTACTCGCAGCAGAAGTCTCTCTGGCCGGTGGTTTCGGCTTCATTGGGTCAGGTATGCAAATAGCCCATTTGACTATCAACCACCCACGTTCATAATCCGTTCATTTCTGAAAACAACAAAAGGGTATGATACAGTTGAAAAGCTCCGCCGCGATCTTGAAGCCGCACGTACGGTTTTGAAAGTCGAGCCCGGCTCCCCTCTCCCAATCGGTGTGGGATTTTTCGGTTGGATACTGGATAAACCAGAAGCAACATCCAAGGAGCTCCTAGCACTCCTCGTTGAGTACCGTGTTAAAGCCATCTGGTTATCTTTCGGCGTCAACTTGAGTCCCTGGATCCAATTCGTCCGCGAACTCAACCAGCAATCCGGCGGCCCTCCTATCCTCATTTTCGTCCAAGTATGCTCCCTCCAAGAAGCCCTCACAGCTATCAACGAGTGGAAGGTTGACGTTGTTGTCGTTCAAGGTTTGTCATTCCATCAACCGACATATGAAAAACCATTGACATAACATTCTTCGGCCACAGGAATCGAAGCAGGCGGCCATGGCGCAAGTTATGGCCTTCCTCTTTTGACCCTCTTACCATTAGTTTTGGCCAACACGCCTCCAAATGGCCCGCCCATTATCGGTGCCGGGGGTTTGTCAGATGGCTCGCAGGTTGCAGCTTTACTAACCTTGGGCGCCTCTGGTGCCGCCCTGGGCACTCGGTTCCTTCTATCCCCAGAGAGCCTTTACTCGGAAGCGCAGCGGAAAGTGCTTATCGGAGCTGATTCCTCCCAATCAGTCCGAACAATGGCGTTCGACAACGCGCGAGGCACCGTAGGTTGGCCCAAAGGAATCGACGGCCGTGGCATACGAAATGGTAAGTGAAGTTCATCGAGGATTCATATCATCATGTCATGGAACTTTCTCTAGCGACTGTGGACGACTACGATAAGGGGGTAGACATATCCGTCATACGGAAGAAATATCAAGAAGCTTCTGCCAAAGGTGATACGGACCGGATTGTCGTTTGGGCTGGCACAGGTGTAGGCGCAATGAAGCAGGTATTGCCTGCAAAGGTATGGTTTCGATCCCTCCGTTTCATTGAACTCTTTCTAACGCTCTCATATTCGTAGGACATCGTGCGGGAACTGCATGAAGAATGTCTCAGCCGCTTGAGGAACGCTAGCAACCTGGAGATCAAAGAATAGATTCAGCCTGTGCTTTACATTCTCCATCCATTAGATTCCGTTGAATCAGGAACTTCTCTTGGAGATATGCATATCACATCACACTATTCATGAAAGCAGCACCAAGTCTATTCAATGTCATCTGTATCTGTCTACTTGCTCCTCGTTATCCCCGTTTCTTCTCAGTTTCAAAGTTTCGATGGGAGCGGGGACGTCTCATTGGAGTCCTGTCCGGATTTTCTAGAAGCCGACAGTGCAACCAGGCGGTTTCTCTACATCTGAGCCTTGTTCATTTCGTCAATAATACAAAAGTCGTAGTATGTACAATTTGCTTCTTCTAACTGCATGATCGGTAAAGAAAAGAGATAAAGATGACGCCAAAAAGAAAGGGAGAATCAAGCAACGAGGAATCCCAAAACAAGGCCTTGCCCTTGAGACGAGATGATGCACAGACATATCGGACAAACATTGCTTCAATGAACGATTTCCACGACCAAATCGCCTTGGTTGATGGAGTCGCCTACGAATCTCGATGAGCAAGGGATTAAAGGGGGACGAAATCAGCAGACGACACTGACCTTCGTGGACAACGACGCGCTTGACGTGCCCAGAGACCGGTGCTGTGACAGCGGATTCCATCTAAACGATATGATATCAGCACTACATTCTGTACCTGACACGGCTAATACAAACCTTCATCGCGCTAAGGACTAAAAAGGCATGACAGGTCAGATGGTACCGCTCCCAATGAGAACCATGTGAACGTACCGCAAACTGGATCTCCTTTCTTGATCTCCTGGCCGTCCTTGACCCGCACCTCAACGACAACACCCGACATTGGCGCACCAACAGAGCCAGGGTCGCTTGTGGCCCTCTCCCGCGAAACTGTTTCGACCGCGGAGTTTTTGTCCTCCACAGACACCGCGCGAACCTGGTGCATATGGTCCATGAAAAGTCGCCGGAGCTTCCAAGAGCTTAACGTACCTCTCCATTAACCTCAAACCAGACATCGCGTTGAGCATGGCCCTCAACGACAGGTCCCACAGCCATAAGGCGGATAATAAGGGTCTTGCCTTTTTCGATCGAGATATGCATCTCCTCCCCTACATCTGGACGACCAAGGAAATAGCGAGTAGGGACGACACTGTCGGTTCAAATTCAGACNAAAAAACACACCACAGCGCGTAGGTAGACAAACCTGAGATCACCATATTTCTCAATGAAGCCTTGGTACTCTTCGAAGACCTGGTAAAAAGTCAGCAATAGCCTCAAAGAAATTATTCGGTTAGGTCGACGAACTTTGGGATACATGACGTATGAAGTGACGTCGGCGTCGGTAATATGTTTGCCGAACTTTGCTCGCAGCTCTTGCTTGGTTTTCTTGAAGTCGAGAGGATCCATGGTCGCACCAGGTCGTCCATCGATTCTTGGCTTGTTACGAATAATTTTGCTTCGCAATGGCTCGGGGAAGCCTCCCACTGGCTGGCCAAGGTAACCTTGGAAGAACTCAACGACGGAGGATGGGAAGTCGAGCTGGTCAGCCCGTTCTAGTACATCCTTCTTGGTGAAGTTGTTGGAAGTCAACCATTGGGCGAAGTCTCCGACCACCTTCGAAGATGGAGTAACCTATTCCAAAAAATGTCAAGCTAGAGSCCKTTSARAWTTTAAAAAAAAATAACCTTGATGATGTTTCCGCACAAGTCGTTTGCTTCAATATACTTCTGCTTGATAACTGAAGRAGTTCAGCTGCAGTTCGTTCATAAGTTTGGAAAGTTGCTGCTCACCGTTCCAYTGCTCTCCRAGACCGAGCTGAGAAGCTTGGAACTGTTAAGAAAGGGATAAGACGAAGCCATGTCCGCGGAGAGTGTGATTTTCTTACCATCAGGTTAGTATATTGACCTCCTGGCATCTCGTGGTCRAAGACACTGGAGTCAGATGCCCGAACGTTGGCGTCGAAGCAGCTGTAGAGGATACGAATTTGACTCCAGTACGCGTTGAGGGCCTGAATATCGTCGTAACGAATACCCGTTCCAAGGGCKGTCTGTTCRAGAGCCATGCAGACGGCACCCATAGATGGCTGGGAGGTAGTTCCGGACATGCCTGGGCGTTCGTATTAGACATTCCGGTCAGAAACAGTCGAATTCAGGGRAAACCCACTRTCAATTGCAACGTCGACGACATCTGCGCCAGCAGCAGCACAAGCGATCATGCTAGCTGCAGCAATGCCTGCSGTGTCGTGAGAGTGGACGTGGATGGGGAGGTCGGGGTGCGCCTTGCGAATAGCTCCAATCAAGCTAGAGGATTGTCAGCTGGAGATGTRGACCGACGGAGAGAAAAGGACTGACATGGTAGCGGCATGAGGCTTGAGAAGTCCAGCCATATCTTTGATACCAAGAACGTGGATACCTTCCTTGACAAGCTGGTCGACGAAGTCGAGGTAATATTGGAGGGTATATTTCTTCTCTCTGGGACTGGCGACGTCTCCACTGTAGCAGACAACRGCCTCGACGACACCACCTGCTTTCTTGGCAGCATCGATACCCAATCTCATCTAAYAAGTAGATGTCAAAAATTGAACGGAGGTCAATGAAAAATATCACAGTACGTTTTCTACAGTTGCGATGGTCAGYAAATTGAAATGAACGAACGAACAGTCATATTGYACTTACCGAAATAGTTGAGGGAATCAAACACACGGAAGATATCAAGACCATTTTCGACKGCCTTCTTCGAGAAATCGTAGATAGCGTTATCCCTGAACGAGTCGTCAATKAGATATTGCACTCATGAAAGATGGCAGGATTCCTTACGGGTAGCTGGTATATCCTACACCGTTGGCGCCACGGACGAGGGCTTGGAAGGGGATGTTGGGGACAAGTTTGCGAAGGGTTCGCTGAARTTAACCTAGTCAATGACTGGAAAAAGGCAAAAATGTGGAAAACTAGCTTACCAGACGCTCCCAAGGATCCTCGTAGAGGAATCGCATGGCGACATCAAAGGTAGCRCCACCCCAGCATTCCAAACTGTAAGCGTTGGCCAGTGCCCAACTCGTCTCCTTGGCAATATTAACCATGTCAATAGTTCGGAGACGGGTGGCCAAAAGAGACTGGTGTGCGTCACGCCAGGTCGTGTCCATGATCAAAGTGCCAGGGTATTCTCGAACRGCCTTRGCGAATGCCTCGGGACCATGCTCGACGATGATGTTACGCCAGCCRACAGTGCAAGAAACGGATGTGTCRAGAGGAGGACCYTCTGGATCTTCCCTGTTAGCCAACCTGGGAATGACGAGGTCTGTCTTGAGGCCAGGCTCTCCAACCTGACCCTTGATGGARCTGCCGTTGACGGCGAGATCTCCAAGGTAAGCGAGCAGCTTCTGGGCACGATTCTGACTTTGGACAAGCTTGAARAGATCGGGGGTATCATCGATGAACTAGAGAGCGGTGCAATGAGCATCGAGGAGATGTGGTAATCGRATCATCCTTACGGTCGTCCAGGTCTTTCCTTGGATRAAAGTATCGTGGGTCAGGAGACGGAAGAGGAAGGGGATGTTGGTCTGCAGACTAGTTAGCGATGCTCCGTTCCGAGAGCCTAGCCACACACCTTGACGCCACGAATGCGGAACTCAACCAAAGCACGGAGCATCTTTCGGCGGGCGACTTCGTAAGTCGTTCCACTGACAGTGCACTTCACGAGCAAGCTGTCGTAGTGAGGCTATGGTGCGTAGTTTAGCTCGGGATTCCCTGTTCTGCATKGTCACTCACAGTKATCTGGGCACCAGCGAAACCGGAGCTCGCGTCGAGACGGACACCATTGCCACCTGCRCTGCGGTAGACTTCAATTTTACCAGTATCAGGCTGGAACCCAGCTGCAGCATCTTCRGTAGTGACACGGCATTGGATAGCGAAACCACGCTTGGTAATAGCTTCCTGGGTAAGACCGAGCTGCGGCARAGTAGCGCCAGCAGCAATCTGGATTTGAGCAGCAACGATGTCGATGCCAGTGATTTCCTCTGCAAGAAGGTCGGATCAGTGGATCACAGATAAGATCATTCTCTGGGCGCTTACCCGTAATCGTATGCTCGACTTGGATCCGAGGATTGATTTCGATGAAGTAGTGGCGGCCCATTTGATCAACCAAAAACTCTGCAGTTCCCGCATTCCTGTAGCCAACGCTCTTGGCCAACTTAATGGCATCAGCCAAGATCGCCTGACGGACTTCCTCGGGCAAATGGGTCGCAGGTGCGACTTCGACGACCTTCTGATGACGACGCTGGACAGAGCAGTCACGTTCGAACAAATGAATGGTGTTTCCGGCAGCATCAGCGAGAAGCTGAACTTCGATATGACGGGGTCGCTCGAGGAAACGTTCGATGAAGACGGTACCATCGCCAAAAGCAGCCTTTGCCTCACTGACGGCACGTTCGAAGGCGTTTTTGAAGTCAGCTTGTTCTCGGACCACTCGCATACCACGACCRCCACCGCCCATAGCGGCCTTRATGATAACTAAAAATAGGTCAAGCTTTACCACTTTAATGAGGTCAGATGATGATACTAACCAGGGAAACCATACTCTTTGATGAATTCCTCTCCAGCTTGATAGCTGTCGACAGGGCCCGGAGTACCAGGCACCACGGGAACACCAACCCTCATTGCTAAAGCGCAGCATAGTGTCAGATAAGAGTTATGAAGAGGCGGTTAGTGGCGCACCAAGAGATCGGGCCTTGGTTTTGTCACCCAATTCGTCGATAACTTCGGGTCCGGGTCCGACGAAAGCAATACCAGCCTGCTCGACCTTACGAGCGAATTCGGCATTTTCGGACAGGAAACCATAACTACGAACTGTTAAGCACGCTATRYCGCGACAATGGGATGAGCGACGACGAACCCGGGGTGGATCATATCGACGCCRTGCTCAAGAGCGACTCTGATAATTTCATCCTGGGCGAGGTACGCYGCGACGGGGGTAAGGCCTTTGCCAACTTGATACGCTTCATCGGACTAGTTGGKGAAAATGTCAGATATTGTGAAAAAATGAATGGAAAAAAAAAANTAAACACTTTTTGACGATGAGCGGAGAGACGATCTTCATAGGAGTAGATRGCAACGGTGTGCATAGCCAGTTCATGGGCAGTACGGAAAACTCGAATCGCGATTTCCTGGACATCGATGAGCACGACGGTGTTTTCCCGATAACGTAGTAAGACGTACTCCACGATTGGCCACCAGGATCTTGGTCAAGGGTCCGCCATGTCCAGCCGCCTTCCTCCTCATAGTCTGGATGGAGTGGACTGGCGTACCAGGCGCRCTAGGCGTCCCGATGAAGGTGTGMGCGAGACGCGGGGGGTGCAGCGATGCAGAAGCCATGGTCGTGGTACGAGTTCAAGGACAAGCTAGGGAGGGGTGATCGCGAGGAAGATGGGGAGAGATCGGAAACCAAATATTAAGGCCGGGTGCAGATAAGATGTGATAAACGCCACCAGYTTCAGCCAGTTTCTCTCCCCGGAGCCAATCGTCAGAACGCGAAAAGTTGGGGTAGAGACGATAACAGTCTGATATTTATCCCTAGCCAACCCGGGTTAACCTATTGCATGCTTTACCGACGCTTGGGTCCGAACCGAGTTCCAGCTTAGCCTCTGGCTTCGTCCAAGACTCCAAGTGGAAGTGCTAAAGCTACGATCTGAATCGCTTAGAAGACGGCGCTAACGAGAATATTCGTGTCCATGTGATTGTGCCCAGCCTATGTACAAGTCAACACGGATTCTAAACGGGCTCGGAGCGGGACTGCATCCATATCCGTCCACCGCCATTCCGCCTCGATTCGGCAATTCTAGTGCTATGGCTTCCGGTTTGCCAACGGGATGATTGTATCTGCTGCATTCCTGCGCTCRCTCTTCTTCTGGTTGTTCTTCGCAATGGCATACAGCACCCCCGCAAAGAATCCCACACCGACAGCTGACACCGAGCCAAGGGTAATCGGGTCCCCRAAGAAGAGCATCCCTGAGGCTGCAACAGGCAACTTATTCAGTGCTCCGACCATACTAGACTCCAACTGTCAGTACAGACCGCGGAGATGAGCGGAAATCCACTTGCCTGTACGTGGTGCTGCTCGTGGTTCGTACACACCATGCCGTAGTATACGAAATCCCTACCGCGGCCGCTCCTGAAAATGCAATGGTGAAGAGCAGCAAGTTGCGTGTGTTTGGCGGGCTACGTGACGATGGACATTAAATCACCAGGGATCGACAGATAAATTGAGGAACATCACATACAAATTTCGGGTAAGRTTCTCCGTTCCCCAGTCTTCSGCAATGAGTGAAAACACCGCAAGGACCGGAATACTCAGGAGGTTGTTATAGAACATAGTATCCCAATCAGAGAAGTTGGCGGTTTTCATCCGTTTTCGCATAGATAATACCTGGGGTCAAGGTGAGGCGCGCCAGCAGGGTATTAAGACAATGGACTGACGTATGCGGCACTTGTCAAGCAGTTGACCAACATCCAGAAATATCCGACATTTAACCCTCTCAAAGCCCCTGCGATGGCCTGCAATCTGTTCAGACTGACTCCTGAGCTCACTGCAGGTACAGAGCCGCTCCAGGCGCTCTGAACGTCCGACCACGCTGCGATTACGGATGATAGGACCTGAAATGACGGTCAGTCCCCTGGGTATCGGGAGGAGAACGGACAGAGTTACCATGAAAATGAAGGAAACGAATGTGAGCGCAGTCACCCTTCCACCGAACCAAAAGACTTCTCCATATGCCTAAACGCGGTATGAATATCGACTTCATCAAGTGAAAGTGGAACTCACAATGAGGATAATGGTCAAATTCTTAAAGATGGTATACACGGGTATGCTGAGGAATTGCTGGATTGCGACTCAGATGGCTGGCGAGCAATGGAGAGATAGTGGAACCTACCAAACTCTTCGACCCAGTGTAAATCACGCTGACCAGCATAAAGCTTACAGGAAACCACATTTTGGCATCCTTCATGTCAAAGTCTCGAAACGAGATAATCCCTGTCTTCTTGGCTAGGGCAACACAAGTGCAGCACACGCTTGATTGGATGCAAAGGAGCAGGAAGTTCATGGAGAAGTTGGCCCCGGATACGACAAACTGTTAGAATAAATTGAGTGAGGTCCAATTGGAAGCAAGTGGTGTCACTTGCCTTGTTCACGACAGTCATCAATATTGAAGCGAGACAGTAGCAAACGATAGAAGGGACTGGGGCAATTGAGTTGGCGGGGTATTTTAGAAATTCCTCCAAGTAAACACACCAGCAGATATTTTACTGCTCTCTACCGCAGAGCCTGTGGCAATGGCCTTCTTTATCTCTGCTACATCATCTTCATCCGGTCGTTGCTTCCCAGTGGAGCTGCTCATTGAGGTGACAGTTGTGGGGCGTCACTGCGACGCGGCGGGTGCGTGTATTGGCGTTGAACGAGTGGATATCCAAGAATCGGAGGAACCAGAGCCAAAGTGGGGGGGGAGGAAGAGAGGCCGAACCGTTGAGGAGGGCGGATGAACGTGGACGTGAACAAGCAGAGCCAAATTAGCCGTGTCATTCTGAGCTATTCTGGGACCGTGGCTCTCACCTTCCCTGCTTCCTCCCTGCACCTCCTTACCATGTCCTCGTCATGGCTTTCCACAGCTGCCTCTATAGGCATGGCTGTAGGTCCTCCTTTGGTGAGCGTCGGATCTCTCTCCCACCTATCGACCGTGACTGAACTTTGGCCCCAGGTTTACGCTGACCAGGCTATATCCATCGTTCGGAAGAAGTTGGTTCTCTAGCCAGCTTTCTTTTAGCGGTCCGACTAATATTCCATAGGGATGCGACCGGTTTCTCTCGCGACGTTTGTGCCATCTTGTCAATACCCTCAGTTCAATCTTTTGAGCTGCATCTAATCCAACGCCTCGTTTTAGACTCATCGCCAACATTACCCGATGTTTCTTTTGGCTTGGGTTTGTCCTCTCATATCATCTACACAACCGACCGTAGTCACTGAATCGCCACATTGCAGAGAACGTTTTGAATTCGCGTTGCTCATCCAGTCAATCCTCATGATTGCCGCGCAGGTATGGGCGAACTCCGCAGTCCTGTTCACCGTCTAAGTACTGACTGAATTACTGGAAAGCTTGCTTTGCTGTACATCTGCATCCTCTACCGGCCAAGGCTAAGTCCCGAGGCACTAGGTGGATCAAGTCGACCGCTATCGTTCTGGCAGTGGCCCAACTACTCTCAGTACATCGAGTTTCTGGCAGGCTTGATGTAAGTCTTCAACATTCTCAAGCGCCCCGGTTCTGAGGCCCATTGTTTTGCAGACTCTGCCTAGCCATCCTATTTCTCATATTCGGACGGTCGGATATCTTCATTGGGGCGCTCGGCTTTTTGGCACTTGGCCTCGAGAGCACATTGCCCGTCCCACAGTTGATTAGGTGGGTCGCGAGGGGATTGAACTGGGCTGGGGTTCTGACGTGTTTCTTCAGCAATTACAGGCAGCGCTCGCTCTACGGATTCCGGATGTCTACGCTAATTGGATGGGCTGGAGGTGACGCGTTCAAGTAAGTGGGCCTGTTAATTTGGATCAAACAGCCCTCATCGCCTTCACCAGGACTGTGTATTTCTTCATGCAGGGCTCGCCATTGCAATTCAAGGTCTGCGCGATCTTCCAGCTTTCAGTTGATCTGGGTAAGTCGCAGAAATTGCTCCTGTGCGGTGTGGTGTTGAGATTTGCGCAGCAATCGTGGTACAGCGGATCGTGTATGGCAACCAGCCCCCCCTGTCCGCGATTCTCAACGACGAGGACGATTTTGAGCAGGCGCTGGCACTTGCAGAAGAGTAATAGAGATATAGAGACCGTAGCTACGAATATAATGAAACGGTGCTGTGCATTGGATTTTGGACATGTTTGGTTGTCAGGGCATCGGAGTACCAACACGGCCAAAGCGAAGCCTACGTCGCCTCCACCTACATCTTCAACGTCCACCGGACGATAATACTTATTCTCTCATGGCTGCGCTGGACATTTCGAAACCGATTGCATTCTGCGAGCACCTCCAGCTCTCAAGTCTTGGAGTCCAGCCCGCCTCTATTTCATTCCAGGTGTGTTGACGCGAATACGAGCTGCTGACGTGCGCGTACTTACCATTCCTGTATCCTCTAGGTACGCAAAATTTGACATGCCTAACCCTCTTCAATCCTCACAATTCTCGCTACAAGACCTTGACGCTAGAATCCGACCATTTTATTTGTGTACGAGAGAAGGTCAACGAGCAGAATTTTGTCGTCATCATCGACYTGTCCGATGCCAATAATGTCCTGCGACGCCCCATCTCTGCGGATTCCGCAATYATGCACCCTTCCAAAAAGATTCTGGCTTTGAAAGGCACGTACCGCTCGCCACYCCCCACATCGCTCTGCCGCAGTATTGACCTGGAGTCTAGCTGGGCGCACCCTCCAAGTCTTCAACATCGAGACCAAACAAAAGGTCAAATCCCATGTCAATAACGAGGACATCGTGTTCTGGAAATGGGTTTCCGAAGATATCGTTGGAATGGTCACAGAAACTGCCGTCTATCACTGGACAATCAAAGACCAGACCTCACCGCCCCAGAAGATCTTCGACCGTCATCCGACATTAGCTGGCGCCCAGATCATCAACTACCGTATTACTGACGACGATAAATGGCTAGTTCTCATTGGTATCTCGGGAAACACGACCAATCCTTCCGCCTTCAAAGTCAAGGGATCGATGCAGCTTTACAGTCGCGAAAGAGGGGTCAGTCAACCGATCGAAGGTCATGCCGCTGCGTTCGCAGAGATCAAGTTGGACGGTCACCAGAAGCCAACCAAGTTGTTCACCTTTGCYGTTCGGACTGCCACAGGAGCAAAGGTGTGTCCCCTCTCMCCCTTCTAAGCGATGACYGCTAAATCAACACGTCTCTCCGCAGCTGCATATTGTCGAAATCGATCATCAAGCTCCTGATCCTCCCTTCACCAAGAAGGCCGTTGACGTCTACTTCCCTCCGGAGGCGACCAACGACTTCCCCGTGGCAATGCAGATTTCCAAGAAACACGGTATCATCTACATGGTCTCCAAGTACGGCTTCATCCACTTGTACGACCTGGAATCCGGAGCCTGCATTTACATGAACCGTATCTCGGGCGAAACCATCTTCGTCACTGCCGAGCACGAGGCGACCAACGGTATCATTGGTGTCAACAAGAAGGGACAAGTCCTCAGTGTCAACGTCGATGAACAAACCATTGTGCCTTACATCTTGACGACGCTCAATAACACTGAGCTCGCCTTCAAGCTCGCGAGCCGGGCCAACCTGCCTGGTGCAGATGATTTGTATGTCAAGCAGTATCARCAGCTGTTTTCSGCTGGCCAATTCGGTGAGGCTGCCAAGGTTGCGGCCAACTCGCCCCGGGTATGTCCAGGATTTTTGTATGTCTACGTGYGCCTCATTGATRTTCTGTATAGGGAATTCTCCGAACKACCGCAGTCATCGAGTCCTTCAAGTCAGCTCCAGCGGCTCCTGGCGGCCTCTCGCCAATCCTTCAGTACTTCGGTATCCTCCTTGAGAAGGGTGAACTCAACCACCTCGAATCGTTGGAGCTGGCGAAGCCTGTTCTCCAGCAAGGCCGCAAGCAGCTGTTGGAGAAATGGCTCAAAGAGAACAAGGTCAGTTCGAGTTCGGTTACATGTCCTCGTTCCGAGATGCTGACTTTCCCTACAGTTGACGTGCTCTGAGGAGCTTGGAGACATCGTTCGTCTTCATGACATGACGCTMGCCCTCAGTGTTTACCTTCGTGCCAACGTTCCTGGCAAGGTTGTKGCCTGCTTTGCTGAGACTGGACAGACAGACAAGATCGTGCTCTACTCCAAGAAGGTCGGCTTCACCCCCGACTACGTTGCTCTCCTCCAGCACATCATGCGAACAAACCCGGAGAAGGGTGCAGAATTCGCGTCTCAGCTTGTCARCGACGAGAATGGGCCCTTGGTCGACGTTGAGCGGGTTGTAGAYATCTTCATGTCCCAAAACATGATTCAACCTGCGACATCATTCCTCTTGGATGCACTCAAGGACAACAAGCCAGAACAAGGTCATCTCCAAACCCGACTCTTGGAGATGAACTTGGTYCATGCCCCTCAAGTTGCGGATGCTATCCTTGGCAATGAGATGTTCACCCACTACGACAGACCCAGAATTGCCAACCTGTGCGAGAAGGCTGGATTGTTGCAACGGGTAAWYGTGTTTCTTCATCAAAMATGGTCTATTTACTTACCATCACTTTCAGGCTTTGGAGCACTATGAAGAYATCGCGGACATCAAGCGTGCGGTCGTGCACACCAATGGATTACAACCAGACGTATGTTATCAGTYGTATTTTRCAGCTACTCCTCCGACTAACAACCTGCACAGTGGCTCGTTAACTACTTCAGTCGCTTGACCACCGAACAATCATTTGCATGCCTCCAGGAGATGTTGAAGGTCAACATCCGCCAGAACCTCCAGGTCGTCATCCAGATCGCMACGAAGTACTCTGACATTYTGGGCCCCATCAAGCTCATCGAGATGTTCGAATCTTTCAAGAGCTTCGAAGGTCTCTACTACTATCTAGGCTCCGTCGTCAACCTGAGCCAGGATCCTGAGGTGCACTTCAAGTATATCCAGGCTGCTACCCGCACTGGCCAGATCCGAGAAGTTGAGCGCATCTGTCGCGAGAGTAACCACTACAACCCGGAGAAGGTCAAGAACTTCCTCAAGGAAGCCAARCTWCAAGATCAGCTCCCCCTCATCATYGTCTGCGACCGATTCGACTTTGTTCACGACCTCGTCCTTTACCTCTATCAGAACGGTCTCACCAAGTTCATCGAGGTCTACGTGCAGCGCGTCAACTCTGTGCGCACGCCTCAGGTTGTTGGTGGTTTGCTCGACGTCGACTGCGACGAGACTACGATCAAGAGCTTGCTGGCATCTGTGACTGGAAACTTCCCCATCGATGARCTTGTCCAGGAAGTCGAGCAGCGCAACAGACTCAAGTTGATCTTGCCATGGCTTGAGGCCCGCGTTCAGGCTGGTAGCCAAGACCCTCCTATCTTCAACGCTATCGCCAAGATTTACATTGACAGCAATAACAACCCTGAGCAATTTTTGAAGGAGAACAACGTACGTGATTCGTCAAGATTTCTCATGAACTCCTRCTGACATTACTTCAGATCTACGAGCCGTTGGTGGTCGGTAAATTCTGCGAGGCACGAGACCCCTACCTCGCGTACATYGCATACGCCAAAGGATTCTGCGACGAAGAGCTYATCGCCATCACCAATGCCAACACCATGTACAAGCAGCAGGCCAGGTACCTCATCAAGCGCCGTCAACCCGAGCTTTGGGCCCAGGTCCTTTCTCAAGAGAACATGCACCGCCGAACTCTCATTGACCAAATCGTCGCCACCGCCATTCCTGAATGCACAGACCCCGATGATGTTTCGATTACCGTCAAGGCGTTCTTGCAAGCGGATCTTCCCATGGAACTCATCGAAATCCTCGAGAAGATCGTCATTGAGCCATCACCCTTCAGCGAGAACAAGAACTTGCAGAACCTGCTCCTGCTCACTGCCATCCGCTCCGACAAGGGCAAGGTCGTCGGGTACATCAACAAGCTGCAGAACTACGACGTGACGGAGATCGCCAAGATTGCTACGGACCACGGGTTGTACGAGGAGGCTCTGACCATCTACAAGAAGCACAACCTCCACGTCAACGCCATCAACGTCTTGGTCGARCATATCGTCTCGATCGACCGGGGCTTGGAGTTTGCSACCAAGGTCAACGAGCCTGCCGTCTGGAGTCGCTTGGCCAAGGCGCAGCTGGATGGTCTGAGGATCAAGGACTCGGTGGATTCGTACATCAAGGCTCAGGACCCCCAAAACTTTGAGGAAGTCATCGAAATCTCGAACCACGCCGGCAAGCAYGAGGACCTCGTTCGRTACCTCCAGATGGCGCGCAAGACCCTTCGTGAGCCCAAGATTGACACTGAGCTCGCRTATGCGTATGCCAAGACGGATAGGTTGCATGATATGGAGGATTTCCTTGGGATGACCAACGTTGCGGATATCTTGGAGGTGGGAGAGAAGTGTTTCGAGGACGAGTTGTATCAGGCAGCTAAGTTGTTGTTCACGAGCATCTCGAATTGGGCTCGGCTGGCGACTACCCTTATTTACCTTGGGGAGAACCAGGCGGCTGTGGAAAGCGCAAGGAAAGCCGGCAATACTCAGTGAGTTTTTCNWTTTTCTTTTACNCTRRCAMTTTTGGGTYGRYGTTAACCGYRWCTTTACAGGGTTTGGAAGCAGGTCCACTCTGCATGTGTCGAGAAGGGCGAGTTCAGGTTGGCCCAGATTTGCGGTCTCCATATCATTGTTCATGCGGTACGTGGGTGTTGGCCTGGCRTTCGAAAACAGANTTTTCCTTAATAGTTCTCGATTTTAGGAGGAACTTGGTGCTCTCATTCAAATGTACGAGAAGCGAGGCAACTTYGAAGAGGTCATCAGCTTGTTGGAGGCGGGTCTGAGCCTGGAGCGAGCTCACATGGGTATCTTCACCGAGCTTGCCATCCTTTTGAGCAAGTACAAGCCTGCCAAGTGTGAGTATGCTTTTCTATTTTTTGTTGCGAGGTCTGATCGTTCTCGCAGTGATGGAACACTTGAAGTTGTTCGTTGCGCGTATCAACATCCCCAAGGTCATCCGGGCAGCCGAGAAGGCGCACTTGTGGCCTGAGCTGGTGTTCTTGTACATGAAGTATGACGAGTTCGACAACGCTGCYCTYGCCATGATYGAACGCTCTGCCGATGCTTGGGAACACAACCAGTTCAAGGATGTCATTGCTCGAGTCGCCAACGTCGAAATGTACGTCTTCTGTTTCTTGAACTCTGGANTTTTCCGACTRAAGACGTGATTATAGCTACTACAAGACTTTGACGTTCTACTTGCAAGARCAGCCCACTCTCCTCACCGACTTGTTGACCGTCTTGATYCCACGAATTGACCACAGTCGAGTAGTGAGGATGTTCAAGCAGGTTGACCACATTCCTCTGATCAGGGCCTACTTGATTGCTGTYCAACACGTACGTTTCTCTCTCGGCTCCTTCACAAGAAGCATATTCTCATCGTGTTCATAGCTCAACATCGAAGCTGTGAACGACGCGTACAACGAACTCTTGATCGAAGAAGAGGACTACAAGACACTGCGGGATTCGATTGACAGCTTTGACAACTTYAACAACGTTGGCCTTGCTAAGCGGTTAGAGCAGCACGAGTTGCTCGAGTTCAGGAGGTTGGCTGCTCACTTGTACAAGGTCAGTGCCTTGCATCGTAMCTTTTGCGCACGTTCTCACTATCTCTGCAGAAGAACAACCGATGGGAAGAGTCGATAGCTCTGTCGAAGCAGGACAAGCTCTACAAGGACGCGATGATCACTGCTGCTGCCTCGAATTCGAACGAAGTGGCYGAGGAGCTTCTGTCGTATTTCGTCGACATTGGCAACAAGGAGTGCTTCTCCGCTATGCTCTACGTTTGCTACGACCTCTTGCACTCTGATGTGGTGATGGAGCTGGCATGGCAGCACGGCTTGAACGACTTTTACATGCCCTACAAGATYCAGGTGGAGAGGACACGAGTGCAGAAGGTGGGAGATGCTTTACAGCTGATGGACCTTGAATGATGCTGACGTGTTCCGTCCGTAGCTGGCGCAACTGGAGAAGGAGGTGAAGGAACGGTCGCAAAAGGATGCTCAGAAGGAGCAGGCGGAGAGCGAGGCGCCGATTATCAACCCAGGCGGGTTTGGCAACAGGCTGTTGCTCGAAAACGGGTTTGGGGGCCAGGCTCCTCCCCCGATGAATGGGATGCCTTACGTGAGTGTTTCTGGCTGCGCCTGAGWGGGGCTGAGCTGACGGTCGAGCGCACAGGGTATGACTGGGTTCTGACAATGAGACGGGATGATTACGATTGATTTGCTATGTATTGCGCTCTGTATTAGACTGGACGTTGTTTAATAGGAACACCTTAATTATGATCTGATTGGAATGTGTTTGTTTGGGCGGTATTTATGTAGTCAGTTGCCATGCCAGAGTTCTTCCCCGCACCCTCGTCCATGGCCCAGCAGTTCTCCCTCCCGATCCAGATACCCTTTGCAAACGGCGCCAATGGCGTCTCGGAGAAGGACAGGGACAAGGACTCCAAGTTCCCCCACACCCGGGCGCAACTCTCCGCCATTGCGCGACAACACAGCTACGACGGCAGCGACGATGGGGACGACCTCCAGAGGATACCAGGCTCGCTGGTGACGACCGTGGCGAACCTGCTGGTCGACGAGAAGGAGGACGAGCTGAAGAAGGTGCTGAAGGAGACGTTCCCGGGGATGAACGAGGAGACGGTGGGTGGATGCTCTGTGGATGTACGCGTGCTGACCGCTGTGTAGATGGAGCAGAGCGTGCTGGAGCTCATGCACAAGCACCGCGACGATGTCGCCGGCGTTCCCTTCCTCTTTCTCACTCCGACCCGCAGACCCATTTCCCCGGCCTTCCTCTCGCGCCTCCACCAGACCAGGCGCCCAGACACCCCCCTCCTCCCCTCTCGCCTCCGCCCTCCCTTTCAGAAGGCCCCATACCCCCGCGACGTCGCTCTCTCGTCCGCAATCGCGCCCACCTCCTACATGTCCGCCAAGAGCGACTACTCCCCCTCCTCCTCCCCCATCCTCATGCATGCCCATGTCT
>JANBPK010000796.1:0-38915 GCA_027579435.1 Candolleomyces eurysporus | reverse complement strand
GAACAAATATATTACAATAGTCATCCAACCAATTAAGGCACGCCATGATCGTGCTCGAGCCCGAATTTTACCATGTAACATGRAGAGTAACGTTCTTTGTACGCGAAAGGCGCAGGTAATGAGATTTAAAGGTYTTCATTATAGCAAATACAGATGGATAGCATATGCAACTCCAGAAAGGAGCATAGAAAGTATGAACAAATCTTATCCCGGACCGACCTAAATGAGGGTGATACAATGTTAGCAAGTGCGGCTGAAAAACGAGTCCGCAACAGAATGCATGAGCGCGTACCTTGGGAATGTCGTGGTGCTCGCTGAGAGTTTCAAGGTGTTTGTTGAAGTCGGCAACGCGGTCTTTGTGCGTCTTCTTCGCTAGCTTAGCGACGCGCTGCTCCAACTAAGGGGAGAGCGAAAGATGAGATGCTGAAACGGCAGTGAAAACGAAATAACACACCCTTTTTCTCTGTACCTCCTCGAACCGCTTCTCCGCCTCCGTCTTGCGGGATGATGAGGTACTGCTGCTCACAAGGTTGGGCGTATCTCGACCGCTTCCTGAAGAAGTTTGGACAAGTTCGTCAGATTTGAGAAGCTCCTTCACTTGTTCTGGGTCAAGTTTCTTCTCGGCAGAACCGGACTTTGACTTTGACTTTTTCTTCTTCCTTGAGAAACATGAGGCAAACAGCGGGAATGAATGATCAGGAGTACTTACTTCTTGACAATACCACCCTCTGCGACTCCACCCTTGAGTTTGAGGGAGCCACCAGGGCGAATGTCGTATTCCGACATGGGGGTACGAGGTCAAGAGCACATCTGTGCAGATCAAAGCCCGGCGCGGCCGCCAAAAAGGGAACAGCACGTGCCTCGAAACGGTTCCTCCTGGCAAGCACAGCTGACGACCAAGATTTGGACAAAGTTGACCGCTGCCCCTGTCCTGCACCAGGTGTGCGCCCCCGTCGTTGCCCAGTCCAAGCCCTCTCGACATCGACATTCCCTCGGTCAACATGGCCATGCTGTCTTCGCCCCTGGCACTGGTCCAGACAGTGCCCCCAGTCACAAGAGCTTTTACCGTGGCCACTATCGCCTCCTCTGCGCTCTATGGATGGTGTTGGTGGAGAGGTGTCGGACCCGACGCAGCATACTATATGACCTTGATTCCCGGATCGTGTCTTTTCGCCCCATGGACGTTCCTGACCTCGGCTCTGGTGGAGACGACAATATTCGAGGTACGTCACTCGGCCACACACGCATTTTGCATCTCAGGCATTGCCAACAGCTCCTCGCAACACTCATATTCGTGCCTGCCTCTCTGAAATATCTGGAAAGGGTATGGGGCAGTGTTGAACTCCTCAAATTCATCGTCGTTACCGTCGCCGTCTCCAACATTATCGCGTTCGGGTTGAACTGGATTGAGTACTTCGTCATCGGCAAGCCAGAACTCTTCCTGTATGTCCCTCAAGCTTTCACCCCGTGCTTCATCGCAGTCCTTACGTCTCCCACAGCTATGGTATGCGATACCACGGTCAAATGGCTTTGCAAATCGGACTCTTGGTCGCGTTCACCCAGCTTATCCCTGAGCACAACGTTCAACTATTTGGAGTTATCAAAGTCAAGGTCAAGGTATGATTCAACGCTATCTCTGCATGAGACGACGTGTTCATTCTCTGAAAGACTATGCCGATGGCATATCTCACTTTGTCCACGATCCTATGCATCGTCGGTTTCCAAAACCCGTGGATCCTGATCCAATTCGGATGGTTTGTTTCCTGGGTCTACCTGCGATTCTACAAGAAGACCACCGTCGATTCCATCAACGGAGTCACCTATGGAGACCGCAGTGATACTTTTTCGCTGGTGTCCTGGTTCCCTCCATTCATGCAGTGAGTCTGCTCCCTTCCTTCAGCGCATTCCCGGCTAACAGCACCCGTAGCGGTCCTTTGACGATTCTAGGAAACACAGTCCACTCTCTTGCAAACCGCTTCCACCTCATCCCTACGTCTTCGTCTGACATCGAAGGTGGCGCATATGCTCAAGTCCCTGGCGGTGCTAGAGCTGAAGCAGAGAGGAGACGGTGAGTAATATCCATACCTACGGCCATGAATCCCCTCCTGACGGAGCATTGTCCCAGCGCGATGGCCTTGAAAGCTCTGGATCAACGAATTGCAAGCACATCGTCTGGCGGAGGTCCATCCTCTACAAACGGATCGAGAACCTCGCAATCAGCGAACATGGCGAGGACGGATAGCGCTGGGTCTTCCCGTTCATCAGCGTCGACGAGTGGTGGCCCCACCGCCAAATCCGCAGACGATCTTTCCAAGTCCAAGTCATAGAGATATTCCCCCTTATCCTTTCGTGTTGTCTGTATCCACCATCATCTAAAATGCCCTACAGTAGCGATCCTCACCTCACCGTAATACAACCATACTTGGCACCGTGTTTACATGTTGCATTGGGATTTAAATACAATAAATAGGGTCAAAATAATACACCTGGCGATAGAAGAGGAACTTGAGCTCATCGTCAAAATTACTATTATCCATGGCTCTGGGGCCCCGACTCTTCACGGGGTTGGGTTCAAAAGGTATAAACGCTCCTTCAAATCGGGACACTTTCCCAAGATTTCGTTGCAGGTTTCCTCCCTTCCAGGTGGCTTCACATTCACCGATACGGTCAGTCCAGGGAAGTTGTCTGCTGGAGGACGGAGGCGGAGCAAGCCGACAATGTCGTTTATCTGAGAAACGTGGTAAGGTAAAGTCATGTGCGTCAAGCCAGGGAAGGTCTCTGTGTTGGTGAGGATCTGCCGGACGATATGATCTACGTCTATTGGTATCTCAAGAGAAGATCCTTCGAATATAGGAGCGGTGAGGGCGATGCTTTGAAGGTTGTGGAGGGACCTTCGTGTTTCAGGATTCCACAGAGGCGATGCATAGGCAAGAACGTTCCGAAAATCGAATTGGAGGTGACGAAGGTTCGGGAAACGGAAGGGTCGGCAGAGGATCTCGGACTGAACGTTCCTGCCTATCGTGTAAATGAGGAGATGGAGGGAAGTCAGGGCGTCATGCTCCAGAACAGGCCCTTCATAATGCACCCAATCTACCGGCTTTGGGATGGTCGCATGCTGAAGGTTTGGGCAACTCTGGAAGAGCCTAGTCCATTGGTGTAGTTTCAGGGGATTTGAGACGTTGTTGACTCTAATACTGACTAACTGGGACCATGGCACGGGGAATCGCGAAGGATCACCTTTTCGAAGGGTCAGTGAGACGTGCTTCAATTTGGGGCACGAGGTGAAGGAGGTGTCCCATTGTCGCAGCTGAGTGTTGGTCAGCCTAGGTGTGCAACATATCGAAAGCGATTCGAGGTTTTCAAAGAGAAAATGCCCACGAAGAAATTCGCAGTGTTCGAGCTCTGTAATCAAAAGAGAAATATGTCTAAACCTCCGGGCATACTTGGTGACGATAGGCATCAAAAGGGCGATAAGGGAAGAGGAGGGGCTAGGGGATTCTTCCTCTCCAAATGACAGCTGCCTGGAGCCTGAGCGATTGAACCAAAGCTCAGCACCTCCAGTTTGAATGAATCGAGCAGCCTTGCTATAGGTTATGCCTGAGCTCCCTGTCCGATGTGAAGGGAACATGACCGTGTCCCAAAGTCGATGTTTGGCGAGGGCAACTAGGCGCCAATACGAGGAAACTTGGCAGAGAGCCATTGGCGCATTGCTTGGATCCAACCGTTCAGTGTCATTTTCTGGAAGGCAATAGAAAAATATCTCCTCGAGCAGTTCCAGAGGGAGTGTATGAGCGGGAATCGTCATGATGGAGGTCGATGGAAAAGATAGACGTGACTCCGAATGAGCGCTCAGGTTCCTCTATATCAAAGGGGTATAAGAGCTTACATAATCTTGCGACAGTATCGACTGTCGCGCTCAGAGTTTTGAAGACAAGCAATGTATCGTCGGCAGTCGACAGTCCAATCCGCCAAGTCCATTGCTTCTCCTCCTCGTCCCAATGGACTCCCATCCGCACCCTACCCTTCTGCAGCCTTGACGCCTGCATTCCCCTCTTCTCAAAGCTCGAAGCAATCCTTCGGCGTCGACACATCAAGCCCTGACGAACTCTTCTCGAGATATTCAGTTTCTGAAGTCAAGACAATCCAAAACCGTCTCAGGTCAGTATATCGCGAATCCAACCGCCAACTCGTCTTACACTCCTCTAGAAATGATGCCGACATCAAGCAGGAAGACCTTCGACTTATGGTCGGGTACGTGGCCAACGTCACATTCGGGTTGCGGTTGGCTGATTTAGCGTCATGAAAGCGTAGAGAACGCTATCGTGACTTGTTGCAAGCCTCCTCTTCCATAATCTCGATGGCCAGCTCGTCCCGGAGAGTGCTAGACGCCATCGAGGAAAGCCGAGGTGCCATCATTGCACAGGAAGAGCCACCGTTACCTAGTCGGGCTACGACCTTCGGAGGAGTCAACGGTACGTGGACTACTCAAGTTAATTTCTGTATCTCATTTGAAAATCCATAGATCGGTACCTACATACTCTGCAACTCCTCTCTGCACACGTGAAAGTGCTGCTCGATGCTCCTGAACATCTATGGCGGCTCATCGAACGGAAGAAATACCTTTCTGCGGCCTGGCTCTTTCTCTTTACGAGAGTAGTGCATCGCGCCCTGGTGCAGCAAGATGACCAGGACGAGGACTCGTGGAGCAAGGCCGGGATCGATRTCCAGTTGGAATTTCCGTTGGTTCAGCGGCAATGGGACGAAGTGTCCAGCTTTCGTTCTCAGATTATCCATAAGGCTACCCTTTCCCTCCGAGAAATAGGCCTGCCCGCACAGGTACGTGCATCGCATCGTCCGGTTCCATTTCGYGTGTCTGATCTTTGTCAAGGCCGTATGCGCAACCTTGGTCACCTTGCATCTTTTGGACTCGCGGCCACTGAGCGATACCTTCTCTGCAYTGCTAACGCAGCGGACTAAAGCACTCGCYTCTTTGGTATCTTGGAAAATCGATAACATCTTGTCCCATTCAGCGAACGGTCGGGCGGGACCTGACAGCTTGGATCCATCGCCAACCAAGCCTTATCTCGCGAAGGAGATCCTGCAAGCGAATCAAAAGGCTTTGGCTGCTATCATAGACACRGTGCACGCTTCACGACAAGTCTTCCAAATCCCTTCCACCCAGCAGCTGTCCCTGATCTCRTTCGCCCTACACTCGATTCAGGACGATTYTACACCGGGTAGCTCAAAGCCCCAAAACGTTTCCGACCTCGTCCCYWCAACACACTCGCTGTTGACCAATTCCTCGTCTTCGGCCCACTTTTTATTACTCCCACCGAGTCTACAAGCCTATAAACCTTACATCGACCTAACCTCGCCATCCCTGATGTACTCTCAGACTGATTTCCGACAAGTCATTCAGGACTGGATGCTCAAATCGCTGAAATCATGGCGCGAATCGTCTAGTAATTGGATTGTCCATCTTGCGAAAGTGACTGAAGTGTGGACTCTACGCACCTCCCTTCGTCAGTCAATMAACGATTCGGAACTGGACCCATCGGAGAAATCTCAGCTCGTCGACATCTTGAATGGGCTATGCCATGATCGTATCGTCGCAATCTGGAAGGCGACACTGACGAAGGCACAAGATGTTTTCAAGTCAGAATTAGCTTCTTTCCTATCCAACCTGAAAGAGCAAATTACACGTACGTCTCATTATYGTACAATAGAGTTACTTGRATCTGAACTCCACTAGCCAGAGCATCCTTCCAGGCTCCGCCTCCGCCAACTACGTCTCAGCCTTCCAAAGTTCTCAACCCCGCTCCCTTTCAACAGTATCAATCTTCTTTGAAAAAGCAGCTACTGGGACGAACGGCCCAATTAAACGCGGTGCTATCTACTTTGGAACAATGCGCAAGACTCATTCAGCATGATCTCTCAATAATYCTYTCTGATGGGAGCGAAGGTGGCGTGTACGTCGAGATTTCTCTATCTCTSTGTACGATGGACTCCGTGTTGACCTCCTGATAGTGCCTTCGGTAAAAATATCACAGAGGCGTATCAACCTCTTGCAGAGTCTACTTCAGATGCTATCGTCGCCACATTAGAACGAGAGGGGGAAGATGCCTTGAAACATGCAGGTGTGAACCGTCTCTCAATTTCACTTCTGTTTGAGACTAACCCACTGCCAGAAACATCTTCTCTTGTTGGTGTTGCCAATACGTCGGACGAACTGAGGTCGTCTTCGATATTCCTTTCACACATTGGTTGCCGAAAACTCGCGTTGAACAGTGAGCTTTTACATTACACACAGAAGACATCATTCTGATTTAGCTTCGTAGAACTTAGATCTAGGATAGATTCGCTTTTCGACAAGGTCGTTCAACGGTGGAGGGAGGARACCGTCGCCCGAATTGTTCGTGTCTCTTCCTCTCGAAATTCATCGTTTCATCGACAAGGTACGAGTTATMTCTTTTGTCATYCYTTCTTGATATTYYTAACCGATACTCGATAGCACTCGGCCCTTCACCRCGTTGTTTCCAGTCACTCCTGTCACTATCAGATGCACTCCAGGAACTGGGRGTGGGCCAACAGAGTCATCGCCAYGAACCAGTWATCCAAGCCTCCTTGCGRGCCTTRATTACGAGCTACATTTCCGGCCAGCCTGAAGAASTTSAGGGGCAGTCTCTCCATGACCTCGCTTTCTTGAAGGCGATTTCGAGTACATACGGACCTGACTGGCAAGAAACCACCCARGCCATKGCTGACAAGCTTGAATCTCAGGTGCGTTCTGAACYCTCCAKAATSTYGCRGGTTCCTTYTTATTAATCGATGGTAGGATTCGAGCAAGCTTCAAGAACTCGAGAAAACAGCCTCRGAGTTTTTGGTCAGGACGCAGACGTTGCTCTCACTTTTGTTGCCCTGCGCGTCACAGATTCGGTCGTTAGCTGCCACTACTCCTTCAAAAGACTCGGGAAGTCAGGCTCAGTTCTTGCTCTTTGGCAATCCGTCATCGTCGAGACAGGAGTATCAGCCTGCACTTGAGCTGGCTAAAACTGGGTCACGGTTTGGGCTGTTGCTTGTTAGTAGTGTAGGGAACTGAATGTGGATTYRATGCAATGTGATTCTGGATGGGCGAACTTGTTGAAGCMACTAATTCTGGGTTGACGTTGASAWTRTCTTTGAACTTTCGCTTCACGTTGCAGTGGCTATCGTTGAAGCATGCGCCATTGACTCACAGGGCAGTATTTGKGGGGTTTCGCTGCTGCACTTTCGTTGCTTGAAATACTGCGCGCTCAAGGCCTTTCTTTATCGGAAGGTTTGGCATCCTCCTTTTSGAAAACGTTCGCCGGGTATCAGGTGGGTAGCATTATACAGTATGATAGAAGTAGGTAATGACACAAATGACGGACAGTACATCAAGCACCACCACTGGAGTGAAGGGTCAGCAAACGGATGAGAGAYAGTGAGGGTTAYAACGCACACTAGGATRTTGTTTCTGTAGGNATAAGACTGGAGTAAGTACTGTGTTCTGGAGAGGTAGGTGGGATGACGCACATTGGGATGTGGATGAGCTTAACGAAGTAACCAATGAAACCCATGACGGCGAAACCAATGGCGACAGCCTTGGAGATTTGGATGAACTCTGTATTGCRAAACGCTCAGACGCCGAGAATGTTGAGCAAGTCATGGAGAAAGCTAACCCTTTTGCGAAGGTTTTGTACACCGTGTCAAGAACTAAKAGGATTGTYAGTAGCTGRTTTGTGGAAGACATGGKGGGCGAACATACCTGCTTTCCATCTTGAAAGAATTCCTGRGGGACCTCGACGAATTCACGGACTTTGTCTGACATKATGTGGTGGTGGTGAGGAAGAGAGCTGGTTTCTGAAACGCTCGAGTGTGCTGGCGNTNTGAGGATGTGTCGTTTTCCCACGGCAATGGACACGTTGACCGAAATTCACAATTTCCGGTTTCTTTTGATTTTTGATCACAAGTTCGCCGCGCCCTGCTGTGAGTATTCTCCGAAGCCATTCCAATTTCTCTACGGCTAAGTCCTTTTCTAGTGGCACGCATGAATGTTTCTAGGCAGATCCTTCATTCGGCCTCTTAGCGTTCGACATGCCGCCAGGCCAGGGCTACCCCACGCTCATAGAGCTTACCGCACCCCAGCGGTAGACGCAAAACAAGACTTGGCCAAAGCAGCCAAATCTTATGCAAACAGCTTGAAGACGGCAAAAGACYCCTTCACCATCCATTCAGTCTACCCCACCTTCGTCGAGGAGTTGAGGAAGACCAAATTCACTTCTCAGACCGAACCACTACTGCAGAAACARGATGTCACGTCCATCCTGCGTAAGCTGGCATCCTCGGGTCGACCGGAAGATATCCAGCGTATTCAAGAGCTCCTGTACGACTTGGAACCGGTCTTCGACATGTCGCCTTCCCTCGACCTCTACACCACGATTGTCGAGGGCCTCGCGGAGAAGATTCAACCTCAGGTAGCCTTGGATTTCCTCAAGAAGATGCCAACATTACCTGGTCGCTACATYCCAACYATCGACCATTTTTTGGTCGTCYTAGARGCTTCAGTCGACCAGGTCCCGTTCGAGTTCGTCCGAAGCGCAGTCCACAACATGCACCGCATGGGCTGTCGCCCCAACCAGGCCGTCGCAAATATCGTCATCAATGCCTTTTGGAAGTCTTTGGAGTTCAACGGAGAGCAACCGACGCCGGAGRCCTTTGTCCCTGTACTCGACCTTTTGGAGTTATGGCGYATWCCCTACAGCACCACAACCGTGGACCTCATCACCAAGCTGTTTGAAGGGGCATCTTTGAGCGCCTCGGGCCAGAAAATTCGGGGGGTGTACGAGTCCATGTCGAAGGATARCAACGGCTCCAACGCGTGGGCCACCCAACTTTCACGAGTYGCCCAGAACTCTGGAGTTCAAGCAGCAATAGATTTATTCCAATCATCTTCAAATCGGAGTGTCAACCCATCAAACGCCCTACGCTACATTCTCCGTCATTCGCACACCCTATCCGACATAGAATTGGCCCAGAGAGGGTTGGAAGTTCAATGCGACGTTCGTCACTGGACTGTCGTCATCAGTAACTGTGCCAGGGCTGACAARTTGTCAGAAGCCTTGCGCATCTACGACGCATCCAGGGCCGCTGGTATTCGTCCTGATGCCGGCCTGGTGGCACCAATCCTCCGGGGCCTGTGGAGGAAGTCGCTCCAAAGACGCTCGGACGATTACCTCGAGGAAGCCCTGCTCCTCTACGAGGATCTCGCTGCGGCTTCCCCTCCCTCCCTCCACCAACCCAGCAACTCATTACGCCATTCTCCAGGTCCAGACGCCACCATTTACCATATCCTCTTCCGCCTCCTTTCACGAGCCCAGGATGTCGATAAATATTATCCTGCCGCGGAGCGTTTATTAGAAGACATGGACGCCTACCGGATYCCAAAGGACGTYAGTCCCATCGCAGCCCCCATGATWTGCTTGGATATCCAACGCTCCWCATCGCCGGAGGAAGCCTGGGAAGCATACCGCGTTCGCCAACCAGTGCTCGACGAAGACGGSTAYGCTATCGTCCTACAGCATTTCAGCAAGAAGCAATTCGGCACACGTTGGGTCCCAGCTATCCAGGAATACTTCAGCATCGTCAAAGATATGCGAAGAGCCGGAATCGAAGTTACAACCAAGGTGTACAACATCCTCCTCACTCAAATCGGGTTCTTGGCCACCAAGCTGCACCGCGAAGGAGACGTCGACAGTGATTTCAAGAGCGAATTGATCAACGTGACGCGCCGGACGCACGACCTCCTTTCGCTGGACGCTTCTCTGGAACCCGATTCCATCATCCTCTCGCAGCTCATCAGCACCTACCAACGACTGGGATGTTTTGGTGAYGCGTACAGGGTTTGGGAGTTGATGTACCTCACTGGTARCTTCAACTGCGTTACCGTCAGCAACATATTGGATGGATGCGGGTATGCCAACGATATCCACACAGCACACGCTATCTGGCGCAAGCTTTCTCGAGATGGCTTCTCTTTCGACCTTCACAATTGGAACACRTGGGTYGARTGTYTGTGTCGGTGCGGYCACCTCAACATGGCTCGCAAGGTGGTTTTGCAAGACATGCCTGATGCAGGGAAGAAACCAACGCTGGACACAGTCATGATYTTGGTGAAATTCGCGAGGAGTTATCGCGTCGAAGGGGAGGTTTTAGCRCAGATAGAAAAACATTTGCCATCGTTGTACCGTAGAATAACGCAAAAATCTATTGATTAATCWGAGAGAGAAGTACCTAATCCCCAAAACCGGAAAACGGAAACGATTGTCTARTGATACACAATGAATGCGGAATTGCGCTTGGTTGAGCAGCGCGTCATGAGGGGCATGAATGAGTCGTCTAGAGGAATAGAGCGCCAATGCGGTAAGGTAGGTAGGTATCATCGTCTAAATGTCTAGTTGGTAGCCAGTTCTTCTACTGAGGGGCAGTCACACTAAAACGACTCGGTCAGCAGGGTCTCAATGATTCATAATATGAAGCTAGACTTACAATAAGATTCAAGTCTCCATATGCTTTGGGTAAGAGATCGAGCGTCAGAGAAAGGCAGCATTGATTGCRATAAAGACATACCATCATCAAGTCGGCCAACAGTGGGCCAGAATTTCTTCTCCTTCARCCAAGGCAAGGGGAAAGCTGCGKTCTCGCGRGTGTACGGTCTAGGCAAGTTTAAGCAACTTGRGTTAACGTGGTAGAAGGAARWTCACTCACCGGTTCCATTGTTCCTCGGTCAGCGAAATGACAGAGACGGGGTGTGGGGCGTTCTTGAGGAGGTTGTTGTCCTTGGGCTGCTTGCCAGCAATAATGTCATCGGCCTCCTTACGAATCTGGATCATAGCGTCACAGAACCTATCCAGCTCTTCGAGGGTCTCTGACTCGGTGGGCTCGATGAGCATGCAAGTAGAGATGGGCCACGAGCAGGTAGGGGGGTGGAATCCGTAGTCCTGGAGCCGTTTCGCAAAGTCGGTAACCTTGAGGCCTGCACTCTTGTCGAATTCGGCRAGGTCGATCAGAAGCTCGTGTGCAACACRGTCGTTGGCGTTCTTGTATCTCAAGGTGTAGTAGGGTGCAAGTCGRTGAGCCATGTAGTTGGCGTTCAGCAGAGCGATCTTGGATGAGTCGACGAGGCCCTTGCCACCCAGCATCTTGATGTATGCCCACGAAATCAAGAGGATGGATGCGCTTCCGAAAGGCGCGGCGGCGACGGCATCGATAGCCTTGGCTCCTTGCTGGGGCAAGGAGTTGTGGCCAGGTAAGAAGGGAGCAAGRTGCTCGGCAACGCAAATAGGCCCAACTCCAGGTCCGCCTCCACCATGAGGACTGAAGYGAACGTTAGATCAGATRRATTYAGAGAAGAMCTCGCGGACTTACATAGCGAAGGTCTTGTGGAGGTTGAGATGGCARACATCACCACCGCAWGTAGCGGGGTTGGTCAAGCCRACCTGAGCATTGAGATTGGCACCGTCSAGRTAGACCTGACCRCCGTTCTCRTGAATGATCTTGCAGGCTTCTTGAACACCGTCTTCGAAGACACCGAAGGTCGAAGGATAAGTGATCTACAAGCGCTGCGTTAGCTTTGYCGAGGAYACAATATCAGAATATWTTACCATGAAGGCTGCGAGATTGTCCTTGTGCTTCTCTGCCTTGGCTTTCAAGTCTTCGAGATCCAGGTTACCATCGTTATGGACCTTCACGGAAACGACCTTCAATCCTGCCAATGCGGCGGACTGCGCCAGTCCAAGTTAGTGTCACAGTTTATAGGCAGRAAGCAACAAACGTACAGCAGGATTTGTTCCGTGTGCACTGAGGGGAATCAGGCAAACATCTCTATGACCTTCACCTCGAGACTCGTGATAGGCACGAATCGTGCAGAGACCTGCGTACTCTCCAGCAGCGCCAGAGTTGGGCTGAAGGGATGCAGCGTGGAACCCRGTAATCTTGCAAAGATACTCTTCCAATTCCTGTACAATTGCGTAAGTTCAACGCTAGTGAGATATCAATAGAACCGACCTTGATGATTGTCAAGTAGCCTTGAACCTGATCGTGGGGGGCAAACGGATGAATGTTGCTGAATTCCGGCCAGGTGAGGGGAATCATACTGCTAGTGCTGTTCAGCTTCATAGTGCAGCTTCCAAGGGGGATCATGGTGTGAACAAGACTAAGGTCCTTCGAAGAAAGGTGGTTGATATATCGCAGCATCTCGGTTTCCGAATGATGCTTGTTGAACACAGGGTGAGGCAAGATTTGCGAGGTTCGTTGCAACTCGGAAGGGATGTCTGACTGGGTAGGTTCCGACAAATCTGCCAGGGCAACAGCGGGTTTCGAGGAAGCGGCGGCGAATACATTGATCAAGCTAACAAGCTCCGCCGGGGTTACGCTTTCATCGAAAGTGACACCAACCCGCTTGTCGTCAATGGGTCGAAGGTTGATCTTGGCTGCGACGGCCGCAGCATGAACAGCGTCAGCGCCTGAAGCAGCGCCAGTCACATCGAGAGTCAGAGTGTCGAAGAAGGCGGTGTTCTCGACCTTGTAACCGAATGACTCCACCGACGACTTGAAAACCTGAGCAAAGCCGTGGACCTTGTTYGCGATGCGGTTCAGGCCTTCAGGACCATGATAAACAGCGTACATCGCAGCCATGTTRGCCAGTAGCGCCTGGGCAGTACAGATATTGCTGGTGGCCTTCTCTCGACGAATGTGCTGYTCCCGRGCTARACAATAGGTCAATCTCTCAYAAGCAMACGACATGACAAGGAATGCGCACTTTGCAGAGCCAAGCGATAAGCCGGTTTGCCYTGAGCATCTCGRCTGAGACCAATGAGACGACCAGGCATCTTCCGCTTCAACTTCTCAGTAACGGCRAAGAACGCTGCGTGCGGACCACCGTATCCTGCAGGAACACCGAACCGAGCGGAGTTTCCAACAACGATATCAGCACCCCACTCTCCAGGAGCCTTCAGCTTYGTCAAGGCCAAAAGATCGGTGGCGGCGACTACCAAGCCYCCGAGCTTGTGCGTTGTCTCCGCCAACGAGGCCCAGTCCTTGATGTGACCATCAACATCGGGATATTGGACAAGAAYGCCGCAGATGTCCGTCTTGAGCTTGGGATCTTGGATTAACGCGGACGCGTCCCCGACGACAATGTTAACTTTGAAACCCTTGGCTCGGCTTTTGATAACGGCCAACGTTTGTGGGGAAACTCCAGAATCGACGATGAAGGTTCGTTTCTTYGGAGCAGAGGCAGCGGCCATGACCATTCCCTCRGCCGCGGCYGTAGCCTCGTCTAGAAGGGAGGCATTGGCRATGTCCATACTGGTCAACGACATCACCATTGCTTGGAAGTTGATGAGACTCTCCAAACGACCTGTGCTAAATTTAGAATGCTATAGGCGCCAAGACWGGAAAATCTTACCTTGGGCTATCTCCGGTTGATAGGGAGTGTATTGAGTATACCACGCGGGATTCTCCATGACCTAGTGCAGGCGGTTGAGCTCATTGCCTGTAGGACGATAAAGCGGGGCATACGTTGCGGAGAATCACTGGCGGAATGACAGCATTGTGGTACCCCATGCCAATRTAATTCTTAAACGTCTGGTTCTGACCCCCTAAAGCCTTSGCCTGGGCTTGGAGCTGGGACTCGCTGAGTGCAGGAATGGATTCGTTGCTGACAGTGGCGCTTGGGATGCGAATCTTTGGAGGCACGGTGGCAGCAATGAAAGCCTCCATCGAGTCGTAGCCTAGCTTCTTGAGCATGGTGTTCGTCTCTGCGTCATCTGGACCGATATGGCGTTCATGGAAAGTGTCCAGAGGCGCGAAGAGGGAGGATGGCGGTTTGAGACTCGCAAGACCACGGCGCACGGACCAGATAGGAGCGACCCCCTTGTACTGAGGACGGGGAAGCCTCTGTACACAGCGCAGACGAAGCATGGCTGAGGTGGAGAATGGGGGGGAAGGAACGAGGCGGGAAGTAATATTCCAGCGACGCAGAAAAAGGCCATTCACCGAGTCAGGGATCTATCGACGTAAAATAGGCTGATTTCGGGAATAATTGGAATATTCATCGCCAACTCGAAAAAGCGCAAAGAATGCAGGCGCGGGGGGCAGAAAAAAGGGGAAAATCCCTGTTAAATGGCAGATATAATTTTGGGGACACTGGAGAGAGGCCAAAAGCGAGTCTGTCGGCCAAATCTTGACTCTGGCCTTGCCCCGAACAAAAACTTTTTCTTCATGGCTCGGATCCCTCGGAACGCCGCGTGACGTCATATACACGTGAATTCCCGCGTTCCGTCACGCTATCAATTCCAGCCCGTCCCCGCACGCGTACCGAGCGAAATCCAGAACCTCTTCACCCCGGATCCTGCACGGCACGTTGTCAGAAAATATGCAGGCGCATCAGAGACTGTCTTACGCAGGTTCCCGCTCTACCGTCATCTTTGGGCAATGCAGCCCATTCATCTCCACCTCTTGCACGATGATCCGCAACGCGTCTGATGCTTCCTTCGCTCCTGTCGATCCTATCTTCTCATTGTAGAACAACGTAACGTCGAGGATATACCGTAAGGCTTCGTTTCCCGGGGAATCCGGGGAATCTCCAAGGGTATCTAACACCTCCTTATGTCTTGCAAGAGGGCCAGAGTTGCGGACAAGCTCGTAAACGAGTTCATGCACTGATTGTGGCGTTGGCAAGAACGCGTCGGCCCCTGCGATAGCAAGCTGCAGAAGAGATAGCGTCTGAGGCATCCTGTAAGCCAAGGCTGCAGCGGAATTACTTCAAGACTTACATTTGCTATCAGCTGTCCCACTCCACCCGTTGTTAAAAGGGTGTCGAATTTACCAGCCAAGAACGACAGTAGCCCAAAGACGGATATCCACAACTCTTTCCAGTCATACTCTAAGTCCGGAGAGCATCAGACAAACTGCATTGAGCTTTGTTGGTTACACTCACCTAGCCGTATGCGTCGGTTTTGAAGGTACCACACGGTTCTGTGGCAGATCCATGTGCATTTCCTGAGATGGCGTCAATGACAATTTTACACAAAGGGAGGATATGCATGGTGCTCACACGTATAACTGAGCAGAAAGACGACGATTCAAATTATGACGAAGCCACAAATTGCAACAATCAAGAACGTCGCACAGAATGGGTCGACCTGGCCGTGGTGTGGGCAGCCGGGGTAGCCTCTGAAATTCAGAGTGAGATTAGAGCTAACCACATATGTTGATTGAGACTACCCACCTGACGACATAGTGAAACACTGGGAGCAGATTTTTCAATCATGAGACCCACGGTATGCTCATTCTCTACGAGCAAGAGCAGCGTCTCCAAAGTCAAATTCGCATATGCCACCGTTCTCGGCGAGGATGAACTCGATGCGTGAGTGAACAGATGCGAGGCCAAGTTCAAGAAGCTTCCAATCCATGGTGAGTCCGCATACTTGACAACGTCAAGATCCTCCAGCAGAATTACCGGAAACACTGGGTTCCTGACCATAAATTCGTAGACAGGGAGCAAAGCCACCGCCTGCGGAATAGGGCTGGAAAGGCATGGTATCAGCCAAAGGCCACAGCCGAGGTCAATAACATTGGCTCAACTGGGGCTTCTCTCCCGCCTCAGCCTGGGGGGAAGAATTAGACCTCATACGGGTGAGCAAGGAGGCCAAGGTCGTCAAGCCTGAGTTGAGGTTGGAAGCTAAAGTCCCTTTAGCACTTGCTCCCTTGGCGACGTCGTATGCTCTGCAAGGCCCAGGTCGCACATTAGGTCGACCATTGAGGCACGCCTACAACAACACTACTCACCTCACAGTCTCGTTGAGAGCACTAAGAGTAGCATGCCTGATATTCCTCATCGCTTGCTCGTCTCCACAGTCCTTTATTCTCTTCAAATAGGGATTCATTTTTGCAGCGTCAGATTTATGATAATTAGATAGGATTGCCAGAAACACAGCAGCCTCAAGCGTAGATGCTTCTGCTCCGGTCGATTGAATGAACTGAAAAAGGAGACAAAATAGTCAGTAATGACAACATATGCGCCAAAGAAGCAGACAACCCACTTCGATGATCGACGGAAAGAGATTCCGACGTAGGAAATAAGCGCCTGGACTCAACTGACTGATCGTGCAGACGAAAGCAAGCCCAAGCCGCAGAGCATGACGGCGTGTAGTTACTGACCAAAGGTATCAGTTGACTCGTAAGTAAGAAAAATACGGACTCACTTGGTTCTTCTTCATCACCAATGATCTTACTCAATGTCGCAGTGAAGACCTAAGCCCGCAATCAGTCTCCACTCGTTCGTGAATCCAAATGTGAACCCGCTACATTGAAGACTTGATCACTCTGAGCAACAGAGCCCGCAACCAGTTCCATGACTTCCCATCCAGAGAGCCCCTTGGAAAGACACCCTCGCGAAAGGATGGTCAGCGTTTCCAGAGCATGATCCTTTCTCGTTTCAGAGTAGCCGCTAGTCGAGGCATATCGTAAGCATGCACTAAACAGGGAGTTGATGAACCGCTTGAGTAGCAGGCATTGAGTCGGCATGTCTCCTAAATCTAGAGATGCAAGGCGTACTTTATGTTTCCCCAAGCAGTCGTCCTTCGAGATCTTTTGCAATTCACACAGCAAGAACACCGAATCTACTTCGAGGTCCAGGAGGTCAGCATATAGCTGCTCAGAGTTTCCATTAGGTTCTAGTCGGCTTGGTGAGACTCCCTGTAGAAGCTTGGAATAGAGGGCGATGAATTTTGAGGTTATGTGAGCTGGCCTTTGGACAGTTTGCATGTCGCATAGGACAAAGAACAAGGAACGGGCCAAGAACGGGCGTTCATGACTCTCAATGGATTGACAATGTTTCCGCAGTGTTCCCACGATGTTCTGAACCTTAATTAGACTTCATTAACTCGACCAAGAGGATTTTCTGAGTAAAGTACAACACAAGGACAGACTCGAAAATTAATGAAGGTCAGGTATAGTAGCGTCAACCATCTCCGTAATCCATGACATCAGTGCTTCATCCCGTAACCGAATGTTCTCCAGGATGTTGCGAACACCGACAAACGCCTTCCTCCCTCTCCTCTCCCCCTCTTTATCACTTTCCTCGTCCGCTGCTTGAGCATCTCCATTAGCAGGATCATTAGCATCGTCTATAGCTCCAGGGAAGCCAAAATGGTCTGCGTCAGCTTTCGGAGCAGCTTCTGCTGACGCGAACGCGGTTCTGAATAGCACGCGTATGATGAGTACGGCGGTCAGAGCAAGAGAAGATGGGTCCTTGATTGGCTTCTCATATGAAATTACAGTGTTTCTTGGGGGTATTGGGCGCATGGTAGGGAGGGCACCTGGTCCGTCGTAGTAGCCTGACGCGTATGTGATGGTATCGCTTTGAGAGGGATGTTTTTGCAGAGGTTGAGAACTTGACAAGTGGGTGAGTAGATGGGAGCGGAGATGTTGAGGTTCAGCACATGTGTGTGCGCATGTCGCCCATACGCATGGCTCATTTGGAGATGTTTGAAGCGCCGCTAGGTGCTCCGACAGGTGGTCAAACAGCTCCGAGGGGGATGTGAAGGGTGACTGAGGGCAGCTCGACCGGTTCCATAGGCATTTGAACCGTTCGTTTGGAATCAGCTCTTGGCGACGTTCGATGCCGCGGACAATGAAGCGGTTGGGAGTGCCTGGAAGGACCATAGCTTGCGCCGTTGGGAATACGTGTGTGACATATTTAATCACATCCGAGGCCCCAAGAAGGGCTACTTGGTCTTGATAGGGTGTAAATGTCTCCTTGTAGAGGTTCCAGATGTCAACTTGGGTGATTTCAGCGTCTTTATTTGCTGAAAGGCCCAGACGCATCCTTTAACAGCACGGATTGAGCTTGGAGCACATTAGAGGTGCAAGAAGGACTCACCATTCATAACAGCGATGAGGTTCGTTCGAATTCCCGAGCGCGTTCAACTCTTCGGCCGGAATTTCATAATTACGAGCAGTCATCGCTGTAGTCGCGGGGGCGGTACGGTGTGGTGGCGTAATATCCATTGTCACCTTCTCTTCGGTAGATTGTTGTTCGGAGAGGATCAGACTGCAAAGTACCTTGAGGAGGCTTGCAAACTGGGGATGGAGCAGCAGGGCGCGCGCGGTTGCTGAGTGAGCTACGTGGATGTATATGTGTTCTAATGCTGCCTCAAGCAGCTGCTTGTCCATGAACAACGGCAGATATCGGATGGCGGCGTTGAGGGATTCGGAGGTTCTTGAGAAATGCAGAGCATTTCCAGGATGCGAAAGGATCCCATTCAGTGAATTGAATCCCCCAATGATCAAGCTTCTGTTTTTTGACTCGGAGACAATCCTCTTGAGAGGGATGATGGGATTAGAGCAGTCCGGAACGGACTCGTTGATGAGTAGGTTTGGCGCCATTCCATGGAAAATGTCGATGATATGCAATAAGGCTTCCTGGTGTTGATCCTTGTTGAAATCGAGGTTATGAAGGCCGTTGAGGATGAGGGATAATGTATGGGAATGATTTTGGAGTTCTTGAGCATTCGCTTCTTGCAAGGCTCCATTCTTGAGGATGAAGAGAGATTCGAGAGCGTATCGTTGTTTGGCGACAAAATCTCTTGAAGGTGAGAAAAGCTCTTGTTCATCCGTAGCCTCCTTGTAGCCTTCATTAACATACCACTCGGGCCAGTCAAACAGCCCATCAATCAGGCCAGGATACGCCTTGAACGAGAAGTGGTCATTATGTGCAAGGCGGCACAACCGATCCAACGCCCACGCAACCTCGGAGAGGATACCAGACCGAAGGGACAGGGACATCCTGTTGTTCGGGATAGCCTCGGTGTACCATCCTTATAGTTGCCCTATGAGATATGGTAATGAGATGATAACACGGCAACTCACGCTCGTAGTCATCCCTCACGTCCGCAACTGGCCGCTGTGGCGTTGGTGCAGACCCTCCTGGGCGATAGAAATAGTTTACTGCTTGCTGAGGCGTTGCCCTACTGGCGTAGGTTGTCATTCCCAATGATTTTGAGTTGCCGGTGGCTGATAGTGGTGGTGGTTGTGGAGAACTCTCGGTAACAGAAATGCGAGTCAAAGCAAACGACGCGTCTAGCATGCATCACGTGCCCGAGGATCTTTCATTAATATTCTATTCGAGACTTGGAGTCTTGGACACAAGCATAGTATAGTTTCTAAGGATCTATCTATACGTGATGAAGCAAATTCTAAATTCCCATTTGAATCAAAGGTAGTCTTGAAATTGGCGCGCGAATTCTTCTATGGCAGCCCGTTGTTCATCGACAGCTTCGTTTCCTTCTTTAACCCACCGAGCGGCATACCACTCGTCGTCGGGATAAACTTGCCTAAGATCCGCACTGGGTTTGAAAAAACCCCTATCGTTATCTTCTGTGACAAGCTGAACGTCGCTAAAGTAAACAGACATAAGGGAGTTGTTAGTGACAAAGCTCTTGGCAAGGTCCGCAGTTAGGGCTATTTTCTGAACATGTTCTTGAGCTACATCTGAAGAGACGTTCAAGTTAGTGTTCGAGAACTGAAAGAAAGGATTTAAAGCACGGACATCGTGTGGAATCTTCGGTACTAAGGCAAGCCTTGTAAAACGGCTGGTGCAAGCCCCTCGTTACATGCGCCGTGTGTACATAGTCGACTGAACCAACGGTTGCTTTATCAAATTCCTCCTAAATTGCTTCCCGCTCAGACTGATTCATTGTGCAGTTAACAAGAAAGAGATACTCACATCCCACCCAACGATACAGGCGATATACCCCTCCTTGCGATGTCTGAACACCATCCCGACAAAGTGCTCGACGCGTTCATCCGTGTGATGTTTGGCATTTGCTGAAAATGCTTCTCTCTGCTCGTCTTCGATGCCTTTCCTACAAAATTCTTCCAGGTAGGATTTTCGGTCGTCATCCAGTAAGGGCGGAAGTGTAGTCGCGAGTGCATAATATTCAATAGGGAGAAGTTGCTTCCACTCTTCCAGGAGAACATCTTGGTTATCCCCAACTAGCAAAAGGCGAATGGTGACTGTACAGGAAGCGGCAGCGGAAGCAAATTCCCTGGTTTGATTGTTCTTTTCCAACAAAGATGCTTCGACGTTTCTTGACGCCCGTAAGATCAGCTGCCCAGCATCGCCCGGTAACGTTAGAGTCGGCCCAAAATTGGGAAGCAAGATCGAATCATCGACATTCGGGGCAGAGGGGTTGATTAGGAAAAAGTGGTCGGGTTGTGCGTCGCCTGTCTCCACACGGCCCAAGACAGTACCAGGAAAGTTAACAGGCGACACGTCGAGCCCAACATGGCGGGCTAGGTGGAGGGCGACGTGCACTAACGAGATGGGGATAGTGCTTTTGTTGGTCGTGAGGTAGGCATGGGGGAAATGGTTCATCAAAGAACGAAAGTGCACTCCTGCAAAGCCACTGCGTTAGCGAAAACCAGGCCGGACTGCACGACAGTACTCACTAGGGGCCAAACTGAATCCTTCGTCTGTCATGAATTGGTAGATGCCCCGACACACCTGCATCTTGTTAAAATTGGTTGAATGCTGGTCTAGATCAAGCCCCGAGCTCCTCAAATACTCCACGCATCTTCTCGCCAAAACATCCAATAATTCGGAGACCTTCCTGGACGAGTTAGTGTCTTGACCACCGGAGTGTAATAACACCTGCCTCTCCCGCAGGAACCCCAAAGAAACAAGAAAGAAGGTTCATGGAATCATGAAAACGGAGTGGGTGCGACCTCGCATCGTCTTGAGAATCCCGTAGTTTGGCCAACTCCCGAGTGGCATATTCTCTCGTGACGATTTGCATTGCCTTTCCCGACCAGTAACGCCAGGTCAAAGGTTGCTCTGGCGTTTTACCATGGTCAGGCCCCCACCGTGGTCTCGCTTGAAACGAAGGGGGCAGTGGGCAGTCCCGCTCAAGGGAAAGAGCGTCCCATACATCCATGGACAAGCCGACCAGATCCTGGACGGCCTGCCGACGTCGTCTACGCTCTTGAGCCAATGTCCGAACAATCGTCAAGGCCTGCTCTTCCAAGCGTCTTCTCTCCATATACATCAGTTTCCAGTCGGAGTGAACCCGATCCCTTCGTTTGGTCTCGTTCTCTGCGTTGCATTGAATAAATCGCATCTGGTAATGAGGTTCCCAGAGAGTCGGAAGAGAAGCTGCATCGTTGAAGAGACGACAACAAGTTGAGAATCGGGCTAGAGTCCGAGCTGAATGATTAGCTCGAGTTCGTTCCGGGGGAAGATGAGAAAGTATGCAGACGAGGATATCCAATGGCAAGTGGGGTACGGCCATGATGGAAGCAAGAGCCAAAACGATAATCAGTACTTCTGCATGACTAATCACTCTGGGCTCTCCCTCCCACAAGGCATCCATCCCAGTCGCGAACCAGTGGATTCAAGGAAAAATACAGAAAAGAGTATGTACGTCCTTTTCAATCATCATCGCTCTGCGAGGCCTCCTCCTTCCAGAGGGTATACAATTTTTTCCTATTGGAGTCGCGTGTGCCTGGGCTGCTTGCGATCTCGAACAGTTTTCTCCGGACACCTTTTCCGAGCGCTTGCTTGTCCAATCGGCCTTTACTGGGGTCCACCAGACATGAAGATCGGTGTAGGCCTGAGAGTTCATCGTCCTTCTCTAGCCGCGTCCGTTTTCTAGGYCNNTNTTCTTCTTCTTCTTCTTCCTCGTCTTCGGCGTCYTCAGAGRAAAGTGAACGAAKCARAGGCTCCCAGACCGTTGTCTGTAGCCGCTTGAAAGCCGCCTTTGATGTGGTTTGAGCGGAGAAGSAGAATAGAGGGTCCAGGATGAGGAGTATAGGTGCTGGTGTWYCTTGCGGGGTCGATCCAAGGACYTTATTGAGTTCATCGAGGTAGAYGTCGGCCAAGTGGTAYGAGAGTCCTAATGGCGCCTTGACATCGGTCGGACTGGTTCAGGTCAGTAACGAGCAATGGCATSCTCAACAAAACAGAATGCTCACCATAAAGGYCCACCAGGSTTCGTCAATATGYCATYATACTCTCGACACAGATCCRTATCCCATTTATTTCTTGCTAGTAGACGGAATGAAGCGTTGACAAACCGYCGAACGAGCATGTAGTACTTGTCCARCCTGNACATGCKCATAAGCCAACAAACTAATCCTCAAAGCTGAAACGYACCGTAGTTGGTCAATACCACTCCATTCACGGACTAGGGTGYGCCARAAYCCRCGCAGGAAGGCGATAGATGCAATGCTGGARGTTATCGTCAAAACCAATTCRGCCAATTCGCTCGCAAGTGCCTGTTGGACRAGTGGTTTGTCCGACATCCAGAAACCTAATCTCAACGTTCAAGAAAAAGAAAGAGRGAGAGTGCAATTTATTACTCACAGTAGAAAATKCCCTTCCATAGCTTGTTCATTTCTGGCTCAGGGATCTCATTTTCAGAGTTTTCAGAGAGGAATGCAGAGAGATTTTTGATTGCTCTGTCACGCGTTTTCTTGTCTASGGTTCAANGATTCAATRYACATYCTTACARAAAATCAATGGAGAGTAGCTTACACACCAGTTGAAGCAAGAACCTTGCCCAAAGGGAGGCTCGTCGAGCTGGAAGTCGTTGCAGCCATTTGGTTTGAGGAGAAGAGCAAACTTTTTGATGGGTCTATGCCGCTCGGCTGGGATCAAGGTTGGCTYTTTCCCCGGATACTTGCGCCCCTATTCCGTGCTGSTTCCGTGAGYTCGTTATCGCTTTCTCTCATTCCAATACCTTGTGAAYCAGCATGGCCAAATCTTCGATTACTTGTCAYAGTACATTATCTCTTRGCTTGGAAAWTTGGCAAAAGCTCACTCCCATTGAACAGTTCTTGACGCMTCCCTCGGCAGGCCTGCGGAGGGAGTACAGATYCAACTCCAGAAATTGGAGCAACCAGGAGAYAACCCAGAGGTGGCAATMTTYAGTCCTTTAGCTATCGGGTGAGCTAGAACARCTCCTTTTATTTCKCTCCCTATCCACAACATGGTCCTAGCGTCACGAATTCTGATGGTAGATGCCTCGATCTCYTGCCTCCTGCGGGATCGGAAGAAGAGGCACGAGAGAACACCGCTCTTCAAGCCGGRCAAACATACAAAATWATTTTCAARACCAAGGCTTACTTTGACAGCACGAACCGCACGTCTTTTTACCCATGGGTAGAGGTAAGCGGTACCGGTATTGTGACGGAATTTGAGTCAAGCTGAAGCATTCCGACAGATCCCATTCACTATCCAGAATCCTGGGGATCACTACCACATCCCGTTGCTGATCAGCCCATTCTCCTTCACAACATATCGCGGAAGCTAGATGCATAATCTCAGCATTAATAGGAAATGTATATGGATACAGGATCGACGAGTGTCTAGAGCGCACGAAATGGAAAGGTGTTCCAAACAGAACTCAGGAATCTATCGTGTCTACCCACAAGGCGATAGGGAACGTAGTAAATGTATGACAACCAGGAGGGAAATGTACATGCCAGGGATAAGAAAAGCGAGGATGAAGAAGAAAGCATATCTATGTCGGTCATCGCGCCAAAACGTTGTCGTATTGGACGCTCTTGAAATAACCTCCCCTCATGGTTGACTTGACGTTGTTCAAGAATTGGTCCCTGTTCTTCGTCATCTCCAGCGCAGCCTCTATAATATTCCGTAAGCATCGGGGTATCTATAAAAGCACTACTGCGGGACCGAAACGCACCCTTGTTCAATGGATCGTCGGGGTTTGGCTCCAGGAACAGATACTGGAGGCCGACCATGACAGAGTTGAGATTGAGGACGGGCTTCCAGTCCTCTCGCAGAATGTTCAAGCATACATTCCCTTCTAGGTCTACGTTGGGGTGGTAAATCTATAAACGTGGCACTGTCAACGAGGCGAACGCGAGGAGTCAGAGTGCCACGAGGTGGGCGCTTACAGTCTGGGTGCACTTGACCTTCGGTGGGTCGTGTGGGTAGTTGGTGTTGATGGCAAAGGAGAAGGTGAAAGCACCACCCTTGTACATACCTAAAGAAACGATGTCAGTGAGAAATACATGAGAAAATGACTGGGAGGACTAACCCTCATCGGGGGTGATCGTCAGGGTGAAGTTGAGGAGATCAGCAGGATCGGGGAAGTTCGTCTTCATCGTCGCAGGGAGGTCGAGCTCAGTCAAATCTGCACAATCCAAGGTGGATGTTGAGTCAACGTGGTGAGCGCTAGCCTCTGAAGCCGTTCATGAGAGACGAGGCTGACCTTTCTGTACTCGAATCTGGGCGGCACTGGTCTTGGGCTTCTTCTTCGCAGCCGCGTCCTCGTTCTTCTTCATACTCCAGATCTGTGCAGCGGGGTGGCATGAGCGACCCGAGCGACGTCTAGAAGACGAGAAAACTTGCCTTAATCATCGTGAAAACTGTGGTGGGTCGTAGGAGTGGTGGTCGTTGGTCGTTGAGTCAAATGGCGGTAGCTGTCAAAGCCGGAGAGACTAATTGGACTCAGTGGCGTGGCTGTGTTGGCGGAGTGTCACACTCATGTCAGTCCGTCGCGGTGCACATGCGCTTCCGGTCGATCATATGGCCTTCCAAGTTCTCGGTTTCCTTGAAATGTGATACCCATAAAAGATAACCTTCGCTGCCTACATTCTTCTTCCACCCCCNACCACCTAGTGCCTACAAGTGCCCACCATGGTTCTCGACGTCGCCAAGGACCTTCCCATCATTGACCTGGACCTTTATCGCACACAGCCTCAAGATTCTCTTGCAGTGCTCACTGAGTGTGTAAAGGTGTGTAGCGTGCAGGTCAAAGATTCCATCAACTAAATCAGTCACAGGCTGCTGAGGCTTTGATCACCTATGGAGCCCTCGTCCTCCACGACTCTCGTGTCTCCGAGGACGATAACGCCTCCTTCCTCGACCTTATCGAGGACTACTTCGCCCAGCCGGAAGAGCAGCTGAAGAAGGACGAACGTCCAGAGCTCAGCTACCAGGTCGGGGTGACCCTTGAGAACACCGAGAAGCCCAAATGCGCCGTGGATGAGCCCTGCCTTCGCGTTATCGAAAGGCTAGCGCCCTCTGAGCGCCCTCTCGACATATATGGGCACCACCCTGATCCCAAATGCAGGTTCTTCTGGAAAATGAGCGAGAAGCCTCCCTATGAGACGGAGTTTCCTGGACTGAACGCTCCGAATGTGGTTCCAGAGGATCCGTCCCTGAAGGAGCGGTGGACTCCAACCATGCAGAAGTGGGGTATTGCCATGAAAAGCGCGTATGTACCGCACTTCCCGATTCGTGTATTATTGTTCTGACTTTTGTGACAGCGTCGCAGATCTTACGGAAATGGTAGCCCTTGGTCTGGGTCTCCCAGCGGAGACTTTCCGCAAGGCTGGGCAATATGGGTAAAGTCTGCTTCATGCCAGCATGTAACCTGTAAAATAACCTTTCATTTCAGACCTCATCTCCTCGCTCCCACTGCTTCGGACCTCGTCAAATACGGAAAGAAGGATACGATCCTTGCGGGGTTCCACACCGACTTAAACTTCCTCACCATCCACGGTCGATCTCGCTACCCCGGACTCAACATCTGGGCTCGCAACACTGGAAGCAGAATCCCAGTCAAGATCCCTCCAGGCAACAACTTGCTCGTGCAGGCTGGCAAGCAACTCGAGTATATCACTGGAGGTTTGATCAGAGCTGGTTTCCATGAAGTCGTCGTCAACGAACAGACACTGGCTACCATCGAGAGGCGAAAGACGGAGTTCCCAGATCGCCCCTTGATTCGCATTTCGTCCACTCTCTTCTGGCACCTTTCTTCCGATGAGGTGTTGGCTCCTATTCCTTCCCTAGAAGCTAGGGCTCGTTCGCTTCGGGACGAATACCTCAAAGCTGGGATGGATGACGAAAATGAGACGATTTATACACCGATCAAGGTTGGACACCAGGTTCAGAAGTAAGTCAATTCCCCTCTCTTAAGCCTCCAATAAAATCCTGATAATCCCATTAGTGAGTTGAAGCACATTGCCTTAATGGCATAAATCCATGTCTACCTATAAGAATATCTCCCTCTCTGTTTAGAGTATATATTTAGTACCATGTTGAATGGAGCTTCTTTAAAAACTTCAAGTCCATTAGGAAGATAATGGCGGGGTTATCCCGAACGATCGGAGAACACTTTGCAGTTTGAGAACCATCTCGTCCCATTCTGCTTCAGGGTCTGACAGCGCAGTGATCGCTCCTCCAGCACCAATGGCCCACTCTTCTGTTGCTGTATCTTCGTACGGCGGCCTGGGTGTTTTGGTGGCCGGAGCGTCTTCATACTTGAAGCAACTACGAATCGTGACCGACCAGTCCCCGCTTCCGCCAACACACCAATAACCAAAAACACCAGAATAAACTTCTCTTTCACCGTCTTCTAGATTTTGTAAGATTTCTACACTTCGTTTTTTAGGTGCGCCAGTCATACTCCCTAAAAGTGGTGGGCGTCAACGTCAACATACGTCCCAGAACTCAAAAAACCGAGTCCACATACCTGGCGGGAAACTGGACTTCAACACATTCCATCCCAAATCAAACTCCTCTTGTCGAGAAATACTCGCTCCAGGGGTCCCTTCAATAACACTAACAAGCTGCCAAACGGTCTCGTATTCCTCCACCCCACAGAACTTGGTGACATTGACGTTCTCGCCCAGAGCACCGTGGAGATCGTGTCGGATGAGGTCTACGATCATCAAGTTTTCCGCGACCTCCTTCGGACTTCCTGCCAGCAGCTCTTCAGCAACTGCTCTCGTTATCCCCGGTCCCTTGCGGACAGTGCCTTTAATGGGCCGCAATTGACACATGGGGTTCGGTGGGCGCGAAAATGAGAGGAAACGTTCGGGGGAGGACGACATCAAGGTTGTGGGATGGAGGCGGAAGTAGGCCGAGTGTGGGGCGGGGTTCGACTTGCGGAGGGATTGGTAGCGCTCCCATGATGTGGAAGTATTGGAAATGCTGGAATTGTATGGGATCGATATCCTCGTTTGAGCAGTCAGGCAAAGTTCGTACGAATCCCCCGCATAAAGGTGTTCCAAGGCCTGTTTGATTCGGGAAATGTAGCGTTGTTTATCCGGGAGTCTGACGGATGAGAGGGGCGAAAGGGAGAGAACGCTCGAGCTCCGTGGCGATGTTGGTGAGGAAGGAGACCGAGAGAGCCTGGTCAGATCCCTGGCAACCTTTCCAATCCATTCTTCGTCGTTCGGGATCAGAGACTGAATGTGAATCTCCTTTGTTTCATTGTCAACGACAACGCTGCGTTCGACGAAAACGAGATTGACGTCTGGGTGCTTCTTTTGCTTCCGTCCCTGTAAGGGTATCTGCAGGATCGGATAGCCGACCTCGTAGCTGAAGTACCCGACGAAACCGCCCCAGAATGGGGTTGGGGATTCGTGCTGATGAACGTGCCGGGGCCGCATGTAGTTAGCTAGCCAACCCCAGACATCAAGAGTGTCTAGACTCTCGCTTGTTGTGCTTTCGCCTTGGGAGACGGATACAAATGTATCGCCAACGTAGTGGGTAACATGTAAAGTGTTTGGGAGGAGAGCTCCGATTATGGAAAATCTGCCAGGATTGGCAGCGGAATCCAGGAGGACAAATTTGGACTCTTCATCGGCAGCTCCGAAATATTCGCATATCTGCGTTAACGGTAACTGAGGAAGCTGTATTTTGGTGGTGAGCACAGAATTGGTGCGTGGTTCGGAGGGAGTGGACGATTCTCGGGTGGGTGGTATATGTGGCCACAGCGTTCCGAGATGAAACTCGGGATCGGGAGTATTTGGGGGACGCCGGGATTCCGACCAGGATGTTGCCAGCGTCCAAAAGTTATGCAACACTCCCCAACCACCGTCATCAGTGCAGACTGACTCGGGGTGGTACTGGACTGCCCAGAATGGTTTGGAGGAATGCTTTATGGCCATCACGACACGTCCGTTTTCTTCGTCTTGCGCCCATGCAAGTTGCTGGATTTCGCTGGCCGACGGAATGGTGACATGGAGTGAGTGATACCGAACGGCACGAGTGTCCCCCACTCCTTTGAAGATCTCGGTCCCCGTGTGGTGTATCTGGGAGATTTGGCCATGCTTGACGGCATGCAGTCTCTTGAGCTCGGCGCCGAATTCGATTCCGAGGCTCTGGAGTCCGAGGCAGACACCGAAAATTGGGAGGATATCTTCATCGTCCAAATGCCAAAGGTCACGGACGACGCCAATATCCGCTGGATTGTCTGGAGAGCCGGGTCCTGGGCCGACTACGACGGCGGAGAAGTGTTTGAGATGCGGACGAAGCTGCTGGATGGACAGTTCATCGTTTTTGACGATATGAATCTGGCAATTCGGAATAGATCGACGGCACAGTGCCGCCAAACTATTAATTCTTGAGACGGGGTGTATTCAGAGGGCAAGAGGACGTACTTGTGAGTGAACGAGTCGTAGGAGTCGACGAGGAGGATTCTAGGCGCGTTCAACGCCATCGTTGTGGGCAGAGGCAATCAATTGAGGATCGGGTAATTTTTCTGCATGTAAAATATCCCCGGATGGCGGAGGTCGGTGACGAAAGGCAAATGATCGCCGTCACGTTTGCACTCTCCGTTCATCTCCCGTGTTCATGGCCTCCGAACAAGATGACGGCCGCTTCAGACGCGTCAGTTCCTCTTCCTTTCGCTGAAGCCGGCCCTGACTATTGCAGTTCAAAGCTGTCTGCGTCCCCATTCTAGGGTCCTCCAAGCTCACACCCTCGACGATCCCCGTCGTTTCATCCCACCTCTCCCAGCTGGTCCAGCTTCTACGCGAATTAGATCCTCTTGCGTCAAACCCAGCCTTCATATCCTACGTGTTTTTCCCCCTTTCATCGATCCTCCAACGCAATCTCTCTTCGGAAATACCAGACCAGATCCTTGAAAAGGTCCTCATTTCGCTCGGCATCCTTTGCGAGAACTGGTGGTGGTCATGCGAGCCCAAGATCTGGGAGCAAGTCTTCATGCTATGCGGCGCTGTTGTGGGAGGGTTGGAGAGCAAAGGGAAGGAGAGGGCCCGGGATGAAGAGACAAAGGAAGCCGCGATCCGGTGCATGCTCGCCTTGCTCCATGAACGATCTCCAGAAGACGCCGTCGCTCGTAGCCTACCTGCCGAAGAGGCCCACGCCCGCTCATTGACGTTCCGAGACCTCACCAGGTCGGCAAGATTTGTCCCAATCATCGGTCAGACTATCGACTCTCTCCTGGCCACAGCAATTTCCTCCCGCCTATCCCTTCAACAGGCTTCCCTGGAAGTCCTTGCTTTGATCCTTGACATACACGCCCCCGAAGATCTTGTCCCGACAGTTCTTCCTGGAGTCGCTAGTGGGATGACCAAGGTTTGCCTGGGATTGGGAACCAAAAAGGGATGGGCAAACGGTGAAGCTGTTGCCGCAGCCCTCAAGGTTCTCCGAGTAGCGATTATCAAAGCCATCAGTGACGAAATATGCATGAAGGAAGGGGCTCTTCCGAGATTCGAAAACCTCGAAGATTTGGCCAGTTTCGGGCAAGCAGAAACCACCGAATCCCAACCACAATTACCGGCTTACGCTACTGCGCGGACACCGTCATGGCTACGCGGTACTACAACGCAATTACATATCGCAATCAACTCTCTCAACCCCCTCGTCAAGCATCCAACCCCATCCGCGCTCTATGCGCTTGTCGATTTCTCCTCCAAAGTCATTGATGCCACTTCATTGACTCTACCTCAAACCCAGCCCTTACTACTATCATTCTTACTCTCGCTGTCGAACTCGGAATATCCGAGGGTTGGTGAAGCGGCTCTGAGCTCGCTGAGACAACTTCTTAGCACTTCCAACAGACGATCCGACCTCCTTCAAATGTTAATGCAGATGACCGCACAGAACCTATCCTCCTTGCCCCGTTTTCTTTCATCACAGTCTGACAGCAAAATTCAGCATGTCGCAGAAATGGTGACTGCCGTTTGCAGGATCGCACTGTCTCTCACCGAGGAGCACGCACTCACATCGATATCCAAAGCGATTGGCAAGCTGCTGGGTCCAGGGGGAGGAATTGAGAAGTGGGGATGGAGTTTGCTCTCTGTGCTCGAGTTTATCGAGCCTACGGTCACCATTACGCATACTTCAAGCGAACAGTTGATGTTGGAGAACAACGAGGATATTTCATGGGTCCCTTTTCCAGAACTGTCCCTCAAAACGGTGTCGTCGCGAGATGCGAGATGCGCCTTGGAGGATATGTTCCGTGCTTTGGGTCAGGCTGGCGGGGATTCATCCTTGTTTTCTGTGGAGTGGTTTACCGACGTAGGACGGTCGGGTACGCGCTCCCGAAACGTTGCCGCTATGTGGTGTTCCTGCCGTCTGTTGGAAGGGGTCGGGCGGGTCACCTTATCTTCCGAGAGCGGACTCGGGAGTGTTACTCTACGTCGAAGCAAGCGTACCGAAAAGCAGAGTCGATCTTTGGCGAGGATCGTCGCAGAATTGTGGGACAAATCGGACTTTGACGAGGTCGTCCCCGAGGGTCCTTCCCAATCACAAGGCCCCGAAAATCTGGAATTCGACGATATCCAGCACCGAAAGGGCCTCGTTCCGCTTCATGAAACGCTCAAGATCACCCAGGCACAACCGATACAAGAGCAGCGAATCAAGGATCAACCTGTACTCCACCGGGGCCTCTGTCTTCAGCTGATATCCATTTCAGCTGGCATTCTCCAGAGCCGGTTCAATTCTCTGTTCATCTTCGCCCTGTACCCAATATTGCATTCGATCGTGTCAACGGCACCCTTCCTATCATCATCCGGCCTGGCTGCCCTGAATTACGTGACGATCGCAACCTCGTACGCCTCCCCAGCAAATTTGTTGCTGTCAAATTTTGACTATGCTCTTGACTCTGTATCGAGACGACTGACACGCCGTTGGCTCGATATCGATGCTACAAAGGTGCTTGTCATACTCATCAGGCTGGTCGGCCCGGAGGTTGTGGACAAGGCTGGCGACGTCGTGGAGGAATGTTTTGACCGCTTGGATACATTCCATGGGTATGGGATCATCGTGCACGGGCTGATTGAGGTGTTGACGGAAGTGTTGAATGTTATCGAGATGGACGTCAAGGCGAATCCAGATTCAGCACCGACACGAGGCGAAGAACCTCCTCAGGGACCTCCGCCAACTTTGACGACTTTGGACCTATTGTTGCAATGGCTTCCCGACAGGAAGGTTACTACGAACGGAGAAGAGGAACAGACCGATTTTGGGCCTGCCCCTCGCAAGGCATGGGGTCCCGAAAAAGAGCCTGAAGATGACGAGGGTTCGTTGAGCGGAAAGCAGCCAGAATCCGAAGAAGCTCCTCCCACCCCAAGTCAAGCTCTGACCAAACAGATCATTGCACGCTCGATATATTTCTTAACACACGAATCCCCTGCCATCCGAGCGCGTATCCTCGTCCTTCTTAGTCTTGCTGTCCCCGTCTTGTCAGACTCGTCCCTCCTTCCAGCCATCCACGACGCCTGGCCCTTCATCCTGAACAGACTGGGCGACCAAGAGACGTTTGTCGTCGCGGCGGCTGCCGGTCTGGTGGAAGCGCTCGTCACCCATGTCGGCAGCTTCATGTATCGCAGGATCTGGGACGATGTTTGGCCCCGCTTCCAAACCATTTTGAAGCAGTTGGAAGTTGGGGATAGCGGAAGCGCACTGGCACGCCGACGACATTCAGCAGTTGGAACAGAATCAGCGTACACCCATTCGCATCGACTGTATCGATCCGTGTTGCGAACGATGACGGGCGTGATGGAGGGTGTTCAACCGTACGAACCGTCATTCTGGGACAGCCTAGTTCTTTTCAGGCGATTTTTGGGCCAGCATGTGCATGAAGAATTGCAAGCTTGCGCGAGACAGCTTTACCTTGCCGCTGGAAAGCGAAATGCGGACTCTGTGTGGCTGGCGTTGCAAGGGACGGCCGAAGATGTTGGGCCTCAGATGAAGTTTATGTACGATGATCGTTGGAAGGTTGAACACAATGTGCGATATGTTCTGAGTGTTCTGGATGTGTAATATAAATGTCATTTTAAGAGCCACTACTCCCAAGTTCGTCGTTGACAGGAGGCAGTCGAAAGCTATTATGAGGGTCATAACGACGGAGCTCAACATTTGACTGTTGAAAGAGTGTGGCCGAGGCGGTGTCCCTGCCAGAAAAGTTAGCGTAGAATTCTCGTTCAGTTAACAATAGCAAGCGTACATCTTGTAGGCCAAGTTATAGACAACAGTCTTGATGCCAGTTTGTATGATTTTGACAGTGCACTTGAGGCAGGGACATCTAGATATCCTTATCAGTGATTCGAACTCGAGTGAAGGGTATATAGCATACGTATTACAGTAGAGCACCGCGTTGCTTCCAACTCTTTCTCTACCAGCCTCCAATAAAGCGTTTTCCTCTGCGTGGAGGCATAGGCACTCAATTGGAAGGGACATCGAAGGAAACACTCCGTTGCAGTGGCTGCATCCGCCTTCGTTGCAATTCACCAGTCCACGGGGGGTCCCATTATATCCGGTGGAGATGACTCTGTTATCTCGGACGATAACGGCACCTACACGCCTCTTCATGCAATTTGATCTGCGAGAGGCCAGTGAAGCCAGCGTCTACGAAGCGTTAGGTCTAGGTTAACCCCTGATGAAGCAGCTCCTTTCTCACCATGAAGTACGCATCCCAGCTTGGGCGCAGATGCTCTGTATTCACTAAATCAAGGCTTTCTAGATGGGAGTGGAGCTTCTCTACAGTCTGAAATGCATTGACCACACGAACGTTGACGAGGTCCTGAAGTTCGTATAGAGACGCAGGGCCGTACGTCAACCGATCGTTGTCTGTGACAAACTGCTCGAGACTCGTGGGCTGGAAGCTGGATAAATAGGTCAATTTCGATTATGTTTCCCAATAGTCAAATAAGCAGACGCACTTTTGGGATCTCATGAAGCGGTTCATGAGAGGGGCATCGACACTCAAGAGCAAGAAGAATGGTCTACGGATAAGCACGTCAACCAGCTCCTTGCTGTCGAGGTCACAGGTCACAAAGTTTTCCTTCCAGTTGCTTGTGACAAATTGCAATAAATCTTTGGGGGAAGAAAAACACAGTGGATGCTGTGAACCGGAGAATTTGAGCACTGGGGTTGGTGTTGCAGGGGATGGCAGTGGGCTCAAGGACAGAAATGACTGGTGCTTATTGATCATGGAGGGATGCATTATCTTTAACTTGGTGATAGTGCCCTGCTTATGATCTACCTTTAAATATGACATGAGGGGTCGACTCGATGATAATGAAGCTAATCGCAGCCTACCCCTATGTTTCCTTCCAGGATCGATTCTCCATCGTTGGGGGCGATGAGCCTTACTGGTGTAAATTTTTTCTCTCCGATGAGGTAGTCTTCAACTGTGGTTTTCCCGGAGAAACGGGGCCCAACGATCGCAATGAACATGGTTAAATGTGCCCGTCCGTTTTGGCTCTCCGTGATTTCATGGAAAGATACCGTCACAGACCATGTGATGTGACGGGTCGTGGATTTCAATAACACGCTCCTCGCAGTACTCACAAAAGCTCGTAAGAAAAAAGGTATTGTTTAATTAGGAGTCAACTAGAGTCTTGCCCTCCCCATTGCCTCCGCGCTGCTTTCTCAGCTTGGCAGCCAACTTACCCTGTAGCCTTGACTCCTTCGCAGCCTTCATATCCTTCGGTGCTGACGTTCGCAACTGTTTTACGTGAGTTGGTTCGTACAACTGGGTAGTTGTATTCTTGGCCTGCAGCATAAGCCATGGCGCTGCTGGAGCCGTCACTGACTCGAGCCTCGTCGAAAACTCTGGAATGCCGGGATATTGAGCCTACAGCGAGGATTGGTCAATATAATATGTATCTCAGTTGGTAGGGAAACGAGGCGTACATCTAGGGCCAGTACAGAGGCACGTCTGATACCAAGCTTTTCAGCCAAGATGCCTTCGGATTCTTTTGGTAGAGGTATGATTTTGACGGGAGCTTTGGAGGGTACGGAATTGCAAGCCGCGACGAGTTGAGGAAGGTGGTTTATCAAAATGGGAGGGTCGACATCAGCTCGACAGACAAAAACCAAGGATATAGGAAGCGCGGCTTCCAATTCATCCAGAGGTTTGCTAGATATTATCACGCTGCGTCGAACTTGACGAGCTTGAGCTTCTAATCGTTTTGTGACAGCGTTGATCCCGCAGACCAGATGGTCAAGAATTGGCGGTTTGGGGGGAAGGGGAAGAGCAGAACAAGGATCCTGCGACACTTCAAGAACACCATCCTCTCCAGAGCTAACCTCCATCGCAGAGTCCTCGTTCGCTTTGCTTCTCTTCTTGCTCTTGTCTGCTTCCAACGCCCGCTTGCGCTTTCGACTGCTACGACATTGGGCTTCATGGAAATTTGAGGCACCTTCCAGCAGCGAGACCAGATGAGAGAATATCATGTTTTGGAGGTTGATTGGAACCGATGGCCTATTCAGAATCCGTTGAGCACGAGCGAATCTTTGAAGGAGGTGTGCTTAACCAGCGTATTTGGAATGGGTTATCCAAGACAGCCTTATAAACAGTCTTCCTTTCGCCAGCTTTTCGAGGTCGTTCGCGATTTGACTGCTGGGTGTGGGCTTTGGCAGTTTTGTCGGACATGGTTGCAAGTGGCAAAGAAGATTGTGAGAATCTCAAACTGGCCAGGCGGGTTAAGTCCGAATGATGGCTGACTTGAATTCCTGTTGTGCAAGTTGCCCCGCTCTACCCACCTATGGCGCTAAATTTCTCCCATTCGTCTTCTTCTCAATCTCTTCTACTCGAAACATTAATAAACGAAGTTGCTCTAGCTTATCCCCTAGAACGGTCACCTTCCACACCAACTCGCCCTGACACCACCCGGGATCCCGATAGTGGTCCAGTCTCTGGAACGGGGACGCTCCAACCCTCTCCCGCAATAACCCAAGCTTCCCAGACTGCTACGATCAGCCGCTCAAGTACTTTGACAGAAGAAATCTCTTTAAGGTTCAAAGCTAGCCGACTCAGCAGCTCGGATGCATCTGGTCCTCTTGCTCGACAAAACACGATCTTAGCCGGGGGCTCTAGTCCTTCTCGAGGTGCTCGCGAGCTGAAGGCTATCCTTGGCAGCTCGAATGCCAAACTGAAGACGGGTGCTACCCTTCCTCCTTCCGACATTAACAGCCAGGTGTATCTGTCTCAGGAATCACTTCTGCACCTGGAAGGCGGAAGGTCTGGAGCTCGAGTTCAATTGGATCTACTACTGGAGGACGACTCCTGCGTGGACGGCGGATACTTGAACGGGACCGTCCTACTTACTGTCCGGAAGAAATCCGAGGTTGTCATGCTCTCCGATGGCAAGCTACGTCTCGTGGGGTTCGAGTGCATCATGCAGGAGAAAGAACGCCATATATTCTATCAGTGTACCTCACCCTTGTCGGCAGTAACTAATAACTTGGAGGACTTGTACCTGTCAGGGTCTGATGCGGAAGGTTTCAAGTTGGCAAATGAAGGTCATTTCGTCCTCCCGTTTTCTTTCCCTCTTGATCCCTCGACCACGTATGGGGCACCGAAAGGCATCTTCCCTTCTCAGTCTGGTGCCGCTATCCGGTACATTGTGATGGTGTTCGTTTTCCCTCTCAGTCTATGAACTCTACTCATCTGTCGCTTCATGCAGCTCGATCCGAATCAAAGATCCAGTTTCAGAGCAAAAGTCTATCGCTCACTTCTACCGAAACATCTGCACCTGGCCACGTTTAGACCTCGCGGGATGCATGAACCCTCTCCCTCGACCCATCCAAGTGACTATGTCTGACTCGGAACGGACGCTTAAACTGACAGTGACACTCACACGTCTGCAATGGATCGCTGGGCAGCGATGCTATCTGAAAATTTCTGTCACGAACCAGACATCCAGGGCCATCAAAAGCTTCACTATCGGACTACATCAGGATGTCATCATCTATAGGCCTCGGGATGATTCTGCTGGCACAAGGAAAGAACCTGGCGACGTACGCACGTACCAAACATCGACTACTTCCAAGCTCGTAACCGAAAGCACTGTCATGATGGGGGACCGCTCTGAAAAAGGATATGCCAGTGCAAAAGGCTGGTGGACAGGAGTTCTACCTGGAGAGTCACTTCAGTTCAACCATTATCTCCTATTGCCAGTGCGTATCCAGTTACTTCGAGGGACCATCTTCTTGACCAGATATAGCCCGATGCCATCTCTATACCCAAAGGACGGTTGCTCGAAGTGGATTATAGGCTGAGAGTAACGATATCTACAGGATCTTTGCTGGCCACAGAGCTTTCCGCAGAGGTGCCCATTCGAATTGTTAATTTCATATCATTGGATCCCGCTCCTAGCGCACCGGACCCTGGACCAGCTGCGCTCAACCCACAACCAGCACCAAAGACTGCGCAGGCATATACATCTTCCAAAGTCTCGATCGACGCCGTTGAGTCGTCTGTCGGATCCGTTTACTCGGATGACGAGGACGAAATCGTTCAGGACGTGATTTTCGCAGCACCTTTCCCGGATTCTGAGGATGGCCCCCATTTCGCAGACTTGTATTACAGCACGTTGGAGAGTAACCTCAATCAAGGGCTAAGTTCATTGCAACAGCCCACAAACCAGATAGGTAAAAACCTTCTATTTCATTCTTGTGTGGCTGAAGTTTATTAATTAATTCTAACAGATCCACATGCGCCGGAGATGAGGCAACTGTCTACAGACGGAATCACCCAAGTTGATAAGCCACTCTTGACAATTCCGGAACTGGTTTCATCGCAATCAAGAACAATCCGCCTGGATACTGTCGCGCCGCTTTCCCTTTTGGCCAGTCTTCCCGTGGAGAGGGCTACGGTCGGTCATTCTGCAGCGGACTATTCACGCTCCTCGCGTGCCCGGAGCGGAGTGAAACCAGCTCGGTCGAGGACCCTACCCATCCCACCTTCTTCCAGTGACCTTTCGGCCTTCGAGGAACTCCAACTCAACACCACTGACAGGAAAGGCAAGCATATGCGGACTCGCTCATCTCCAGGCTCTAAACCCTCGCGCTCTGACAATGTGGATCAAATGTCGGTGCCGATGAGTCCGGGATCCGTCTCCGTCAAGGACAAGATCAGGGAGCTGGAAGAACGTGTCAAAGCTATTGAAAACGTGTCGAAGGGCGTTTAGAACAAGTTCACATAAAAGTATCCCTAGATTTTATTACAGATGTGACTATTTAATACAGACATGATCTACCAGTGCGTGCATAATACGTGGAAAACTACTCCGAGTATATCGTAGAGAAGGGTATCACATTCAACAAATCAATCACTGCTACTCTTCAATCTCCCAGAAGAGCAAGGGCTGCGCGCAGTTCCCTCTTCGCAGTCTCTGCGTCTTCGTAATCCAAAGCACTAGATGCGAGTCGACATTGCTTCTGCACTTGCAAGATCAAGGCAGGGGTCAAAATAACGCGGGCTGGCGCTGGTGCTGGTGGAGGAGGTTGGTAACGTAATGGAGGAGATCGAACAGCCGGTTCAGGCCTGTATGGTGCGCTGGGAGCGCTTGGAGGTGGCGGTGGAGGTGAGGGAAGGGAGTCGGCGAACGAGGCACCAGGCTGAGTGTGAAAGGGTGGGAGATTAGTATGACCCTGCTGAGGAGATCCAGGCTGAGATCCAGTGGTGACAGAGCCGCCGATAACCGAGGGAGTAAAATGAACCTTCTTTTCACTCCCTTGACTTGAAGTACGTCCTTGCCTCGTGGGGGACGAGGGTTTGGAACCAGTGGGAGAGTGCTTGGGAGAACGAGATGAAGATTTCCTTGACTCGCCAGAGAAATGATGATCCTGCCTGGGGCTCCCGTTAGGAGAAGTGCGTCCAATGCTGCCACCGCTATTTGAACGTCGTGGAATCGGTCGGCTAGGAATGCCGGGGCCAGCGTCTAAAATGGACGCATTCGGCGCCACTATGGTACTCCACTCGTCAGCAGCGTGAGGAGCAGGTATGAACGTTGTTTTGGGGCTGCCACTAGGCGGTGTCCTACTTCTTTCCCGGCTTGAGGTAGAACGCTGAGGTGATAAGCGTCCAGAAGGTGCAGGCTGTGAAGGAGGTGCTGGGAGGTTGAGGATATCGGGAGGCCGTTCTTCCAAGCTGAGAAGTTGATTTGCGATTTCTTGTTCTTCTGCAAACCCAGGCGGACCCGGGGCAGGTGTACGTCCTTCTCGAAAAGCTTTCGCGATCTCTGCTGCTTTCCACTTCGCATATCGTATCTTCTCCAGATTCTAGGAGAGCTCAGTCGATCCCATCTATCCGGAAGCGAAATGACTGACCGATTCCGATATATCCGCGTTGTTGAACGTCTTGAGCACTTCAAGGAAGTTGGCAGCTACGAGGAACTTTTTGGCAGTCGCTCTAGAGGAAGAGAGGGTCATTGCTTCACTGAATACACCATGATTAGGACAAACTCACTTGGTGGCCCGACCACTTCTGTCTTCGTTATCCGCAGCAGAAAACACCCTCAAAGAAAAGTTCTCGACATAAGCAGAACCAGCAGCGTCGTTGTCTATAGCGTCGCTGGTGCCAATTTCCGACTTCATCTGCTCTAGATACCCAAGGAGAGCAATCAAGACGTTTCGAGAGGCAGCATCCTTTATCTTCAGGCCAATCCCCAACTGCGCAGCATAGTATGCACCTAGACAATCAAGATCAGCGATGCGTCTTGGGGTCAACATTGCTAAAAACGAACACCAATACGCGACGATGGGCTCTTGCTTTCGTATTTCTTCTGCGCGTTGTAAATAAGGAGTTATGGAC
>JANBPK010000795.1:0-53216 GCA_027579435.1 Candolleomyces eurysporus | reverse complement strand
ATCTTGGGACTACCGGTTCTCTTACCCATTCCATAGTAGCACAGTCCGAGTTTGCACCAGGCATCGTCACAACCACTCCCTAGTCGCACAGCAACCTCCCAAACACGCCACTTCAAATGCCCAGTGATCTTCACTATCTTCACTCAGATCGTCGCCAACCTCCATCAGAATGGATGTCATATCCTGCTCCTCCACCGCCATCACCTCCTCTGCCTCCGGAAACAATGTGCTGAGAAACAGTGTCGCCCATCGTTGTTGTGCATCAACGGGGATGGCGAGCAACGTTGAACAATGCACGGTTTTCGCCCATTCATCATGCGACCGGCTCGTTCCGTGTGAAACGTGGAATGGCCAGTACTTGGTAGCGTAGCCTTGGAGGCCGTGAAGTGAAAATCCAGGGGTCTGGGCTGACGACACAAGTGGAAGGGTGGCGATCTGGTTGAGACAGGTCAGCCCCACTGCCGAGTGAGAGTCGAAAGCCGAGATTGCGAATGTATTCTCTGCTGGTATGGCCTGGACGTATTCGAGGAACGATAGATGGAAACGGGTTGATGCTGGGTGGACTGTGTCCTCTGAACCATGTGGTGATCGTGTCTGAATTGCGGAGAGGGCGGAATGAATGTTTTTTACAAGATGGGGAGGCATTCCGACGAGTTTTGAGAACTCGGACAGGGAAAGTGGCTCTTGGAGGACGAGCGCGGCTCCCAGATACAATCGGAAATATCTTTGGGCCTCCGCGGAGAGGAACAGGCGCAAGAGGGCGTCACGATACAGCTCGGCGAGTCCTTCACTGCCGCCAACCTGCTGCCTTGCAAGGATCCCAGAGAGAATCTCGTGGGGCGGGGACTCACTGAATTTCTCCGAAAGCAACGAGATCACTGTCGATGCCCATACAGGTAGACCACATGATAGGTTGGCGAGCTTGTTGACGTCCGCAGCACTTGCCCCCCGCCCATCCACCCACGGAACGGTCTCCAGATGCTTGTCGAAATAGACTTTCATAGTGTCGATTGAGATAGGAAGAAGAGGGTATGTGTGTATGGCAATCTTGTCGATATCGGGTAAGCGGGAAGTGCACGGGTTCAACCGACTCGTGATGATGAACTTGACAAAAGCGGTCTCCGAATTGAGATGAGCAAGGGCCTTGATAAATACTGGGTGATTTTTCCATTCGTCAATGGCATCGACGATGATAATGAGTGGGTGCGGGTGGTTGAGCGATCGTGCCGGTTCGAGGATGTACCCCCTGAGATGGTTCTCCAGCGAGGTGGCGTGACACTGGTTCATTGCTTCCACGATCTTCGGTATTGCTCGAGGATGGATACTGCCTAGCTCGTGGGCCAACGTCTTGATTACCGTCTCTGGCGCTGTCGTTTCGGTCGGAAAGGCACCCAGGAAGACCGAAGCACCCAACCAACCAACTGACCGAAGCTCGTCCAAAAGGTGGCGAACAAGCGTGGATTTCCCGATACCGGCAGGCCCATAAATACACAAGACGAGGTCCGTCAAACTTGAGATCCATTCCAATGACTTCTCAACATCTGGCTTCCGGCTGTTAGGTAGGTATTCAGGCTGTTTCCCGCTTGCATCTGGATGCCTTGGGAGTCCATTGAACCGCCATTGTTCTGACGCAGAAAACTGTCAGTATTTCATCGTCGAGGAAGTAAGATTCAGGCACACACCATTATCTGACGGGCCTTTCATGATAAACTGTACGTCCCTCATTTGAAAATTATTTGCACCTTGGAAGAAAGAATGGCTTGGCGAAGCATCCTGAATCATGGGTACCGATGGCGGGAGAGAGGACGGTCCGGCCTGCAGGGGTGCATGGAGAGACATGGAGGATGGTGGCGGAAGCGGTACATTGTACAGCCATGGTCCGACGTTCTGCCCATTCTCCCACCATGCTCTAGTATTGTCGGCAGGCCACTGGTGCTGAGGTGCAACATTGATCGTGGATGGTGCTTCTTGTGGAGGTGGTGGTCGTAGTGGTGGTAGTAGCAGTGATGTAGAGCCTTCAGTGGTGATATAGTTCGTCCAACCCCAGGGATAGGATTGAGTAGAAACCGGTTCCGCGCCCGAATGTACGTTTGGGGGATGAGCTTGTGGGGGTAGAGGGTATGCGTTGTACAACAATGGCCCAACCGTCAGGCCGCTGCTACTTTCCCTGAGACGTGCTCCGCCTTCAATCTGTCGGGAGGAAGATTGTCGATGTTGAGAGATTTGGATGCCTGATGCTGTCCTTGGCGCTCCGATTTGACTACCAGGGACATTCTCACCATCGCTACGACTGCTGGACGGTGACGGGTATGGATGATAGGAATGGGGATTGGAGCCAGCGTTGACGTCCCCCTTCGGCATCGGTGTCGAGGTGAGTGCAGGAGGAAAGGTGTGAAGGGCACGAGGCGTTCATGCACCACAGGCAGTCGTAGTCCTTATGCGCTAACAAGCTGTTACATGTTAAGGTTTGTGATGCCGTCTTGATGAAAAGGGTAAGATGAGGTGCACCGCAATCTCCAGGCGGGTGACATTTCGGGCACAATACCACGACAGAGCATGGTAGGAGACGGTCTATGAAACAATATCACTTAGTATGGCCAGCAACGTAGGGAAAGCAATGGATGACGCACAGGCACTGAAAGGATATGGACCAGTGGGTCAACGATCCATTCACATCCGCCTTCGCCCACCCTTCCACCATCATATCGAAAGCTCCGACCTCGAGTCCAGCACTCATCGAGCCCACAAGCCACACATCTCATCGCGGGTGAATTTGAGCCTCAGCTTAGCACCGAGCTTTACGGATTGAGTAATGCTGATTGGCGGTTTAAGACGACTCGAGTTGGATGCTGGCTGCTGGTGGGTGAGCCGGCGGTGGGCAAGAGAAACGACGGGTAGGATGCGTGACGTCACATATGCTCAGCTGGGTGGGCTGGCCCGCACGCTCGCTGCTGCATTTCGTCGCTACCTTTCTGCATCTGCACTGCACATAAATGCATAACCTTTCAACCTTTTTCTATCGAGTCGTCCTATTCATATGGATTTTCAAGGAACGGCGGTTCAGCGATGGGCCAGTTCCTCCGAGTCAACCACATTTTCAATCCAATCCATTGCGCTCTAGGAACATATTGAGAAAAGGGAAAGAGTAAATTCATAAATCGGGATATGCACAAGGTTGTTAGAATCCAGTGATATCGACAGAGGTGAGGGGTGCAGATACCTCCCACTGCAGTGCAAGGGTAATCTTGCCTTGTGATGGTAAGAAACAGACCCAGTTGAGTTTCTCATTCTTCCCCAAATTCTCCACCCCATCATCCAATTCACATCGTCCACGCCGTCCCACTGAGTCACCACACCATGACTAGCTTTGACTGGCAAAGGAACTCGAACTCCAAGCCTATCCTCCTCTGTATCCTTCAGGAACGAGTTTGACGAAGCCATGCTAGTAGCCAATAGGTCTGGCAGGGAGAGCCGAGGAGACTAGCTTGACGGTGATAGAAGATTCCTTTGAGACTGGGATTTGGTCCACGGTGGTAAGGTTGTCGATAGCCAAAGACTTTGTATTGTGTAAAGTGACGCGTTGGCTAAAGACGTAGTTGCGAGTCCTGGAGGTGAACATGAATCCGGGCTGGGAGAGCTTCTTTGCGAGCGGGTGTTAGGTGACGTGAATCGAAGGTCTAATCTAGAGTGAATGGACGTGAATGAATGTTCGGACGGCATAAGAATGTGACGACTTACCCGAGAGGACAGTCAAACGTCTCTTCTGGACTAACGGGGGGGNACATCCGAACGGGNATATGAAGCTGCCATCGACGTACACGCTTGCTGGTCCTCGAAGAAGCGTGTATTCAGAGGCATTCTTTACGACCGCCTAGAACGAACCGATCAGAATGACAGCACAGGTATTAACAGAAAAGGGTGACACACCTTCAAATGAACCTTGGCATCCCTCTTAGGAACCGAAACACACTCCATCGTGGCGTCCAGAGGTAACTTGACAGTAGTCACCCTGTGGGCAACGTTGTCGCTCGAAATGGTCATGAGGCCAGGAACGCTGAACGAGTGCTTTCTCCGCCCGGGCTAGAGCCTATACCGTCTTGCCATGATCCGCTTCCAAGGCCTGCAGCTTGTGGGAGGTTGTTGGGGAAGGGGACGCTCCGCAGTTACGAGTGTGAATTGTCGCTACGCCTCTGCCTTCGACCCTAGACATGAATGCGAGAGTGAGATAGAATTCATGGCGGGGTAACGTGTTGTGCGCGTACCTGAACGACTGCTGGTCCATGACGGTGGGCAGTTCAGTGATGGTGACCAAGTTTTCGCCAGTATTGACTTTGAGCTTGAATCAACGCGTTATTTCAGCTCGACCTGAGTACACCGAGACATCAGGATCTTGCTGTCCTTTTGAGACGCGAGCTGGACGGTGCTGATTGGCTCGAAAGCGGGTGGTTGCGCGTCTTCAGCCATGTCGTATCCAGATGCGAGTGGCCTACTAGGATGTATCTGAGCGTGTTTGCATTGAATGATTTTGCCAAATACAAACATCCATTCCGGCACTGCGAGGAGCTTCGTTCTGCTCGCTCCCTTCACCAGGGCGTGTGCAGCTAGATTTTACCCATAGGTCTTCGCACATCTTCCTGCTTGCCTTGCCCTCGATGTCCTTTTCAATCGAGGCCTTCTTTTCTTCCAGTTTGGTGTAACACACTCCAAATTTGAGCTGCGATGGGGCTGCCTTGATCGTCTGCAGGCACTCAGGTAAGCAACGCGAATACTTTGCCTGCTACCCACACTCATGCATAGTCCTCAGGCTCCAATTGCCAGACCACCACCGCTACCCGCGCTGTCATTGCTGTATGACGCCTTGCGGGGGCTATTGATGGGGCATCGGGAATTGCAGAGAGCATGCAAGGGCCGAATGGCGACGCCGCTAGAGAGAGATTCTGCTAACCTTAGGGAGAATGGCCAAGCGGCACCGAGGGTACGTGCCGACCTGCGATTGTGTTCATATATACCCTCCCTTCATACCCTTTGCCTCGATCAATGGCGATTTTCTCTGCGTACATTGGGCTTCTGCTGCGTGTTTTTTCTTGACCAATCCCCTGCCAATTCGAGCTTCCGTGTCTCGATGGTTGAATTCCTGGCATTTCCTTCCTATCGCGCATTCCGGGCGTTACTATTGCCGCCCCTCAACTCGCCTCGGCCCAGTGCAACTCAGACAGCGGTAGCATTTCTTACCCTGCTGGAGGAAGTCGGTGCCTGCCTGTTGGTCTATTCCGACCCTGCGATGCCCTGCTAGTCCGGGTGATGCATACCTCATTCATTTGGGCCACACATGTAAAGGGATGGTAGCGATAAGTCATGTAACTGGGGCTTGCCGTTGCAATGTCAACGATGCTGCCTACTACTCCATTACAAGCCACTACTCACCCTTGTCCTCATGTTCGTCCGAGCTACTGGGATCGAGGAAGAGTGGCAAAGCCTTGACGCATTGCGACCCTGCAATGTTACTAGGGCGGAATCGAATATTCCCCAAGGTTGTCGGTCGTTCCAGAAAGTGAGTTCATGTGTTCCAATTTGCAGACGCAAGCTCAATTGAACAGAAACTAATAACTTTGTCGTATCTTCAGCATCGCGTGCCTGAATCGACTGCAGTTTGTCGGAACGCGACCCGGATATTCCGCCGGGTTCCCGAGGCCAACGTGTTCTGGTGTGAGCAGTTTAGGCGCAATTGGTTACTTTCGAGGTGGACTCTCCACAACTCTTCAGCGAGGGCCTATTTGGGGTGCTATTCATGATACCAAAGGGTGATGTGCGATGTGTTCGCATCTGTTTGTCCTTCCATTGGCCTGAGGTCGAATCATATGGATAGTTGATCCTGTGTAACCCGAGATATCAAAGAACTTGCTGTGCGCTCCGCAGCTCGATGATTCTCCACGAGGGGTAGGTCGTTGTGGGTCGTCAGACCGGGAAAGTACCGTCGAGTTCACCACCGAGAATTCTCAATGCTTAGGCATTTGTTGGATGCTGGCTGTTGTTTTCCTGATTGTGGCCTAAAAACGAGCTTCGAAATTGAACGTCAAGGATTCGGAAACCTCAAATGCAGCAAGATGACTCGGAGGTGGAAGGCGCGAACTCTTGTCGCGTACATGATGTCATAGGGGCTTTCTATTTTTAGGTGCGCGACATTCAAATTAGTCGGAACATGTCGTTTCCTCCTCGATGGAAGCATATGTGCCTCATCAAGGTTTAGATGAAGTTCAACACTCGGCACCGTGGCTTCTTAAACTCGAGCAAATCATGCTCAACCAATCCCCACTCAACCACCTTGCACCAGAAAACTCACAAGTCGTAACTAGATAACTAATCAGCTCGACGTCAGGACCGCGTCGCGATAACGCCATGGACGAGCCTACATCTTTCTGGTTGAATGAATCGTTTGTGGATGGTCAAACACCCCTACACGACAACTGGCAATTCGAAGTATAGTGAGTGGTGTATCGGAGAGCCACGCCCGACGCTGAACTCTTTGTAGCGAGCAGTTTCAACACAGCACTGGCTTGATTTTAGACGGCCTGGGTGAAAGCTTGGAGTGAGTGTCCCTCGTAATCACGACGTCCTATGAGCCCTGACCAGCTTTNACAGAAGCCAGTGCTTCTTTTCGATACCAACTGTGCTTGCTCTGCTCTCGGTTGGGTACCTCATCTCGCGCGTCAGCTCACATTTTACTTCCAAACAAGTTAGACAAGATCAGGAACCAAACGACGACGCGTTCGATGGGGTCGAAAAGGAGTGCGGTTTAATTGCTCAAAATGGAGGCGTTGAACGATTGCTGTGGAAGGTTGCACGGCTGTTGGGCTGTGCAGCGTTGGTGGGGCTATCAGTGCCCCCTGTTCTCCTCGCCAATGACTCGGAAGGCACGGGGTTTGAACAATACACGGCCGAGTTCTTGCTGTTGTCGAATGTGAGTCTTGAGAAGATTGGAGTCGGGTTACGCCTAATTCTTTGCTATCTAGGCCTGGGCTCTCGTCCTTTCCATTTTGTCTATTTCGACACCAGGATGGCGCTGGACAAGCCGCCACAACACCTTGATTCTGTTCTCTGAATTGGCAGTCTACACTTATCGTGATTTATGGCCGCTTGCAACCTTTGGGAGTGGACCGTTGGATACTGCGGAAGGCTGGGTGATTTGGGCAAAGCTTGGCGCTCTGTTCTTGACGGCTTTGGTCGTTCCGGTATGCATTCCCAGCGCCTACCAACCAGTGGACCCCAAGGTATTGTTTAATTGCCCTTTCAAAGGTAAAAATCTCTAACCCAAACGACTAAGCGCCCTGCGGAGCAACCTCACCCCGAACAGACGGCTTCTATCTTGTCCTTCAACACGTATAGCTACCTCAGTCCAACCGTTACTATCGCGAACAAGTTGCCGCACCTCACGCCAGAAGAGATGCCCCCGATTGCAGACTATGACCGGGCAGAGAACCTCGCCAAAGCTTCCTTCTCTGTCAGTCTTGGATCGCTCCTCTCCTCTCACTTCAAACCTGAACCCACTGCAGACCGTAGATCCTGCCAAACTTCGAAAAGGACGTCATATTGGCTTGAGTCTCCTACGACTGTTTGGTAAATCCAACCACTGCTCGAAGCAGTCCTTCTTACTGATGACCTATAATCTTGCCCAGCTTACAACTACTTTGTCGGTGTTATCGCCATGACCGTCCATGCAATCGGCAAACTCGCCGCCCCTGTGGCGATAAACCGACTCTTGGTGTAAGCGCTTCTACCTCCTCCATCCTGCCCCTTTGCTCACGCGATTCCCTTTAGCCTGCTCGAGTCGGGTCAAACGGGCAAAACCACCGTTCGACCCTGGTTCTGGATCCTCTGTCTCTTCCTTCTGCCGGTCCTTGGCTCTATGGGATTCCAATATTATGTCACGACGATGAACCATATCGTCTTCCAAGCGGAATCCATTTTGACTCAACTCCTCTTTAACTATAGTCTTAAAGCCAGGGTTGTGAGCGAAGGCTCTGAGAAGGATAGAGGTGAAGACAAGAAGAAGAATACATCGAGTTTCATTGGGAAGCTCAATAACTTGGTCACATCCGATCTGGCTAGCATTACGCAGGCCAATCATCTCGTTATGCTCTGTGAGTGTTTTTCATTCTGGAGTTTTCTATCAGCTCAACAATTCACCTAGTCTGGTATTTCCCTCTACAAATCTTCTGCTCTTCCGTGTTTCTTTATCTCATCCTTGGGTGGAGGTTAGGCTACTTTACTTTCCCCGGTTTCCCCAATACTGCTTCGTGCTCACCGAGTCTTCTCAAGTGCGTTTGTCGGGCTGGGGTTGATGGTCGCGTTACTCCCCGTCCCTGGCTACATGACGCGTCTGCTGCAAGGCGTCCAGACCGAAAAAATGAAGAGGGTATGTCAGGACTACCGTTGTCCCCGTCCAGTCTTCTGACACATGGTTGCTAGACGGACGATCGAACCCGGACGTTGACGGAATGTAAGCGCCTCGATGTGTTTCGTTCAAATTGGTGCTGATAGGTTGCGTAGCGATGGGAGTCCTGAGGACCATCAAGTTATTTGGTTGGGAGAAGAAAATTCAAGAGAAGATCGACAAGCAACGAGAGGAGGAGTTGAAGTTGGTTTGGAAATGGAGGGTGAGCGCCTGTTTATTACGCTCTTGTCAAAATATCTGAATCTAGTGGTGTGTATAGGTGCTCCTCTTGTTCAACACGCTTGTCACGTAAGTTGTCTTCCAATCAATTGAGAGTTCCATAGTCTTAATCTCCGTGTCCTAGCCAATTAATACCGGTTATCACCATGCTCGCCACTTACACGGCCGCCGCTTTGGTTATGAAAATAGAACTCACAGCTTCCAAGATCTTCTCGAGCATGATCGTCTTTGGGAACTTGCGAGGCGATTTGGCGCGTTCCAGCATGGTCCTGGGCTCAATCGTCCGAGGTATATATCTATCCTTCGGTTTACACGCCCCGTGTTGCGATCTCTGATGCTTGATATTTTTTCAGGCTGGGTCTCTATGGATCGAGTCGACGCTTTCTTCAAGGAGACGGATCTCCTGGATTCCTACGACCCCAGCAAAAAACTTTCTCCCTTTCCTCAGGGGCCTCAGCCGGTTGAAGACGAAGGGTTGTACCTTCGAAATGCCAGCTTTACCTGGACTCCCGAGGCCAATGGCAAATCTACGCCCTCTTCCTCTTTCAAATTAACTGTTCCAGGAGAGTTGCGCTTCATGGGGGGCAAGATTAACCTCATTGTTGGTCCGACGTGTGTCGCCCATTGGTTCGACTGGCAATCTTGTGTGTATTGAAAATAATCCTGTTTTTAGTGGTTCTGGAAAGACGTCGCTGCTTATGGCCCTCCTTGGTACGTCCCTTCCAGATTCCTCTGCTGCTACCTCCCGATCTGACTACGCGTCCGATAGGCGAGATGCACTTCACCCCGAGCGAACCCGACTCATCGTTCAACCTTCCCCGTGCTGGGGGTGTGGCATTTGCTGTGCAGGAATCATGGGTTCAGAACGAAACCATCCGGGAAAATATCCTATTCCATTCCGCTTACAACGAAGAGCGGTACAAGAAGGGTAGGTGTCTCTACGGCGTTGTGAAATCATCTAGCTCATCGGTACTGATGATGGCGTATGTCAGTTTTGTATCAGTGCGCTTTGGAACCTGACCTTGAATTGTTCGAGGCCGGGGATGCGACTGAGGTTGGAGAGCGCGGATTGACGTTGAGGTGAGCTGTTTTTTGAAGGTCAAAATAAACGCTTTGGGCGATCAAGTACTATCATATCAGTGGCGGTCAGAAGGTACGACCCATAGTATATTATCAGACTGAACTAGTGGTGACCTTCAAGCAACCAGGCGCGTCTGACGCTGGCACGAGCAATCTACTCCGACGCTCAAATTATCCTTCTCGACGATGTGCTGGCTGCTTTGGATGTCCACACGTACGCCTTTCTACTTCGTTCGTGATGAATCTTTTCTGAGTGATGGCCACGTAGTGCAAAATGGGTTGTCAACAAATGCTTGAAAGGGGATCTCGTCAAAGGCCGAACTGTCCTTCTCGTCGTGCGTACTATTCCACATGCCGTTTCATCGACAGTTTCTCAGCGAATATGGCAGACGCACAACATTGCTCTCGCTCGCCCCATCGCGGACTTCGCCGTTACCGTCAGTCCTACCGGTGTTGTCACTGGCCACGGACAGGATATCTCTGAAGCTCTTCAAGCTGAGCCTACCCTCCACTCTGAATACGAACAGGACGAACTTGCCATTGCCGAGGACGATTTACTGATCGACAACCCCACAGAGACCCGGAAGGAAAAGAAAGCAAGTGGCAAGTTGATTGTAGCTGAAGAGGTTCAGCATGGCAATGTCAGCTGGAAGGCGCTTATGCTGTTCTTGAAGGGCCTAGGTGGACAGCATGCCGTGTTGTTCTTCACGCTTTGGATTGGAGGGCACGTCTCAGAGAATTCTATGGCCAGCATTAACCTTTGGTTTTTGGGATATTGGAGTTCACAATACGAGACTCATCGTCCAGACGAAGTTCCTGTCGTCAAGTAAGCTTTGATGGTCCTTTTGTACATTGGTGCTGACCTGTTCGTTTTTAGGTATCTCGGGATCTACGTTGGCCTGACATTCATCTATTTCGCGATCAACGTTAGTAAAGCTATCTGGTTCACTTTGGGGGGCATGAGAGCATCAAAGACCATCCACAAATCACTCACTGAAACGGTTCTTGGTGCTACTCTGAGGCGCGTGATCCTGAATCACGTCTGAAAATCAATCGTTGACTTTTCACATAGATGGCTTGACGAAACACCGGTGTCCAGAGTTATCACCCGCCTGACGCAGGATATCCAGTCATTGGATTCAACTTTGGTCACCTATCTTGAGGGAGTCGTCAGCTTGGTCTTTGTGGCCAGCATCAGCTTGGTTTCTGCGGTTCTCTTTGTCCCTATTTTCACGCTGCCTGGTCTGCTCATCGCTGGGCTTGGTGTCTTCGTCGGGAACCGTTATTTGAAGGCACAGCTTTCAGTGAAGCGAGAACTTAGGTGAGTTTATATGTTGGGTTGGCCGTCCGCTTTGTTGACGGATTTACGACACGCTGTTAGCAATGCAAAGTCACCGATGCTTTCGCACTTCAGCGCAGCGATCGCTGGGTTAGGTCAGTTCTCGAAGTCCACCTTGTTATATTTTCTATGCCTTGCTGACTATCCCACATGCAGTGTCGATCCGGGCGTACGGAGCACAGGACGTCTTCAAGATTGAGTCCAGACGTAGAATCGACCATTACATTAGGCTCTCACGATTGAATTACGATCTCAGCAGATGGATTGGGATCCGCATCGATTTTCTTGGGGCCATTTTTACAGCATCTTTAGCTGCGTACTTGACTTATGCGAGCACAGCCAGCGCTGCGAACGTCGGTTTCTCCTTGAACCGTGCTGTTGAGTTTACTGTCACCATCCTTCACGTGGTTCGGGGTTTCAATCTGTTGCAAGTGGAGGCCAATAGGTATGTCCTTTTTTTTCCGCTTGCGATGGGTCGAGTCGAATAATTGACCTGTGACTGTCGAATTGGTACAGCATAGAGAGGATTGCTGCTTACCTCGAGATCGAGCAAGAGCCGAAGCCGACAGAGAGCGGGAAACCTCCTGCTTCTTGGCCTACCAGTGGTGACATCCGAGTTGAGAACCTCACTGCGCGGTATTCCAAGGTTCGGCTTTCACATATTTTCTATGTTGGATGATCCTTATAATAGATCCATAGGCTGGACCTGCCGTGCTCCACGACTTGACCTTCAATATCCGTACAGGCGAGCGAATTGGCGTCGTTGGACGAACGGGCAGCGGAAAGGTATGTGGCTTGAGTCGCTTGCGGGCTTGACTGGGATTTGACGAGAGCAGAGCACTCTCACTCTGGCGTTGCTGCGCGGGATCGTCACCGAGGGTACAGTTTACTTTGATGGATTAGCAACGAATAAGGTCAATCTCGACGCCCTTCGTTCGCATGTCACTATTATTCCTCAGTCGGTATGTGAAGATCACTTTGTTCGTGTACTCATTGCTGACCGCCTTTTCCAGCCTGAACTTTTGAGCGGTCAGTGATACATAACTGGCAAGTGGCTAATCGCTGAACCAATCTTATAGGCTCTCTGCGCTACAACTTAGATCCTTTCGACAATTATGACGACGCTACCCTCAACGCCGCGCTGAAGTCGTCAGGTCTATATGCTTCCCAGGGCGACTCAGATGAAGGCCGTCTCAGCCTTGACACTACAATCGCAAGCGGCGGGACTAATGTTTCTGCTGGACAACGCCAGATCATCGCCCTTGCGCGAGCAATTGTTAGGTCTACCAAGCTGTTAATTCTTGATGAAGGTTCGTATCCATTTGAGGTTCGGGTATTTCATGAATTGATCGGCCTTCCCTCGTCCAGCTACTTCTGCAATCGGTCGGTGTTGAGTTCATCACTGCATTGCAGGCGCTTTTCTGACGGTGTGTCTCTCTAGATCACGAAACAGACGCAATCATCCAGAATACCCTTCGACGAGAGCTTGGATCTGATGTGACCGTATTGACCATCGCTCATCGTTTGCAAACCATCATGGATGCCGACAGAATCGTGAGTCTCCGAAGTAATCTCATCTTGTTCCAGTGCCAAATTGATGAAAATTCATCTTGTAGATGGTATTGGATGCTGGTAATATTGTAAGCGAAATACACGACCGCTATCGTAGACTTCCATCTGACTCAAGCTATTTTACAGGTCGAGTTTGCATCACCTAAGGAATTGCTGGCGAAGGAAAAAGGCTTCTTCAAGGCGTTGGTTGATGAGAGTGGAGATAAGGATCATTTCTATGAAGTCGAGGAGAAGAAGGGAAGCTCCTCGACTCCGGCTTGATTTCTGAACTGTTTATTTCTAATACCTACTGACCGACTCGGATAATTTATGTGCTTCTCATTGCGTCTCTCCGTCTCTCGTACGATCAACAGGGTCGCCAAAGCTATCATCTTGCGAAAATCTTCTCAACTTCACCAGCCGGTCAAGAAAGGGCACTCTGTGGTGCACTGAAACCTGGTCACCATCTGTACGAGGTCTATAAAGCCCACAGAGAGACAATCCATGAAGCGGCATCAGGAATTTCCAACTTCATCTATCCCATCAACTCTTCTCCGAAAATGACTTCTCCGAAAATGAAAGTCGCTCAAACAACTTGTTCGTCTCGTCTTCCCGTATTTATGAGCTTCTTGGGAAGTGCTCTCTCCGCACAATCAAGAGTATCGTCTGAATGACGGTGCGCGTTTAGATGCTAGAATCTTCATTAGGTCGTTGGTCTCATTCGATCCTCCTGTTTCCCTAACTCTGTCCACAGAACATGAGAATTATTTGATGCTAGGGCTGGCCTTCCTCGCATCTATCCTGGGAGCTACTGGGATCGAGAAAGAGCCCCTCGATTCCTCTCGGGAGGATGGGTGGCGAAGCCTTGACGCATTGCTATCCTCCGATGGCTTCAGCCCTACAATGTTATTTGGGGTGGAATCAAATATTCCTGAAGGTTTTGGAAAGTGGGTTCATGTGTTCCAATTTGCAGACGCTTCAATTGAACAGAAACTCATATTCCGTATCTTCAGCAGCACGTGCCTGAATCGACTGCAGTTCGCCTGAAACGCGGGTTCCCGAGGCCGGGACCCAAAGGCAGCGAGTGTTTTGGTATGAGAAGAATTTAGATTCAGTTGATCACTTTCGAGATGGACTCTCAACAACTCTTCAGCGAGGGGCCATTTAAGGTGTTAATCATGATATCGAAGAATGATGTACGATATGTTCGCATCTGTTCGTCCTTCTATCTGCCCGAGTCGAGTCATAAGAATCGTTCTGCGCAATTGATTTCCATTTTGAGGCACCCATGTGACCCGAGATACTCGAAGAACTTGCTGCGCGTTCCACAGCAATAGCTATTACGGTTAATCCCCATGATGGATAGGTCGTCGGTCGTCAGACTGGGGAATGTACGTCCAAGCTCACCACCGAGAATTCTGGACGCGTAGGCATTTGTAGGATGCCTCGATGCTTATTTGGGTTCGGAGACGTCAAAGGCAGCAAAATGAGGTGGAAGGCACAAGTTCTTGCCGCGTACGTGATGGCATGGGGCTTTCTATTTTTACGCACGCGGCATCTAAGTTGATCTGAACATGTGGAAGGTATCGTTTCCTCCTCAGAGTCATCCTGACATATACATAGAAGCATATGTCTTTCATCAAGGTTTTGATCAAGTTCAACACTCAACCAATCCCCGCTCAACCACCTTGCACTTGAAGAGCACCAGAAAACTCTCCAAGTAGATCACTCACCAACCCGACGCAGCGAGCGCGTTGCAATAACGCCATGGACGAGGCCACATCTCTCTGGATGAATGAATCGTTTATAGATGGTCAAACACTCTTCCACGACAACTGGCAAGTCGAAGTAGAGTGAGTGGTGTATTAGAGAGGCATGCCCCGACGCTGAACTCTCTGGAGTGAGCGGTTTCAACACAGCACTGGCTTCATTGTAGACGGCCTGGGTGAAAGATTGGAGTAAGTGTCCCTAGTTATGACAACGCCCTGCGAGTTCTGACCAGCTCCACAGTAGCCAGTCCTCATTCTCAATACCAACTGTGCTTGCTCTGCTCTCAGTTGGGTACTTCATCATGCGTGTCAGCTCGCACTTCGCTTCAAAACAAGTTAGACAAGATCGGGAACAAATTGACGACGGGTTCGATCAGGTGGAAAAGGAGTGGGGTTTAATTGCTCGGAATGGAGGCATTGGACGATTGCTGTGGAAGGTTGCACGGCTGTTGGGCTGCGCAGCGTTGGTGGGGCTCTCGGTGCCCTCTGTCCTGAAGGCCCTCACCAATGAAGGCACGGGGTTCGAACAATACACGGCCAAGTTCTTGCTGCTGACGAATGTGAGTTTTAAGCAAATTGGAGTCCGCCTACGCTAAAGCTTTGCTATCTAGGCCTGGGCCCTCGTCCTTTCCATTTCATCAATCTCGACACCAGGGTGGCGCTGGATAAGCCGCCACAACACCTTGATTCTGTTCACTGAACTGGCAGTCTACGCTTATCGTGATGTGTGGCCGCTTGCAACCTTCGGGAACGAGCCGTCGGATGGTGCGGAAGGCTGGGTGCTTTGGGCGAAGATTGTCGCTCTGTTCTTGACGGCTTTGGTCATTCCGGTGTGCATTCCCAGTGCCTACCGACCAGTGGATCCCAAGGTAGCGTTTACTCCCCCNTTTCAAATGCAACAAGTTCTGACCTGAACGCCCAAGCACCCTGCAGAGCAACCCCACCCTGAACAGACGGCTTCTTTCTTGTCCTTCAATACTTACAGCTACCTCAGTCCAACTATTACGATCGCAAACAAGTTGCCGCACCTCACGCCAGACGAGATGCCCCCGATTGCAGACTATGACCGGGCAGAGAACCTCGCCAAAGCTTCCCTCTCTGTCAGTCTTGTATTACTCTAGCCCTTTCGCCTTGATCCTGACACTACTGCAGACAGTAGATCCCACCAAACTTCGAAAAGGACGCCATATTGGGTTGAGTCTCCTACGACTGTTCGGTAAATCCAACCACCGCTCAAAGCAGYCCTTCTTACTTATGACCTATGACCTTGCCCAGCTTACGACTACTTCATCGGTGTTATCGCCCTGACGGTCTATGCAATTGGCCAATTCGCCGCCCCTGTGGCGATCAACCGACTCTTGGTGTGAGCTCTCCTCTACCTCCTCCATCCCACCCCCTGAACATTGCTCACGCGATTCCCTTTAGCCTGCTTGAGTCAGGTCAAACTGACAAAACCACCATTCGACCCTGGTTCTGGATCCTCTATCTCTTCCTTGTGCTGGTCCTTGGCTCTATGGGGTTCCAACATTATGTCACAAGGATGAACCATGTTGTYGTCCGAATGGAATCCATTTTGACTCAACTCATCTTTAACTATAGTCTTCACATCAGGGTTGTGAGTGAAGGCTCTGAGAAGGATAGAGRTACAGACAAGAAGAAGAAGGATACATCGAGTTTCATTGGGAAGCTCAATAACTTGGTCACRTCCGATCTGGCTAGTATTACGCAAGCTAATCATTTCGTTATGCTTTGTGAGTATGTTTGATTCTTGATTTTTCTATGAGTTTAACTATTYGTCTAGTCTGGTATTTCCCTCTGCAAATCGTYGCCTCTTCAGTGTTCCTTTACCTCATCCTTGGATGGAGGTTAGTCTACTTAACTTCCTTYGGTTTCTCCGATGCTGCTTTTTGCTTACTGAGTCRTCTCAAGTGCGTTTGTCGGGTTGGGGTTGATGGTTGCGTTGCTCCCTGTCCCTGGCTACATGACAGGTCTGCTSCAGGGTGTCCAGACCGAAAAGATGAAGAGGGTATGTCAAAGTCAAGACTACYGTTGCTSCCATCCAGTTTTCTGACACATGCTTGCTAGACGGATGATCGAACCCAGACATTGACGGAATGTATGGGTCTCAATGTGTATCATTCAAGTTGGTGCTGATAAGTTGTGTAGCAATGGGAGTCTTGAGGACCGTCAAGTTGTTTGGTTGGGAGAAGAAAATCCAAGAGAAGGTTGATAAACGACGAGAGGAAGAGCTGAAGTTGGTTTGGAAATGGAAGGTGAGCACCTGTTTATTATGCTCTTGTCAAAATACCTGAATCTAGTGATGTGTATAGGTGCTCATCTTGTGCAACACCCTTATCACGTAAGTTGTTGTCTTCCAGTCCAKCAAATGCTCCATATTCTCAATCTCCAGGTCCCAGCCAATTGATACCAGTCATCACCATGCTTGCCACTTATGCGGTGGCGGCTTTGATTATGAAGATYGAACTCACACCTTCCAAGATTTTCTCRAGCATGATTGTCTTTGGAAACTTGCGAGGTGACTTGACACGTTCCAGCACGATCCTGAGCATGGTAGTTCAAGGTATATATTGATTCCTTGGTTTACACACTCCATGTTGTGATCTCTGATGCTTGATATTCTCTCAGGCAGGGTTTCTATTGATCGATTCAATGCTTTCTTCAAGGAGACAAACCTCCTAGATTCCTATGAGCTCCTTGAAAGCTCTTCTCCCCTTGATCAGCCTCAGCTCGTTGAAGACAATGGCTTGTACCTCCGAAAYGCCAGCTTTACTTGGACTCCTGAGGCCCYTGGCRCATCTACRCCCTCTTCCTCTTTCAAGTTGACTATTCCAGGAGAGTTGCACTTTATGGAGGGCAAGATTAACCTCATTGTTGGTCCAACGTATGTTGCTCACTGATTTGTCTGGCGATCTTGTGTGGAAAAAAAANCCTGTTTTTAGTGGTTCTGGAAAGACATCGTTGCTTATGGCCCTCCTTGGTATGTCCCTCTCAGATTCTGTTACTACCTCATGATCTGAGTATGTATCCTCAAGGCGAGATGCACTTTGTTCCGAGCAAACCAGACTCATCATTCAACCTTCCACGTGCTGGAGGTGTTGCATTTGTTGTGCAGGAGTCATGGGTTCAGAATGAAACCATCCGGGAGAATATTCTATTCCATTCTGCTTACAACGAAGAGCGGTACAAGAAGGGTAGGTGCCTCTACTTGCAAAACCATCTATCTCATTGGTACTATGGCATATATCAGTTTTGCATCAGTGCGCTTTGGAACCTGACCTTGAGTTGTTCGAGGCTGGGGATGCRACCGAGGTTGGAGAGCGTGGGTTGACATTGAGGTGAGTTCTATTTGAAGGTCAAATCAAATGCTTTGGCTGAYYMTATACTATCATATCAGTGGTGGTCAGAAGGTACAACCCGTGATATATTTCTAACTGGATCAGTAGTGACCTTCAAGGATCCAGGCACGTCTGACACTGGCACGAGCAATCTACTCTGATGCTCAAATCATCCTTCTTGATGATGTGCTGGCTGCTTTGGATGTTCATACGTACATGTTTCTATTTCTTTTGTGTTGAATCTTCTCTGATTGATGGTCATGCAGCGCAAAATGGGTTGTCAACAAATGCTTGAAAGGGGACCTAGTCAAAGGTCGATCTGTCCTTCTTGTCGTGCGTACTATTTCACATGCCTTTTCCTCTACAGTTCCTCAGTAAATACAGCAGACACACAACATTGCTCTTGCTTGCCCCATCACAGACTTCATTGTTACAGTCAGCTCTACCGGGGTTGTCACTGGCCATGGACAAGACATCTCTGAAGCTCTTGAAGCTGAGCCTACCCTCCAAGCTGAATACRAAAAGGATGAACTTGCCATTGCCAAGGATGATTTACTGATTGACAGCCCCGCAGAGAAGGACAAGAAAGCAAATGGCAAGTTGATTGTCGCTGAAGAAGTTCAGCATGGCAATGTCAGCTGGAAGGCGCTCAAGCTGCTCTTGAAGGGCCTAGGTGGACAGCATGCTGTGTTGTTCTTCATGCTTTGGATTGGAGGGCACATCTYGGAGTATCTTATGGCCAGCWTTAACATTTGGTTTTTGGGATATTGGAGCTCRCAGTATGAGACTCATYGTCCAGAMGAAGTTCCTGTCATCAAGTAAGCNTTTGRKGGTCCTTTTGTRYATTGGTGCTGACCKATTYGTGTAGATAYCTCGGCATCTATGTTGGCCTGACATTCATYCATCTTGCAATCAACTTTAGCAAAGAGATCTGGTTTACATTGGGGGGCATGAGAGCATCAAAGACCATCCACAAATCACTGACTGAAACGGTTCTTGGTGCTACTCTGAGGTGCGTGATCCTGAATCACATCTGAAAATCAGTTGTTGACTTTTCATATAGGTGGCTTGACGAAACCCCTATGTCCAGAGTTATCACCCGCCTGACACAGGATATCCAGTCATTAGATTGGACTTTGGTTGTGTAYGGTAACGCATCYGTCAGCTTGTTCTTTCTGGTCGCCATCAGCTTGGTTTCTGCGGTTCTCTTTGTCCCAATTTTCGCGCTGCCTGGTCTGCTCATCATCTGGCTTGGCATATTCATTGGGAGCCGCTATCTGAAGGCACAGATCTCAGTGAATCGAGAACTTAGGTGAGYTCTCATGTTGGGTTGGCCGTCCACCTTTGTTGACGGATTTTCNACANTTATTAGCAACGCAAAGTCACCGATGCTTTCACACTTCAGCGCGGCGATCGCTGGGTTAGGTCAGTTCTCGAAGTCCACCTTGTTGTATATTTATACCTTGCTGACTATTCCAAATGCAGTGTCRATCCGGGCATACGGAGCACAGGATGCCTTCAAGATTGARTCCAGACGTAGAATCGACCATTACCTTAGGATCTCACGACTGAATTTCGATCTCAGCAGGTGGATCGCAGTCCGTATAGATTCTCTTGGGGCCATTTTCACCGGATCTTTAGCTGTGTACTTGACTTACGCGAGCATGGCCAGCGCCGCAAACATYGGTTTCTCTCTGAACCGTGCCRTTGAGTTTACCTTCACTATCCTCCATGCAGTTCGGATTTTCAATTGGTTCCAAGTGGAGGCCAATAGGTACGCCCCTTTCACCCACTTGCAACGAGTTGCCTTGAATAATTGACCTGTGACCATCGAACCGGTACAGCATAGAGAGGATTGCTGCTTACCTCGAGATCGAGCAAGAGCCGAAACCGACAGATAGCGGGAAACCTCCTGCTTCTTGGCCCACCAATGGTGATATCCGAGTTGAGAACCTCACTGCACGGTATTCCAAAGTTCGTTATTCACCTATTTTCTATGTTTGACAATCCTTATAATCGACCCATAGGCTGGACCTGCCGTGCTCCATGACTTGACTTTCAATATCCATGCAGGCGAGCGAATTGGTGTTGTTGGACGAACGGGCAGTGGAAAGGTATGTTGTTTTAGCAGCTTGCATGTTTCACTGGGATTTGACGAGAACAGAGCACTCTCACTCTGGCGTTGCTGCGTGGGATCATCACCGAGGGTACAGTTTACTTCGATGGTTTGCCAACGAATAAGATCAATCTCGACGCCCTTCGTTCACACGTCACTATTATTCCTCAGTCGGTATGTGAACACCACTTTCGTGTACTTATTGTTGACTGCTTTCTCAGCCTGAACTTTTGAGCGGTCAGTGGCACATRACTGGCAAGGAAACAACTGCTGAATCAGTCTTACAGGCTCTCTGCGGTACAACTTGGATCCTTTCGACGAGTACGACGATGCTACACTCAATGCCGCATTGAAGTCGTCAGGTCTATATGCTTCACAAGGCGACTCAGATGAAGGCCGTCTGCACCTTGATACTACAATCTCAAGCGGCGGCAGTAACGTTTCGGCTGGACAACGCCAGATCATTGCCCTTGCGCGAGCGATTGTTAGATCTACCAAGTTGTTGATTCTTGATGAAGGTTCGTCTCCCTCTGAAGCTTGGATATTTTATGTACTGATTCGCCCTCTCTCTCCATCTAGCTACCTCTGCGATAGGTCGGTGTTGAGTTTCCAATGGATTTTAGGCGCTTTCTGACGGTGCATGTCCCTAGACCACGAAACAGATGCAGTCATCCAGAATACCCTTCGACGAGAGCTTGGATCCGATGTCACAGTGTTGACTATCGCTCATCGTTTGCGAACCATCATGGACGCCGACAGAATCGTGAGTCTCTGAAATAATCTCATTTTGTACTAATGCCAGACTGACGAAAACTCGTATTGTAGATGGTATTGGATACTGGTAACATTGTAAGCGAAAAAACGATCGGTATCGTAACCTTCATCTTACTAGCGCTATTTTTCAGGTTGAATTCGCATCACCTAAGGAACTGTTGGCGAAGGAAAACGGCTTCTTCAAAGCGCTGGTTGATGAGAGTGCAGATAAGGATCATTTCTATGAAGTCGCGGAGAGGAAGGGAAGTTCCTCGACTGCTTGATATATGAACTGTCTGCTTCCAATTCCCTACCAACTTACTCGGATAGTTCATGTGTTCGTTTGACGTGCTCATTTCAATTGCGTCCTTGTATATTCGATAGCCCTGTGCCAACTGCGTTCGGGCAGTCGCCGGGAGACTTTAGTTAATCTCATTCTCACCTACGGCATGTTACCTTAGGCTTCTTGCTTCGTTCAAGTGGGTGCCTCTGTAGACAAAATATAGGAGGGTTTGAAAAGGTTGCTAAATTCTCGGCAGACTACGAACGCATTGCAATTCGCTTGAGATGATGGACTCTTGTTCCCTCTGTCTCTTGTCTGCCAACCAACAGGGTTGCCAAAGCTATCTTCCGAAGGTCTTCTCAATCTGCCAGCCGGCCAACAAAAAAGGACACTTGAGGTGCACTGGAATCTGGTGACCACTTGCACGAGGTAGCTTAGCTCACGGAGAAACAATCCATGAACCGCTGACAGTATCAGAAATTTCAAGCTTCATATAGCCCATCGAATCTTCTCCGAAAGACGAAAGCTGCTTAAAGGACTTGTTCGCCTCGTCTTTCCGTGTCTATGGGTACATTGCGCAGCGTAATTTTTGTAAATCGTTTGACACCCGGTGCGTTCTGAGATGCCAGAATCCCCATTACATCGCTAGTTTCATTGAGTCCCCTTTGTATTTCAGTAGCGCTGTCCCCTGGTGACAAAATACGAGAACCTTTCGATGTCACAGATGGCGCTTCTCGTATCTATCTTGGGGAGCCACTGGGATTCAGGATGACCCTGCTCAATCGCACTTGGAATGGCGGATGGCGAAAATTTGACGTTAATTTCTCCCTATGGCTGCAATATTGGGGTGAAATTTCTCAAGGGACGCCGATTGTTTCAAAGTGAACTCATAGCTACCAATCTGCAGGGGCTTCAATTTAACAGAAGATACCTTCTTCGCAGGACTGCCTGCCTGAATTGACTTCATTTCATCTGAACGCGCCGGTTGTTCTATGGGAATCTTCACTTCGGGCTTCCTTAGTCCGGTGGACCTGAAGCAGCAAGCGTGATGAGAGAAGGATTTAGGTTCCATCGGTTACTACTCCTCCGGTAGACAGTACAGCGCTCTTCAGCGGGGGGNCCGTTGAAGCGCTTGTCAGACGGTGAAAAAAGCAGGGATATTGAAGATGATGTACGATATGGTCACATCTGTTGGTCCTTCTATTGGTTCGAGGTCGAGTCATAGGAATGGTTGCTATTAGTCGGTTCTGTACAACTCCTTTCCTTCTCGATCATCCGTGTAACCCGACATACTCAAAAAAAGACCCGTACTTGATTTCATGCGCAGTAGACATCGGCAAGCTCATCACAGAGAGGTCGTGGGCCAAATGGGCTACATTCAAGTTCACTATGTAAAAAAATTCTTAGGCTGTGATCCGATTTTTCCCCCCAATTGTGACCTAAGAACGAGCTTCACGATTGAGCGTCAACTTGGGGAAGTGGAAGGCACGAGTTCTTGTCGCGTAAGGTAGGTTTACTAAGGCATGGCATAGGGGCTCTCTATTTTTAGGCACGCGACGTATCATCGTACATAACGCGGTGGAAGCTTGGAAGCGTCGTTGGCTCCCTTTATTCTGACATATGTACAGAAGCTTGTGCTTTTGATCAATCACATACACGATTTATATTCCAACACTCGGGACTGGGGCTTGTATAACTGAAGCTCCACTATCCCCGCTCAACGACGTTGCATTGAAGCGCACGAGACAACCCCCCACGTAGATAACAACCAACTCGACGCGGTGAAGGCGTCGCGACAAGGCCATGGAAGTGCCTACATCACACTGGCTGAACGAATCGTTTACAGATGACCAAACACCCTTTCACAACTGGCAGGTCGGAGTAGAGTGAGTGGTGTATCGGAGGCACACGAAGACGCTGAACGTTGTATCAAAATTTTTATTAGCGGGAAGTCTCATAGCGCCGGCTTGCTTTTGGGCGGTCTGGGACAAACCTTGGAGTGAGTGTCACTACCAACGGCATATTGTGAGTATTGACCAGCTTTACAGCAGCCAGTGCTTCTTTTCGATACCAGCTGCGCTCGCTCTGCTCTCAGTTGGTTACCTCATCTCGCGTGTCAGCTCGCACTTTCCTTCAAAACAAGAGGGACAAGACCAGGAACAGGACCAAGACGGGTCCAACGGGGTGGAAAAGGAACAGGGTGTAATTGCTGGAAGTGGAGGAGTCGAACGATTCTTGTGGAAGGTCGCAAGGGTGTTGGGGTGCACGGCGTTGGTGGGACTTTCAGTACCTTCTGTCCTGAAGGCCCTCACCAATGAAGGCACGGCGTTTGAACAATACACGTCCAAGTTCTTGCTGCTGTCAAATGTGAGTTTGGAGCGAATTAGGGTCGGGCTACGCTAATGCTTTGATATTCAGGCCTGGGCCTTCGTCCTTTCGCTTTTGTCTATCTCGACACCAAGCTGGCGCTGGACAAGCCGCCACAGCACGCTGATTCTATTCTCTGAACTGGCAGTCTACGCTTACCGTGATGTGTGGCCGCTTGCAACTTTTTCGAACGAACCTTTGGATGGTGCAGAAGGCTGGTTGCTTTGGGCGAAGATTGGTGCTTTGTTCTTGACGGCTTTGGTCGTTCCGGTCTGCATTCCCAGCATCTACCGACCAGTGGACCCCAAGGTATCGTGTACTTTTTCTTTTGAATGCAACACCAATTGACCTGGAGGGCTCAGCACCCTGCGGAGCAGCCGTACCCTGAACAAACGGCTTCTGTCCTTTCTTGCGGTATTTACAGCTATCTCAGCCCAACCATCAGTATCGCAAACAAATTGCCGCATCTCACCCCAGCCGAGATGCCCCCGATCGCGGACTATAACCAGGCGGAGAACATCGCCAAATATTCGCTTTCTGTTCGTGTTGGATTGCACCTGCCCTTTCGCTTTAAACCTGACCCCACTGCAGAAGGTAGATCCCGCCAATTTTCGAAAAGGGCGCCATATTGGCTTGAACCTCCTACGACTGTTTGGTAAATCCATCCAGTTGTCGTATCAGCCCTTACTTATGATCCTTGATTTTGCCCAGCATACGACTACTTTGTCTGTGTTCTCTCTGTGACAGTCTATACACTTAGCCAATTCGCGGCGCCTGTGGCAATCAACCGGCTGTTGGTGTAAGCTCTTCTACCTCTTCCATCACCCTAAAACATTGCTCAAAGAATTCCCATTAGCCTTCTCGAGTCGGGTCCAACTGACAAAACCACCGTTCGGCCCTGGTTCTGGATTCTCTGCCTTTTCCTCGTGCCCGTCCTTGGCTCCATAGGATACCACTATTATATCGCAAGGATGAACCGTACTGTCGTCGGAACGGAATCCATCTTGACTCAACTCGTCTTTAATTACGGTCTTCGACTTCGGGCTGTGAATGAAGGCTCTGAAAAGGACAAATATGAGGACAAGAAGAAGAATAGGTCGAATTTTATTGGAAAGCTCAATAATATGGTTACGTCTGATTTGGTGAGTATCAACCAGGCTAAGCTTATCATTATGCTTCGTGAGTGCCGGCGTTTTNCTACAAGGTTCCTATRTTTTATGTTAACGATTTACGTGTAGTCTGGTGTCTCCCTCTACAAATGATCTTCTCCTCCGTTTTTCTTTATCTCACCCTTGGGTGGAGGTCAGCCTACTTCCTTCGGTTTCCCAGTACTGCTTCGTACTAATAATGTTGCCTCAAGTGCTTTTGTCGGGTTGGCGCTACTGGTTGCGTTGCTGCCTGTACCTGGCTACATGACCGGTCTGCTGCAGGGTATCCAGCGTGAAAAGATGGGGAAGGTTTGTTAAGGCTAAATTCTGTCCCCACTCAGCCCTCTGACCCATGCTTGATAGACGGATGACCGCATACAGACGTTGACAGAAGGTAAGACTCTTCGTGCAGTACGGTTAAAAACTTCATACTTATCGTATACACGGTGTAGCAATGGGTGTTTTGAGGACTATCAAGTTGTTCGGTTGGGAGAAAAACATCCAAGAGAAGGCCGACAAACGACGAGACGAGGAGTTGAAATTGGTCTGGAAGTGGAAGGTGAGTACCTACTTACTACGTCCTCGCCAAAATATCTGAATCTGGCGGGGTATTAGCTGCTCCACTTGTTCATCCTGCTCGTCAAGTAAGCCGTCTCCAAGCGCCTTGAGAGTTCCATATTCTCAATCTCGATACTAGCCATTTGATTCCGATTATCATCATGCTCGCCACTTACGCGGTGGCCGCTTTGGTTATGAAGATGGACCTCACAGCCTCCAAGATCTTTTCAAGCATGATTATCTTTGGGAACTTGCGAGACGAGATGTTACGGGCTAACATGATCCTGGGATCAGTCGTTCGAGGTATCTATCTACCCCCTTGTTTACACTCTCCGTGTCGCAATCTCTGATGTACTGCTTTATCCAGCCAGGGTCTCCCTCGATCGAATCAACACATTCTTCAAGGAAATGGATTTCCTGGATACCTCCAAGCTCCCTGAAAACTCTTCTTCCCTTGTTCAGTCTCAGCCGGTTGATGATGGCTTGTACCTCCGAAACGCCAGCTTTACCTGGACTCCCGAGGCAAATGGTGAATTTACGCCTTCTTCGACTTTCAAGTTGACCGTTCCTGGAGAACTACGATTTATGGAGGGCAAGCTCAATCTCATTGTCGGACCTACGTGCGTGCCCTGGCTTTGGCTTTGAGGATAATTTGGCAATTGTGTTTTTCAGCGGTTCTGGAAAGACGTCGTTGCTCATGGCACTTCTCGGTACGTCCTTTCTGGATTCTTCTGCTACTACCTCCCAATCTAACTCTTTGTCCAATAGGCGAGATGCACTTCGCCCCGAGCGAACCCGACTCATCGTTTAACCTCCCACGTGCTGGAGGTGTTGCGTTCGCCGTGCAGGAATCGTGGGTTCAGAACGAAACCATCCGGGAGAACATTCTGTTCCATTCCGCTTACGACGAAGAGCGGTACAAGAAGGGTAGGTGTCTCTACGGCGTTGTGAAATCATCCATCTCATCGGTACTGATGGCATATGTCAGTTTTGTATCAGTGCGCTTTAGAACCTGACCTTGAATTGTTCGAGGCCGGGGATGCGACTGAGGTCGGAGAGCGCGGGTTGACGTTGAGGTGAGCTCTCCTTCGAAGGTCAAAATGAATGCTTCGGCTGATCATATGCTATCATATCAGTGGTGGTCAGAAGGTACGATCCGTGCATGTTTCTAGACTGGATCAGTATTGAACTTGAAGTAACTAGGCGCGTCTGACGCTGGCACGAGCAATCTACTCGAATGCTCAAACCATCCTTCTCGACGACGTACTGGCTGCCTTGGATGTTCACACGTATGCGTTTCATTTTGTTTGTGCGCCCCTTTTCTGAGTGACGGCCACGCAGCGCAAAATGGGTTGTCAGCAAATGTCTGAAAGGAGATCTAGTCAAAGGCAGAACTGTTCTTCTCGTCGTGTGTACTGTTCTCTACCCCTTCCGAATCTCAGCAAATAATTAATTATGACAGACGCATAACGTTGCTCTGGCTCACCCCGTCACGGACTACATCGTTACTGTCAGCTCTATTGGGGTTGTCACTGGCCATGGCCAAGACATGTCCGAAGCACTTCAAGCCGAGCCAACCCTTCAGACTGAATATGAAAAAGACGAACTTGCCATTGCCGAGGACGATTCACTAATCGACGAGCCCACAGAGAATAAAAAGAAAGCAGGCGGCAAGTTAATCGTTGCGGAAGAGGTTCAGCATGGCAAGGTCAGCTGGAAGGCGCTTAAGCTGCTCTTGAAAGGTCTAGGCGGACAGAATGTCGTACTGTTCTTCACACTTTGGGTTGGGGGGCACATCATGGGGAATGTCATGGCCAGCTTCAACCTTTGGTTTTTGGGATATTGGAGTTCGCAGTATGAAAATCATCGCCCGGAGGAAGTTTCTGTCGCCAAGTAAGTCTCACAATCCCTTGTGTGTAGATTTGAATCGTTGACTTTATTCGACTTTGTAGGTACCTTGGGATTTACATCGGCCTGACCTTTATCTACCTTGCGATCAACGTTAGCAAAAATATCTGGTTTACGTTAGGAAGCATGAGAGCATCGAGGGCCATTCACAAATCACTCACTGAGGCGATTATTGGTGCTACTTTCAGGTGCGTGATCCTTACTCACATTTGAAAACCAGTTGTCGACCTTCCGCACACCAGGTGGCTTGACGAAACGCCAATGTCCAGAGTAATCACCCGCTTCACGCAGGATATCCAGGCATTGGATTCGAGTTTGGTTAGTCTTGGCAACGTATGCGTTAGTGTGATCTGTGTGGTCACCATCAGCTTGATCTCTGCCATTCTCTTTGTCCCAATCTTCGCGCTGCCTGGTCTGGTCATCGCTGGGCTTGGTATTTTGATTGGCGGTCGATATTTGAAAGCGCAACTTTCGGTGAAACGAGAACTCAGGTGAATTGTCCAGTTCGTTCAGAAGTGTACTTTTCTTGACCGATTTTTGTTGCGCTGATAGCAATGCCAAGTCACCTATGATTTCGCACTTCAGCGCAGCCATGGCAGGTTTAGGCAGGTTCTCTTCCTTGAAATCCATATGCGCTATCCCTTACCTTCCGTCGCACTTACAGTTTCGATCCGGGCGTACGGAGCGCAAGACGTTTTCAAGACCGAGTCCAGACGTAGAATCGACCATTACATCAGGATGTTACGATTGAATTACGATCTCAACAGATGGATTGGGGTCCGTATAGATTCTCTTGGGGCCATTTTCACAGCATCTTTGGCTGCGTACTTAACTTACGCGAGCACGACCAGCGCTGCGAACGTCGGCTTCTCCTTGAACCGTGCAGTTGAGTTCACTTTCGCTATCCTCTATGTGGTTCAAGATTTCTATGCGTTCCAAATGGAGGCCAACAGGTAAGTCCTAAGTTTCTCCCGCTTTTGAATGGTTGACTCGATTCACTGATCTGCGACCGTCGGATCGGTCAGCATGGAGAGGATTGCTGCTTACCTCGAGATCGAGCAAGAGCCGAAGCCGACAGAGAGTGGGAAGCCTCCTGCTTCTTGGCCTACCAGCGGCGATATCCAAGTCGAGAAACTCACTGCACGGTATTCCAAAGTTCGTTATTTACCTATTACTATGTTGGACGATCCTTATAATCGATCCATAGGCTGGACCTGCTGTGCTCCACAACTTGACTTTCAATATCCGTGCAGGCGAGCGCATTGGTGTTGTCGGGCGAACGGGCAGCGGAAAGGTATGTGGTTTGAGTAACTTGCAGGCTTGACTGGGATTTGACGAGAACAGAGCACCCTCACGCTAGCGTTGCTGCGCGGGATCATCACCGAGGGTACAGTTTACTTCGATGGGTTAGCAACGAATAAGATCAATCTCGACGCCCTTCGTTCGCATATCACTATTATTCCTCAGTCGGTATGTACACACCACTCCGTTCGTGTACTTATTGCTGACTGTTTTCTCAGCCTGAACTGTTGAGCGGTCAGCGACACCTAGCTGGCGAGGAAGCAACCGCTAAATCAATTTTGCAGGCTCTCTGCGGTACAACTTGGATCCTTTCGACGAGTACGACGACGCTACACTCAATGCCGCGCTGAAGTCGTCAGGTCTATATGCTTCCCAAGGTGACTCGGATGAAGGCCGTCTCAGTCTTGACGCCACAATCGCAAGCGGTGGGACAAACGTTTCCGCTGGACAACGCCAGATAATTGCTCTTGCGCGAGCCATTGTTAGGTCCACCAAGTTGTTAATTCTTGATGAAGGTTTGTGTCCATTTGAGGCTGGGGTATTTCATATGCTGATCGGCCTTCCCTCCTCGTCCAGCTACTTCTGCGATAGGTCGGCCTCGAATTCATCACTGGATCGTAAATGCTTTCTGAAGGTATATGTCTCTAGATCACGAAACGGACGCAATCATCCAGAATACCCTTCGACGAGAGCTTGGATCCGATGTGACCGTATTGACCATCGCTCATCGTTTGCAAACCATCATGGACGCCGACAGAATCGTGAGTCTCCGAAGTAATCTCATCTTCTTCCGGTGTCAGACTGATGGAAACTCATCTTGTAGATGGTACTAGATGCCGGTAATATTGTGAGTGAATGCACGATCGATATCGCAGAACTTCCATCCAACTCAAGATGTTTTGCAGGTTGAATTCGCACCACCTAAGGAATTGTTAGCGAAGGAAACGGGCTTCTTCAAGGCGCTGGTTGATGAAAGTGGAGGTAAAGATCATTTCTATGAAGTCGCGGAGAGGAAGGGAAAATCCTCGACTACTTGATTTATGAACTGTCTGCTTCCAATACCCTACTGACCGACTCGGATAATTTATGTACTTGTTTACCGTGCTTATTGTGTCCATATTCGATGGAGTCGGTGTTCGATGGGCCCGTGTGAACTACATTCAGGCAGTGGCCGGGAGACTATAAATAATTTCATTCTTACTTACGGTAGGTTGACTCGGGTTTTTGGCTTCGTTCGGGTGGGGTGCCTCTGTAGACAAAGGTTAGGCGGGTTCGAAAGGGTTGTCCTCTACTGATTCTCAGCAGATTACCAACGTTGCAAGGCTCCACAATGCTATCACACCCAAGATCCTGAAGAGTGCATGAGTGTGTTGCTATTATGCCATTGTCGCCAGCACCAACAAAAGCAGGGGATAGAAGGGCGCTCCCAAAGCGCTCCACCAAGAACGAGACGGTTCCGAGATACCTCTCGAATCGTATGCCGCTCGATGACTACCACACAAATCTCGTCGGTAAGGTTTCTCCGTTTGCATGAAAAGCGAGGTACGGTCACGTATTTTTCACAGGGTTCCCTTGACGAACACCAACTCTGTTCGATACCTCCGCGATTCTCGTCTCTTTCAACAGGATTTCGTTGGGTACCCGAAGTGAATGACGTACTATAATGGCTTTGACAATTGCCCTGGGTCTTGACGTCTCCGTCAACATTCTCCCACGCTGGCATAGGTGGGGAAAGTTCTGTTGTACATCGGAAGAAACTCGAATCATGTAGGCCACAGTTNNGAGCTCTTCGTCGAGTAACGTATGAGCCATTTGAATTCCAGGACGTCTCCACAGCTGAAGATCGTTAGTCCAAGGGACTTTGATTGATACCAACCATGGACGGTCTTCGTGGACGCGGGAGAAAGCATCGCGGATCGCCTTTGCTGGTTTCCTTCGGGAAAGCAGATCAACCCATACAGCACCATTCATCCTTTAGCACAAACTTTACTCGAAATAATATCTATCAATTTCATATGATTCCAATATGACTGAGCAACAAAAATTCTACGTGACTGTCGTGACATGCCAAACAGGCTAGATACAAGTACAATTTCGGCGTTGGTTGGGTTTTGCTAGTTTTTTCAGTGAATGACGGCTCGACCGCTCGACGACTAGCGCCTCTAAGCATGCCCATAATGATCGCGCTTGCGCGAAAATATGAGATCGGATCCACAATGACGCTAAAGGGACCAAGGAAAATGATGAAAACGGGAACAGGAGAAGTAGGCGTGGAGGATGGTGCACAGCCCATCGTGGAAGGAAACTCAGCAGCAAGGCGGGGGAATCTATGGCCTGAAATTCTTCGCCATGAAGTGCCATTCAGCTGTAAAGACCCCATCACTCAAAGGAGCGAATTGCCTGAACAGGGAGGGCGAAAGGTCTGCATTCCGAGAGCAAAAGTTAAATGGGAATGGCGATGGGTATGGAAAAAGCCATCAACTCACCGATCTCATTTTCTTTGCAGCTCTGGCAACTATCCAAGAGTTGACCATACGCCTTTTTCCTGGTCCTAGTGTTGATTATTTCAACCCACTGTGACAAGCAGATTGAATCAGTATCGGCATCATGTAAACCTGGCATCTCGGGCGAAACTAGATCAGATCGCTACCCACCTGCCCGCAGTTCGACCCCTTGTTTCGATCATAAAAGGCTTTGCTCATGGCTACCACAGGTTCCGAATCTCTGCTTCGTCTTCCACAGTTACCGAGACCTGGTTGTAGACAGGTACCAAATCAGGAACATGCCAGACGCCCCGGCGCTTACGCCGCACTGGACGGAAAAAGGCAATGGTAACCTACCGACGTTGAACCATGTTGTCTGTTCAAAGGAAAATGGTCAGTCGCCATTGTTCGGTCGTTGCCACGAAAAAAAAACCCACTCTTCCGACCCGTGTAACGCGCTTCTCGAGGTCTTGGGTTTCGCCTTCGCTCGTAGTAACGTTGACGGCGATCGGCGTGGAACGCACAGTCATGAAGAGAGTCGCGAAGACGCAAAGGAGATAGAAGACAGAGAGTCGGTTCATTGTGGCGTCGGGTAAGTCGGTTTTGGTGAAGGAAGATGGGAACACAAGGGTACAAGGATTCTATGAGGTAGCCAGCCAACGACGGGTTTTCGTGAACGATTTCTAGGTCCCTTATATACCCTGGCGGAGGCCCGCCCACGTTGCATTGCCTCAAAAAGTGACAGTGGTCTATGATTGGCAAACATTGTAACATGAGGCATGCAGAGGACCGAAGTGGAATACATTATTCATCTCCGGGAGCATGCTCCTTGGTTTCCCCATGACGATCCCTGGGACAGCGGCGTAAATCCGAAATTTTTTGGGGTATTAAATGAAAGTCTGCAGGTCAGAAAGGCGGGACGGAAAATCGTACAAGGCTCTCGTGCTGGCGCATCCTATAGATGAGGTAAGAGATGAGAGAATCGTTTCATATCTCTGCATCGCAGGAAGCCCAGTCTCATGTTTTGACCGATTCACAGAATCCAAAGCACCAACAACATGTGCCGTGTGTGGAGACAACAAAAAAAAATTACGAGCTTTTCTAGATGTGGGACCTTGCGGACCTGTGCTCAGGAACCGATGTCCAGATGTCCAGAGAACAATGCCCAAGGACCAGATCTGGTCTGACAGTGGACTTGAAGGCGCCGTGCATTATCTAATCTCTTCTTCGGCAATCGCCATCGGCCGAAGATCGGCCGCCGCCACGCGCCTCCCGCTTGTGCAAGTGGCCAATCGCCCTTCAAGGCGCGAGGGCATTTGAAGACTCCGAACTTAACCTTATAATTACCTTCCATCACAATGATTCGAAGGTGAGAATCGAGGGTTCCCTCATGACTTCTTTGAATTGTTGCGCAATGTATTCACCTGTTAATATCCAGTGTGAATGATGCCATGAGGTCATCGTGCGGCATCGCGCATCCCACCGAGCCCCAGCGCGCCGCTGTGTGCGGGTGTATTCCTTGAACCAGCCTGGACCCAGGTTGGGGTCTGGGCGGTGGCCTTTACGAGAAACATGCCCTATTCCTAATCGCAGTTCTTTGACCTGTACACGCCCTCAGCCTGGTGTTTTACGGCTTGCCATTTAGCCTTGGGTTCCCCAGATTTCAAGCGCTTTCGAAGATTCGATGGGAGGCTTCGAAGAGGGCTGGTTTTCATTCAAATAAAGTTTGAATGTCAAAAATATCATTGACCTCAAAGCCGGCAGGGTTATACCTGCGAATGAGCCTCAGAAGTTTGGGGCCCACTGACCATGACCAGTGACAACGGATTCTTTTACCCTCCCGGCATTTGACAAGTCGCGACACCGGGTGGACTTTCGAAAGGTTGAATATCGATTCATACCAAAGCAGCAACTGAGAACTTACGGTCCCTTCTGATGGCAGCATTGGAGCGCCGGGCGCCACCCGGATCCGGCTGCGCGAGCGTATTTACACTCGGCGCTGGCATGACATCACTCCGCGTCCCCGCCCTTCCTCAGGCTGTATTATAATTAGCTGGAGGTGAATGAAGACCTGTCTGTTCAGTCTGCCGCCCGTGTAAGCCTCCCCGTGCGCAAGTCYATCTCAACCTGAAGCTTGTCGAACYCTAATACCAATCCAGCCAGCTGATTYAGGAGTGACTTGCAAATGTGTCGGACAAAATCGTGTCAACAACGCGAAGAAGCAAATTTCACCAAGACAYAAGATCTTAAGATCTTAGAGTTGACAGGATGTTCGTCCGTTGTCAGAGCATGCATGAAAGGCAGACTATACCTACATAGGCCTTGTCACCCATGCGTTGGTCTGCATCTACGACAGTCTGACTCCGGACGGGTATCATATCACACAGGGTACACTCGTATACATTGACACTCCTAGCGCCGGGCCCTGTGTCAAGAGGTTCAAATTAAAGCAATTAATTTCACGACTAGCACAATCACGAAAAGCCGCTGACCTGCCCCCAAGACCAGACGTCCGGAGGCAAAAGTAGGTTGCCGGCTACGGAGGGGAGACGATGCCAAGCAGAAGAAATTTCAGGATGCGTAAATTGACAATAATGGCAACATAACACGTCTSTGCTGCATCCTCACGTCGGTGATGGCAACATCTCGCCTACAAGCCGTCCATTGTACTCAATCGAGACAACGGACGCTTAGCAACTAAATGCAAGACAAGACGAAGACGAAGACTAGAGAACAAGAGGTTCGGTTAGGGACATTTTGTATTGCAGAAGGTCATATGTAGCACATACCGTTGGTCGAATGACTCGCGTTGATATACCTGCAGAAAAGATGGTAGTCGGTCTGCTTGACGTCGCCGATCAGCTTCTTTTCATGACGGCAGCGTTTTCAAGGGACCGACCCGGGTGCTGAGGGCAGTAGAGCAGCTCTGTTCTTTCTAGCTGCAGTGGCTGGAGCAGTCGCCCCGTATAATGCAAAGGCTCTGCAACGGGTGCCAACCTACGAACCAAAAGATGACGATAACACCGGACCCAAGGAGAGAGGCAAGAATATCACGTAGATGATCCAACTGACGCTCAGGGGGTCGGCGGTTCAGCACATGAATTGCACCCAGGCAGAACGGGAGATGCTGGAGGATGATATGAATACCGGATTGAATTGAAGAGGGCCAGGGTCCACTCACCAGACCAGGGAACAATGACAAGGAAACACAAAAGTGAGGTCTGCCGCGTTGACAGTGGTGAAAGGGCAWTRWTNATGAGTCGCCTATATAAACGTGAAGATTCGTCGCCCCTCGACACGTCCTCAAACTCGACTTCTCTTCTGACCTTCWCCTCTCAACTTCTCCTATGACCCATACGAGTCTGAGACTCGAGAGCCATTGGAAGCTATGCGTACCTCGATGGGCGTCATCCTTGCGTAGCGTCCCATGCGCATGATCGTATCCATCGTCTAGCTGAGAGCTTCAATTACTTGCTTTCAGAATGCGTGGCACGAATCTTGCGATGGATGACTGCGAAAGGGCGTCTTTCACCGTCCGTTCGCATTCTGATGAGCGTCTTCTCGAGGGACCGTGCATATCTTACCACTGATCTGGCCTCACAAGATCTAATGGCTACAGTSTTGAACACGAACATCACTTAGCCATCCGGATCTTTGTCCGACTGGAGCTSKTAGCCTCCTGAGCTCACGTAAAAACTAGCAATGAGACAAAGGTACATGCAAGTAAATATGACGTACTCACGAGGAAACTCTTCAATCGGCTGAAGCTTAGCTCCGAGGACGAGGTTNACAGTCCTTGCATCCWCTACAAAAGACTCGGGTCTTCCACGTCACAGAGGACAGAGCTTGGCAGAATAGTTGAATTAGGCCAACGTAGCGGGAATATAAATACATCACCATYGCAGTCGTCATCATAGAAATACAGTCACCCAACCGAGAGATGCAATGTGTAGACAGCGAAGCAAGGGCCGCGTCTCCATGCAGAACTAACAAACCAACCAACCAAAACCTCGCTTTTCTATCGCCCACCACCAACAAGTGATGTGCGCATGTAAGGCCCGCCGGCACCCAACGGGCCATAAGCACTCATGCCTGGTGGCGGCAAAGCAGAACCTGCCTGCATAGGCCCCATCAACGTAACTCCGGGTGTTTGAGGTCCAGCCGATGAAGCTGAATTCGGAACTCCGGGTGTCTGATTATGAACGTCTCGCTGAACGGACGACTGCCGGTCGTCTCTTTCGGCAATCGTTGCACCTCCTCTGCCTGGTTCTGTGAAGCCGTTGGTAGTGGGGAATGTCTGGCCGAGGCCGTATAACTTCCCAGAGTATTCCGAGTCGTCGATTTGGTCGTTGAAATAGATTTCTCGCATTTTGAAGAAGGTGGAGGCGGTGAGGAGGGAGTCTGAGCCGGCTTGGTGGCTGGAGCCTATTCGCATCACCTGGGGTACAACAGGGACGATGTCAACGAAGGCGGTATAGTGGAAAGAAAGGCAGCCTACTCACCCCTAGATCATCGGCGACGTCTTGCAAACCACCTTTGAGATTCTTTGCTGCACGCATCAGGAACTTGATGTCATACACAGTCGGGAACCAAAGCTTGAGAAGGTCGAAGAATTCGTCTTCGGATGTTGGCAATGACTTCGCTGTAAGCAGTTTGACGAAATATCCAAAATCGTAACCGCTGAGGGAGTGACATAACCGTTGAAGAAACCGCCATGGATAGATAATGGGTTGAATTTGTTAGCTGTCTCGCCCATCCAGCACATTCCAGCGAAGTGCGTACCTATGAAACGATATCCATTTCACCTCTGGCACCAATACCAGCCCCGACGTGATCGTGAGCTCGGCAAAATCATTTGGAAGAATCCCGATTTCTTCGTATCTCTGGAAGTCGATGCCCGATTTCTGCAGCAAGTCAATCGAATCCGGGGCGTATAGGTCCTCTCTAGAAAACGATTACCCCGGTTAACGAGCCAGAATCACGAGCTGATATATCTTCAAAGCACTCACCCAAGGCTGAACTTGAAGTTGAATTGCCAGGTCGAACAATCTGGTGGGTTATGTCCCTCTTCATCTGCCAACGTGATTCCAACCTGGATAATCTTCAGCAGGTCGACATTACACCGCATAGTCTGGTAGTGGTAGTCCGACGACGTCTTGAACGAGCCTATAGGCCGAGCCACGACGCCAGGGAATTCGGTATCCTATCCATGTTGGAGCGGGAGTGAGCAAACGCGGTGGCAGGGGCACATGAAGGGTCTGACGCGCACCATTGCGATATAGGGATACTTGTCGATGGCCTCGCGGATATTCCGCATCTCAATTTCGAGATTTGGAGCCCATACATCTCGTATTCGCGTCATCTCAATCCACACGATATAGGTCAGGCGGAGAGGTCGTAGTAGACTGCAGCTGACGGCGACGACGACAACATCGGACGCTCGCGCACCCACAAAGCAATGCACAGCCACATGCTGTCAATGCAGCACCCCCAAACGGCAGGTTTACCCCTTTTTACGATGAAATCGAGGGTATCAAAGAATGTGATATAGACAGCTATGTAGGCATGGTACAAGCAAGCAGGAAAAGGCATTAGAGCGTATATAGTAATAGAAGCAACCGAATCGATCTCCCCATCCCCGCCTCCAACGTTCAAAAGCAAATCAAAGACACAGATTTCAAATCAGAACCAAGCCATATAGCTGGTTTCCTCCACCAACCCCACGGTCAGGTCTCCATGATCGAAATTGAAATCCTTACTTTCGGCAACCCGAGGGAGAGAAGCGACAAACGGCGTCGGAGGCTGCGCCGATGGGGTGGCATACCGATCATCCAGACTCAACCCAACACTGGAGAACTGATATATATCGGGAAGCCATGTATCGGCAGGCGCCATTTCCGAGATGTGGTGGGCACTACTGGAGGAGGTGTCGAAGTTCCCCTGATGGACAGGGGGAAGGTGTGAAGACGAAGAAGACTGCTCAACCCAATTCTTCAGAACGCCATGAGAATGGTCGAAGGGAGCTGGGAGACTCCGGCGTTCATGCGAATGAGCGCCCAGGCGCTTCTCTGGGGTCTTCACTGGCTGAGCGCTGTGTGATTGTGCTAGAGCCTTCTGTGACTTGTCTAACAGCTTCTGAATCACGGACTGCAGGAAAGCGCTTTTAGCTACCTGCCAATATAAATGAAAGAACTTAGCAACTAACCAAAGCCTTTACGCAGAATGGAAGAATTCCAGACGCCCTTCTAAACAATTGACAAGCTCGTTCCAGAGACTGTAACGCGTGGTTCGCCAGTGGCGTTGACGGCGCTCGGGAGATAAGCAAAGATAGAGTGACCTGTATAAATACACGGGAACGTCAATCAGTTCGCTCCACCCACAACGAATTGAAATTTCGGCCACACGTACAGCAGCTGAGAATGAATTGAACCAAAAATGCAGGAATCGGACACTCAGTTGTTGTTCTTGAGTATAAAGCGTGTCGATTGTCGAGATCAGAGAAGAGGTGGCAAGGTAGGTTGCGACGACGGACGGAGAATGCTTGTGCGAGAGATCGAAAGTGCTTGCGTCACTCATAGCACAAGTGAAGTATTTTCGGTGAAGCTGTAGCAGAGCTGAATGACAATTAGGTACTCCCGGATCACCATCTCTATCGCCGATAAGGTCGTACCTATTTCACGGCTCATCGATACCAATGCCCTTTGCATTGCGAGGAACCGCGTCGGAGGGCTCGATGCCTTGGTACCGTCCAGAACCGATGGCACCTCAAAATCTCGCAACAGCCCGTCAAGCTCCAAAATCCTGGAGTACGGCGGTGGCTCGATGGCCACCATAGCCTCAAGCATGGGCGAAAGGCATTTGATGAAAAACGAGCTCTTCCACTCGTGGTCTATACAAGGCGATTAGAGAACCGATTACCCCTTCACTTAATGAATTGAAGGCGTATTGGCTTACAGATGATTTCCTCTCGGGGGGCGTAGATGCCCGGTCCAACGTAAGTAGGAGGCTTGACATCAACATGAGCAAGGCAGATTGATGGGGGTCTTCCCAGTGAAAGGCTCTTTTGTCGACCGTGGGGTTAAAAAGGACTAGATGGGCAATAAACAACACTCACCATGCGACAATCCATATTAAGCAGTTCCCAAAAAATAGCTTTCCGCTTTTCATGTTCTTCGGGTATCAGTTTCAGGCGAGGTGACTCGCGATCTGGAAGCCTCAGTCAATTACGCCACGGTTATGTGTCAAGGAAGCAAAGAAAGGCGTACGCAACCCCAACTGTATTGGCGAGCCAATGACAAACCTGTCAGCATCAACGAGGAGGATAGAAAGGAGCTGAACAACTCACCCCCTGAGCTAATTTAGCAACGAACCCCATAAGGTTCCAAGCATATCCGATGGCCTTGTTGTTGTCCGAAAATATGAGGTGGTACCACAACATGAGAAACTAAAACATTATTCAAGTCAGCAGAAGCTCACTGCAAGCGACGAAGAACGTAATTTACCAGTGCGTGGAGAACGTCAAAGTCCGGCTCCTCCATAAGTGGGATTTCGCAAACGGCAGCGCGGGCCAGATGGTGATAGGCCTCTCCATAGAGTGACCCCAACGGTCGAGTGGGATCTACGAGCGAGCCGATAGAAAGGATCATCAACAGTAGAGCTAAACGCCTTGGACTTAGTTTCTCAATAGGCATTGTATAGCAATAGTGAAGAAGGTTGGGGATGAAGGTTTCAGAAGAGTCCAGATTGTACCTGTAACGGAGGTTTCATCAGCACGCCAAGGAATTCGCCCTGAAATGGCGTCGCACTTACTGCCATAGTGCGTTCTTACGAGCCTCCTCGCAGATAACCTCGGCTTCTGCACGAGGTGGTAAAGCCTCCCTGATGCGCGTGCGTATCTTGAGATCAAGGGACCAAGGGAAAGGAAACGTCGCACTGAGCTGGAGGATATTCTGAGGTACCTCAGGTGGAGTGCCGCCCCTCGGCTGGTCAACATCCATCCTGCTCCCCGAAGCGGCGCTCTCTGAGCGCCCATCTATTGAAAGAGCGTGGACCGATTCTCGGAGTTTGTCATCTTTCGAGATTCCTGGGTCATTGGACGTCGACGCCCCNGGTGTCAGCGCACTGGCTTGAGGACCTCCATAGAGCTCCTGCGATGTCTTGATCTTGAGGAGCTCGGGGGCAAGCAGAGGATGAGGTTGGTTAGAAACACGGGATTGCACGGTCTGCAAGCCGTCCTCGAGCTGTCGGACACGTTCGCTCAATTGTGCGATCTTTTCGTGCAATTGCTCTGTGTTTGCCAATATGAATCTGGAAAAGTCAACGTAAAAATAGGTCCTTGCTAACACCGTCCTCTGACTTACCGACTACCACGGCCGGAAGTAAGAGCACCTATAGGTGGATTAGCCAGTGAAATTGTGAAGGCAAGAGACGATGCACCTTCGGGGCAGAGGCTACCACAACCCCTCTTCACACAAGACTATGATGACATGAGAGTTAGAACAAACATTAATTTACGAGTGATTGGGGGCCCACCTGACAAGGGAAAATACGGTCACACTAGATGGGATGAACCAACAAACAAAAGGTTATTCGACGGAAGTAACCAAGGCAGCCCGAGCAGCCGACTCGCCTTCAATTTCAGTCTGTACGACCGCGTCAAAGGGCATCGTCAAAGGGCCAAGAATACGAGACACACACCTCCGGCACTCCTTGCAGGATAGTTTCCTATTATTCTTATCTGTCTCCCCACGCCCTTTCCCAGTGCCAGTTGCTCTCGGGGAAGGATGCGCTTCAGTGGCGGGTGGTTGGACGGGCGGAGGCGGTATCTGACCCTCCCGAAATTCAGATAACTGGCCTGGCACCGACGCCTCTCGATATCCATGGTCTTCAGGCCCCGAGATATTGCGAGGACGCTTCGCTGGCCGCGATCCCATTGAGTCACCACCAGCATGACCATAATTCTGAGAACCTCCGAACATGTCGGGAGTAACCTAGCCCTGGAATCGTCTCGAGTGGCAGCTAGGAGTCGTAGAGTGCGTTGCAGCGGCAAGATGCAACTGTGGTCGTTGTAGGGAGTAGAACGGACTCCCAGGTGCGAGGGGCAATAAGAAAAGCGGAAAGCAAGATATGGTTGAGTGGAAGAGAGGACCACTTCAGAACACCCTCGGATGCTGAACCCGTGACTTGCGGGGGGAAGAAGAGGCGTGCAGCAGGTTCCAGGCAAGAATGACCTTATTCATCGGAGATTCAGGGCTTCTTGGCGCTTATATTCAGGGATGATAACCTTCTCTTTCTGATTATTGGCTTTTGGGTGCGAAAGATTCGATGTCCGGGGCACCAATTGCCACCAACATGCGCCATGAGGATCAAGCCAAATGTTTGTTGCCGGATTCTAGATGGCCGATAAGACTCCCCTAAATCTTGAAGGAAGAGCACGTCGTTCCCCTCCCTTGAGGTGGTCAAAAAGACGGTGGTGAGTGTCAAAAGAGTGGGAGCAGCCGGAGGTTGGTGGAAACAACCATAGATTACAGATTGCAGTTAAGGCAAGCCCCTCGCGATCGTTGGTGATCACAACGGCGGAATCAAAAAGAACAAGTTGCCTTGAAAACCCGCAATTCTCGGAGCCCCTGGTTTGTTTGCCGCAAGAAACCGACACAAGAGTGGTCATAATGTGATATGTACAGTACAATGCAAGATAAGTAGTCCGAAGAAGCCGATTAAATACGAATTTTACAGACCGAAACCAGGCAGGAAATCCAATTTAGAAAAATGCTATCCAATTCTGCTCCGAGCTCGAGTTTATTGCGCCGAGGTCAAAGTTAAGAGTATCAAACACGGCCATCTTGGAGGCCGGTGATAAAGTCGATGATATCGGTGGGGGGATAGGAAGGGCTGGCCCATCCCTCGGAAGAAGTGTACGAGTGTACAACCCTTCGCCCCATGCAGGTGGCATGTTTGACGGATGTGAGCGCGCGTGATGACCATTCTCGTAACCAGTTTGCCGACTGAATGAGTTGTATCCACCGTTTGTGTATAGAACCGGGGCTTCTCCGGGGAGAACTGGGTGTTGAGTAGACACTTCTGGGGGAGGTGCCCAAGAATGAGACGGTGGGCAGTGTTTAGCAACCGACGCGGAGCAGGCGCAGGGCTTTCGCAGCGGTGAAAGGATTCGAGCTCTTTCATGGGATTCGACGATGCACTGAGCCAGACTGGAGTGGGCCGGGGCGAATGGATCGGGTGGGGGTCCGTTGGCAGCTTTGCCGTTGTCTATTGTGTGCCGTAGAATCATAGTCGGGATGTCGTGACCGGTGAGCCAACGATTGTAAATATCGTTGGCCTTGTCAACCATAGATTCCATGACCGGCTGGAAGGAAATTCATCAATACGGCACCTACGAGCAGATCAAAGGCAAGCTTACAAGAACCTGTAACGCTCGGGGGCAAATGTCCTTCGCAGTTCGGAACAAAATCCGAGCTCGCTCGAGTTCCTGCAACGCCGCTGGAGTTAAGCAGGTAAATGGCGCTCGGCAGACCAACACCGAAAGCGCGAACTGGATCAGAACTTCAGTGACAAATTCCGAACATCAGACATGCCATTTTAAACTTACGGCACAAGAAAAAGCATTACTCCAAAAACCTAGTATTCGCGAAGTCAATTGTGGTTCTCGTCGATAGAGATCCTGAACTGCTGCGATCATGCGTGATGCACTGAGGACAACGGCCACCACCGATGGTGCGAATCTATGTGTCCTGTTAAAGGCTTCATCGAATCCGCTGACTGCACGAATAAAGTAAGTTCGGTGCAGCTGCAATAACACTTCGTTCCCAGTGTCAGTTGATGTTCTGATAGAAGAAAAAGTGAACTCTACCTGTTTCCAGAATCATCGATACGGCACCCTTCTGCATCATCACCGCACGAGATTCGTATCCGTTACAATGCTTGAGATACTCGGGGATTGGGAAGTCTCGGATTCGACGGTCGAGGTCAAGGATCGACTGGTAGCCCAAATGGCTCGAAGGCTGAGATATCGCCTCTAGTACCGGTGTCATGCAATGGATATAGAAGGTGTGGCTCCATTCCAGATCTAATACAAAGAATGAGAAATGATTGGCTCGAATACGGAATACACGCACAATGGTGTGAGCTGTTGGCTAGATCCACCCCCTCGCTGGGAAGGTAGGTAGGTCGCTCAGAGTCAACATGATTGAGGGTCAGCGACGGGGGTCTGCCGAGTGAGAGTGACTACTTGCTGTGTCAAAYSACGTCTCCATCATCGCACAAAGCACTCACCAGACGGGCGTCGAGGGATAACAATTCCCAGAACAAGAACCTTCGTTTCTCAACCTCTTCGGGGATCACTTTGACCTTGCCCGTGTTGCGATCTGAGGGGAAGTGAGAACATCAGGGAACCGGCTCCCATGACCGTGACCTTTGACTCACGAAGACCAATCTGAAACTGAGTTAGTGCTTCTTGTACAGCTAAAAAAGAAGCGATGACATACACTTTGGGCTAGTTTGACGGTGAGTCCCATGAGCCCCCAGGCGTACCCGGCTGACTTCTTCTTGTCGGAAAATACGAGTAGATACCACATTTCCCAGAACAAAGCCAGCACCACGTCCACATTGGTTTCCTCCATAATAGGAATYTCGCACAGAGAAGCCCTTCCCAGCTGATGATAGTGTTCCGCGACCTGGCTTTTCTCTTCGATGTCTGACCTCCCGTTGGGATTTTGCCCAGGTCGCTCATTTAGGTCGACATGGCATCCAACAGCCAAAATCATGAGAAGGAGAGCCAATCTTCGCGTGCACAGTTCAGTGACGCTCGACGTGTACACGTGGTTGATAAGAATAGTGAAAAACGTCGGCGAAGAATGGGGGCTATACCTGTCGACGAAGGTAATTAGATGGAGAGGGCGGAAGACGAMGKCAAGAAAGGRATCTTACTGCCAGAGAGCGTTTCTATTTGCYTGCSCCCAAAGGTATTCKGCTTCCTCTCTCGAAGGAAGCTGTCCACGTATGTACTCACGGAGAGCGAGATTCTTATAATCATCCTTCCGACGAGTTCCTTGCACCTCACTCGTTGGAGAATAAGCGAGGAGAGGAGAGGACACAGGAAATGCATTGCTGAATCGAGCTACTTGTCCTGAGAGATGCGAAGAGCTTGGTCTAGACGTSCCATCCTTCAGGGTTCTCTGTCATCGGAGAAGGGACGATGAGCGGAGTCGTGGAGCAAAATGGAATTGTTCAGGAAGACATACCTGATCTCCTGAGTGGACGTCGGGAACCGTGATGGTATCCTCGCTGGATGCACGCTCCCGATCAGAAGAAAGATCGACGTCCATTGCCTGTCCACCAGACCTTTGGCCAGAAGCAAGCTCAGGCGGCTTGCCGTTGCCTTGAGAAGTACCAGATGCAGTGTACAGACCCATAGTGCTCTTGATATTCAGCAGTTCCGGTTGCAAGAGTGGATGACTAGGGGCCTGATCTTCGGCTTCCTCGTCATCGACGCTTGCGTATTGTTCTTGACTTGGACAGCTTCGAATATGCCCTTCATACTTTCGATGAGTACTGCCTAGAGCATCTTCTAGAACGCGAATCCGTTCGCTCATTTCGTGGATCTTGCCATGCAGCTGTTCTGTATTGGCGAGGATAAACCTCGTGCCCTTGCCAGAAACCAGGACACCTACNGAAAATAAAAATAAACTTCCGGAATAAGGATCYGCGAGGAGATTTGCCTACCTGTTGGGCATATCTCTGCACATCCTCGCTTCTGAAGCAAAACGTTTCAATGGAAGAGYGCGAGCACCAAAGAAATGGTTTCTCACTTTGCACGAAGCACAAGGGAAATTGCGGTCGCACTTTTCCGAACGATTCAGAGTCAGACGGGGACRACACATTCATGATCGACCATGACGGACCTTGAGCTTCAATCTACACCGCCATTCGTCCGCTAAGTTCTCCCGGGCTAYAACGACCATGTTTCATGGAACTCACCGACGGCATTCGCAACAGGAAAGCGGGGTCTTCAAGGGAAGGANTTCAACTCAAAAGCTGGGCAAAAGTCACAGATGGTCCAACTCACCTTCTTCACCCCTGCCTTTTTGGTCGATGTTACTCCATCTGCGATAAATATGTGGTCGATGACTTGTCCAGGTGGGGGCTGTTGCCCATCTTGTGCGCTTCTCGGTCGTTTCAGGGGTCGCTGCTGGTCAAAGGCGGCAGGAGAGGACGAGSTTGARGCCATGTCCTGGGGGAAAGCCGCGTGAGATTCGGAGGAGGGCCTTAGCTGGCAGCTACGCGTGCAGTCCCTGCTTCGACGAGGGAAGATATACTCAAGGAAAGCCCATTCATGGAAGTTTGCACTTGTCAGGCTGTGTTTCTCATGCTACGGATATTGATATTTCTTCCCATGGCGCCTACGGTTATTGTAGGTTCATTATGGTATCCCCTTTTCAGGGACTCCTCCTGGCGTAGTCTCGGATTTGGAGAGTGGATGTCTATCACCACTTAGATCGGGGTTGCCTTCAATTTGGCAGAAAAGTGACCCTAGGGCATCAATACANGAAAGTTGGCCTTTCTCCAGGCTGCTTTGTGACCATGTCGAGGTGCGTAGCTCGGGTACGGATCTGGATCTGTGCTTACAAGGATGATGATCTTGTTTTGAATCTTTTGATGAAAGCTTCGAAACCAGAAATGGCATGTCTCCGCTCTCACCGCATGGACCCAATTGCAGAGAATTGCAATTGAAATACTCCCGATTTGCTGAGCAAGCAAGTGATTTCAGGTGAATCGTACTGAATTACCCTCCGTTGCAGGCCCAGACAGATACTCAGGGATAGTATCCAAAGCGATTGGTCGCTAGAAGCTTCACGTTCACTCAGGGTTGAAAATTCCTTTTGATCATGTCTATCCTTTCCTCTTCATTTTACATGTCTACCTTATTTAATGGCTGACGTTATGYCTGGATGGATATCGATCAACCAGTTTATCTCCCTTCAACGGGGAATCTCTCCAAACACGGTTCGCTCTCCGGATTTCAACGGCCTATATCCACTGACGCAGTTCTCTTTCCAAGGCATGCTACACTTGGTTGTNCNCNTGTCGATGTCTTGCAAGCTCAGTCGCTCGTGTGATGCATGCRATTTCTCCACGTCCTCCAGGGCYTCTAACTTATCGCGCTGGGGCCTGTTTATGTCTCTCTAACAGTACTTCTCTTCACGGTGCTGCAATCACACCACACAGGCGGGGAAACCTGTCAGAAAGRTGGCATATGCTAGGCTCAAACARGTACAATTTACCGCTCTACGGCCGTCCGAAGGTCGCTCGTCAAAGCCAAACCTGGGAGATTGACAAGAATGTTTCTCCTGACCCCGTTCCCTCATGTACAGAGAGAGCCATGATTGTAACGGTACGTAACCTTTACTTCTTCCTCTGTAGCAATGCCATACATCCTGTGATGAATGCAGTGACAAGGAAGTCCGAGAAATCGGACTTTTGCACTCACGTTTCAGAGTGTATTGGTGTGAAGGGGCTATCCAACCTCTCAGCGATTGTTTGCAAAAGGTTATCGCTTGCGTTGGCTAACCATCGACTGTCGATCACCTCTCGAAATTCAATCATGACGATGGACCCCTGGCGAAATCGAAGAGTTCGTGGCGAAGCGCCGTCTTCCAGGGTCGACCCCGGGTCATAGAAGCTCTTTTTTCGAGGGGAAAGCTGTCCGTTGACAACATTGTTCACGCTACACCCATGATCATCTGCTGAGGCAAAGCCTGCCTTTTACAGTGAGCTATCCCGTCGTATCAGCGGATTTCGGAAACCAATCACAACATTTAAGCTTCGATGTCCTCTTCACATCTGGATCTCTGTGACTAAYTGAAGAGGCCCATGAGGTCGGGGCAGTATATGGCAACTGCTGGAGCACTGCGATCATTCCGTGTCAAATATTCRCTGCACGTACCGTCGGAAAAAGGCTAATTTCCCTACTGCTGCACAGGCCGCAGGCGGCGGAGTTGTTTCTTTTGCCTTGTGTTTTTCATTAAAACATTCGAGTGTGAAGCCAAGGACTGCCGACTTTGGAAAGAGCTTTCAAATGCGCTATACCTTCACCAGGGAAGGCAAGTCACTCTACGCAGTCTGGTGTAGTGACCGACCGCCACCATTTGAATTWCAARAGGTATAAGGTTCATTCCATTGTAGAAGGTAATTTGCGATATCACCACGCACCCGCTCAGCCAAGTACTACCCTTTCCAAGCCTGAACTCCACCCTGGTTTACGCGGCCCCCCTGGCCAGTGGCTGCGGCAGCCATCCTCCTCGAGGGGGTTCATGGCGCCCATTCGGCTCGCAATGCCGAGGGAGTCGCATCGCGTGATCGGCCTGGCGACGCGTTTGTTTGACTTGGCTTGGATCACTTTCCTGGAATGGTCATCAAATTTCCCAGTTCACTTGACGTGAAGCCCAAGCGAGCATACACGACACACTAAGGAGAGTGTGGCAGTCATGCCTTCACATCGGGATAAACTTCTACTCTCTTCCTAGCGAGAGACTACAAAAAGAGARGAGGATCAATGAAACAGGGTGGAAAATAAACATCTAGGGTTTACAGATCAACAACTRRAGGTGCCTGCTTTCCGCTCCGCAACGTCATACAACCGACCCTTATCACCGCTCTCGTCGACCATCGCTTTAAACACGCTCTTGTCCTTCCCCAATAACTCCGCAGGTGTTGCAAATTCAGTCTGATCATCAGTGAGAAAAAGAATAGAAATGTCAAAGGATTGGTTCTTACGATGCGGCCACCCTCCAAAACCATCTAACGATTGTGTCGTCAGCATCTATAAGCTTGCAAACAATGATGGTCGGCGAAACTTACAATTTTATCTGCATCCATAATCGTTTGRAGCCGGTGAGCGATCGTTAACACGGTAACATCGCGTCCAAGCTCTGTCCGTAGTGTATTCTGAATTATGGCGTCCGTTTYRTGGTCTGGAAAGAGAGAATGAGGCATGATTCCACCCATCAATCTTCCTATTTGAGGAACAAACCTATTGCGGAWGTGGCTATAAGCAAGGAAGGGTCATCAAAATTCGTAATTGATTGACATGTCCCAAGGAGCACGAACCTTCATCAAGTATTAAAAGTTTACTGGACCTCACAATGGCCCTTGCCAGCGCTATGATTTGACGTTGACCTGCCGATATATTCGATCCGTTGCTAGAAATGGCAGTGTCTAGGCCAAGGCGACCTTCCACCCCTGTGTCAGTGTGCAAGGCATACAAGCCAGATGCTTTCAGAGCTGCGTTGAGAGTGGCATCGTCGTACTCGTTGAACGGATCTAGGTTGTATCGGAGGGCTCCTAGATATACAACGAGTAAGCGTCAAGAGCGTTGAAGTCAAGGAGCTGGCCTCTGACCGCTCAGTAATTCGGGCTAAGAGCACACTCAGCATTACATACGGTGAATACAAATGGGCATACCGATTGAGGGATGATTGTTATGTTTGATCGCAGGTTCTCAAGGTTAATTTCTTTTGTCGCCAGCCCGTCGAAGTAGACTGTCCCATCAGTAAGAATGCACCGCAGCAATGCCAACGTCAGGGAACTCTGAATTGAGGAGCTTCACCGTTGTATCCAGTTCCGGGTGCGAAGAACACGCACCTTTCCACTTCCAGTTCTCCCGACGACCCCAATGCGTTCTCCAGTATGAATATTGAATGACAAGTTGTGAAGTACGGCAGGCCCACTCTGTTGGTCCGAAGGTTAGAGCGACCCAATRGTGAGATGCAGCGGTACGTACCTTTGAATATCGCGCAGTCAGGTTCTCAACTCGGATTTCCCCGCTTGTGGGCCAAGAAGCAGGAGGCTTTGCTCTCTCCGTCGGCTTCGGTTCTTGCTCTATCTCCACATAAGACGCAATCCTTTCAAGGCTACATTTCGCCAGAGAAAGTTCGATCAATCTCCGTAGTTCGGTGGGAACTATTGGTAACAAACCTGTTGGCCTCAACTTGGAACAAGTTGAACACTCGCACAACATACAAAATCATCGAAGTGAACTCGACGGCTCGGTTCAAGGAGAACCCCACATTTGCTGCATTGATGGTACTGGCGTAAGTCAAGTATGCAGCCAAAGACGCTGTGAAAGTGGCTCCGAGCGAGTCGAGACGAATCCCAATCCATCGGTTGAGATCGTAGTTTAAACGCGCCATGCGGACATAATGGTCGAGTCGGCTTTGTAATTCCTTTTTGAATTCTGCCTCTACTCCGTAGGCTCGGATTGACACTATAAAAAAGCCGTCAACATGCTGTTCAGGACCTTATTTCAGAGCGATCACCTAGTCCAGCCATTGCTGCGCTAAAGTGAGAGAGCACCGGAGCCTTCGCATTACTAGACGTTGCACGTGAGGAGGAGAACAGGACTGAGAGGTTACACGAAACTCACCTCATTTCCCGTTTAACGGAGAGCTGTGCTCTCATGTATCGAGCCCCAATGTACATTCCAAGACCCGCGACAAATAGACCAGGCAGCAAGAACAATGGCACAAACAGCACTGCAGAGACCAGGTCAACGATAACGAGGAGTATCAAGTTGACAAAATTCTCAGCGTTGAGCATGAGAGCTCCGTCGATAGACTGGATATCTTGGGTCATCCGGGTGATAACCCGGGAGACAGGTGTTTCGTCTAGCCATCTGTGTCGCCAGATGATTGTATTAAATCTGAGTAGATGCAAACGCGGCCGGAGTAAGAAAATCAACGGACCTCAGAGTAGCCCCTAACACAGACGCAGTCAGGATTTTATGAATATATCTGGAGGCTCTCATCGTGCCAAGTATGAACCAGAAGTCTTTGCTTGAACAGATCGTGAAGAAGAGTAACGTCAACCCCACATATGTCCCCAGATACCTGTCAACCAACGTCAACCGCCAAGCTCCCGAACTACATGTCGTAGTAAATGCTATTACTCACCGGACAACAGGGACTTCGTCTGTGTGGTGGTGTTCATACTGCGAGCCCCAGTATCCCAGGAACCATAGATTGAAGCTGACCATACAGTACGAGATGAAATGACCTGCGAGCCAGAGAGAGAAGAACCGAATGGGGTGATCACCGCCCAGAGACTCGAAGAACAGTTTCATCGCTTTCCAGCCGATATGCCCGCGGTGGATTTCTTCCGCTATGATCAACTTGCCGCTCTTTCTTTTGGCATCTTCCGCTGGTTTTTTCATAAAACTGGCTTCACTTGGGACGTGTCGGTCGCTTTTCTTGCATTCTGTAAGTTCACTTTCAAGGGTAACACCAGGCTCTTCTTCCCCGAAGAGGGCTTCGAGCGCATCGCCAGGATGGCTAGTGACAACACCATCTACGCTGATGGAAACGGCAAAATCCGCGATGGGACGAGCCAAAGCGACGTTATGCGTCTACGTCTGCACTCAGCCTTGCATTAATTGTACCCAAGTAACGGAACTACTCACGACCAACAGAACGGTTCGGCTTGCGACAAGGTCTCCTTTCAGGCATTTGTTGACAATCCATTTCGCACTGCAGAGAAATTTCTTGAGTAAGATTAGAGAGCTAGGAGAAACGTCTAAAGCCACGTACGTATGTACATCCAAAGCCGCGAGGATATCGTCGAGGAGTATGATTTCGGCACTGGAATATATTGCCCTGGCCAAGGTCAATCGTGCCTAATAGGAGTTCGAGTTATTTGCTGCCCACCGTTAGCAAGTATTAATTGCGCATCAAACCTTCTGACCACCACTGAAGTTCCTCGGGTTAACAAATACGAACGAAAAAAGCATGAGGAAAAGGCGTACCTCAGCGTTAGACCCCGCTCTCCGACCTCAGTCAAATCTCCAGCTTCGAATAATTCGAGGTCGGGTTCTAATGCGCATTGATATAGCACTAAACCAACAGTAAGTAGCCATTCAAGAGAATAATATCTACAGACGTGCCCTTCTTATACCGCTCCTCATCATACGGTGAGTGGAACACGATGTTCCCCCGAATAGTTTCATTCTGAACCCAAGATTCTTGCACCGCGAGCGCAACGCCTCTGCTGCGAGGGAGATTGAAAGCCGAACCAGGGTGGGTAGGTGTGAATTTCATTTCGCCTAAATCGGTACATTGCTACGATTAGTCTACAGTCCAGCCTTCCCAGACAGTAAGCTTGAAGGAACTCACCCAGAAGCGCCATCAAAAGAGATGTCTTTCCCGAGCCCCTATAGTCCATTCAGTGTTTTGCCAACATAACTTTGAAACGTAACCTCATACGTAGGACCAATGATAAGGTTTATCTTCCCCTCCATGAATTGTAATTCGCCGGGAACGGTTAACTTGAACGGACAGCTTGAAGGTGTCGTCGACCCGCCAACCTCAGGGCTAACTTCAGATGTCCAAGAGAAACTGGCATCCCTGAAAAACACCTTGCCGTTATCGGAGGGAGAGGGCTCGCGCACGCTTGAGTTTGGGTCGGTCGTTGACGGGAGAGTCGTTGTTTCCTTGAAGAATTCATCAAATCGATCAAGGGAGACCTTGCCTCTGACCAGTGCAGCGAGATAGTAGTTGGCACGTTGCATTGCGCTCCGGAGGGTGTCGAAAACGATCATGCTAGAAAAGATCTTGGACGCTACGATGTAACATATTTCAGCAAAATCGTGGCGCATACGACATGAGGAAGAATCGAACCTGTCAGCTCGATTTTCATAACGAGTGCGGCAGTCCCGTATGTTGCCAGCATTGTGATTGTCGGGATGAGATAACTATGCAAAGGTTGAACTGTGGGGTTCTTGGAGCATTTGTTGAGACAAATGCCGACTTACGTGACCATAAGAACGAAGAGATTGAGCAACTGTGTGCAACGGAATGGATCTTATTTAGTAAGGAGTCATTGCGCGAGGATAGACGGTTTGGTACACACTTTGCCCTTCCACACCCAATACAACTCTTCTTCCCGTCTTTGATCGATCTTCTCTTGGATCTTCCTTTCCCATCCAAACATCTTGATCGTTCTCAAAACGCTCATAGCTACATAAGTCAGAATCAACAATGAAATCACAGACAGAGTTAAATAATCTTGTGCTCAGCGTACATTCTGTGACCGTCTGTGTCCTGTTGTCGGTCTGGCAAAAGCTAGATGAGAGGCATTTATCTGTTATACGAGCACGGACACCCGTACCTTCCTCATCTTCTCAACCTGCGTACTGCGTAACATGGTTGCCAAATATCCCGGAACAGGGATCAAAGCGACCATCAGGCCCAGCCCGACAAACGCACTAACAGAGAACAATTCATTCAAATATTAGAAGACCTGAGCGACCCTAAGCAGAAAGAGAGACCAGACTGACCTCCATCCAAGAATCCAATACAAAAAAATGGAAGACACGATCATTTGGAGAGGCAATTGCCAAACTGAAAATGGAAAAACGAAACAATCGTTGTTTCAGCGATATGTACAGATAGGTAAAAGGAATTCGAGAATAGATGGTAGCAGAAGACTCACACACTATGATAAGGTCTCGCGCCGCAACGATATTGTTCAGATCCACAGTTGCAAGGTTGTTCAACTTCCCTTCCAAGCTCGATAGCGTCTTCGACCGTTTCTTGCTCGAGCTCCCTGCGTCAGTTGACCCCACGCCTGAGGCTTTGGTGCTTGCCATCACGGAATTGATATTACGCATCCGGAGACTGTACCCAAAGATGAGTTGCGTCAACACAGAGTCTGCTTGTGTTAAACTGTGGGTCATAGTCGATGCGTAACATTGAAAACCAATAGAGCCAAGGACGGGTAAAATGAAGAGACAGGCGATCCAGAACCATGGCCGGACGCCGGCAGTCTGGGGTTCGTCAGATTCTACTATGCTGTTATATATGCATGGGTATGAAGCCGTGTTGTGTTGGTGAGACAGTCGACGGAGAACTTACGTTAGAAGTCGATTTATGGCTAGCGGAGCAGCAAATTGGCTGAGGGCGTAAACTGTCATTGCGATTAACGATTTTAGATAATCAGATGCTGGAAACTCGGAGGTATATTCGTAAATGGGAGCACGGACAGGCAGACGGTTTTGCGGACTTACCGAACACTCGTAGGAGAGGAAAGCCGATGTGTCGCCCTTTCCGTAGCTCGACGTATTCTAGAATCTAATCATAAATGCAAATATTAGAGTGATCATCGTACAGGCAACACTGCACTCAAAATCTACATACCGGGAAAGAACGTTTCGCTAGCGCCTGAGCGGTATCGTAGTCAGAGATGGGAGGCATTTCATCTGGGCCAAGGTGGACCGTTTTGTTGGCAGCGGAAATCGTCGGGCTGAGGTACGTGAAAGTTGCCAATGATAGAATAGAGGCGGTCTGCTCTGGATTGACTTCTACGGCAGGACTCTGGCAAAGCAGAGATATGAGCCATAGCCCAGCAGACTTCGGATCAAGAACACGGAGAGAGATACCTTGGGATCGACGGGACTGTAAACAGTTGGAATACATAAAGGAACAAGTAAGGCTGTGAAAACCAAAGTGCCGATTCTCGTCCAAAGAATCCATCCCTCTTTTATATCTGAAGGTCGACCTGTGATTGTGGCGAGTGGCCACAGATCCCGATAGGCATAGACGGCCAATTCTGAGAGAAGGATCACGATGTTGTGGCGTATCATCCACTTGCGCCAGTTCACGGCTACTAGAGCCGATGCAGCGAGAACGAGAACATATAGCTGTTACAACGTCGCATTAATGTATTTCGCAGGCTCAAAGGTGGGAGCTCACATTTGAGAACAGTAGAGACTGATTGACGCAGTCTTCAGGTGCCCTCCAGGAGATTTTAAAGAGATTCCAACCCGTACGAGACGCGTCTTCAAGGACGAGTGATGCCGAGAGGCCTACCAAAGCCAAGCAACTTATCACCCTCGCAAGCATCCACGAAAAGATAACGACTCCCCCATTTCGGGCGACGATACCAATCGGTTCCTCAGGCTCAAAAGCAGCGAATGGTGACCCTGGCTCAGTGGTGAGTGGGCGGTAGCCTCTTCTAGATTTCAGCAAATAGCCTCGGCCGGTTTGTAAGATTAAATATCCTGCAGAGAGTAGAGACAGGGCCAAGGGTACGAGAACATATCCCTGGATGCTGGAGCACGATCAACCCATTGTACCGAACGAAGAATACGTAGCAAAACTCACTCCACCCCGTCCATACCACCATCGAGCAAGTCATTAGGATATCTCTGTCCGGTGACCATCTGTATAATGCGCGCTAAAGTGACGATTCCATCCATACTCCAACTCTCGACGCGTCGGATCGGTCCTGGGATGGCAGGCGTAGGTGGAAGATGAGTCGCGTTCAAAGGCCCGAAGATCCTGTGTAGAAACCGCAGTATTTCGAGAGATAGAGAAAGGTTATTGCAGTCCGGCTACTGTTGACCGTATGTTATGTACATATTGATGTGAGAAGACAACCAAATGAAGCCCGCAGTGTTGGTGGGAGAGAACATGACTGCGGAACCTTCAACGTCATAAACTTCTAGGCTGCCTCTATATAAAGAGAAA
>JANBPK010000794.1:21437-57050 GCA_027579435.1 Candolleomyces eurysporus | reverse complement strand
CCTGGCACATTTGGAAATCCAGGTCCACAGGGGCCATGAACCATTTTCTCTCGCACAGTGCCAAAAAGCTTCTTTTCAGTTGCTTCATCTGGCCACTGTGCGGAGATACAGGAATCAATGGCCTCCGGGGTTGTGAGTTTATAACCATTCTCGAGGAACAGAAGGAGGTGCATGTGGGGAAGGCCTCACTTCTGAAACTTGATGGTGTAGACGTACGCATCGACCTCCCCAAAGACCTTGTCCTTGACGATCCGGTCAATCAACGCCTGTTTCTTGAGCTGAAATACCCGGACGACCAAATCAGGCCGGTCATAAGCCGTCTGTCCAGGGAGGAGTCTCTCGATTTCAGGCCACTTTGGATTGGTGGTCATCGTCAGGAAGATATCAACCTTGCCATAGAAGCGAGCGATGGCCATAGCATCCTGGTAGTTCTGAGCCATATTCCGTGGTCCACCAATGTACGATAATGGCAGGAAAATACGCTGCCCAATTTCGCCAGCATCGGGATCATTCATATTGGCATCCTGGAGATGATTCAACCGTGCAGTGCGAAACCTGGTTTGATTTCTCTGAATCCACATCAGCCGCTGTTGATCGACGCTCGCATACATGTCAACCACATATCGGCAGAAAAGAGAGCCACCTCGGAGGATCGTATTGAAATCGTTTTGACGGAAATGAGAACGATAAACAGTGTAGGTGGAGAGGGTAAGCTTCCGGTCGATGTTGACCTCTCCATCATTCTCCAGGCCAGCCTCCTTCCTAGCTGCAAAGTCCCGACGACGATTTCCAAGCCTCCGTTCTCGCTGATCCTCGGTCTCAGTGAGCCGTAATCCAGGATGCCACTTGTAAGTGCCATGCGGAAGGAGCGGGTGCTGGAGAGTTGCATATGCAGGATTGAGTTCGGAAATGCGTTCCAACAGTCCACCATGTAGTCGAAGGACGATGTCGCGAGGCTCAGTGAAGATGGTCCCTGGTAGTATGAATGCAACCTCGTTGACAGTCGGCAAGTTGTACACGCCACGGTTCGTACCAGGTGTAAGGCGAAGTGTGACCTGGTAGTTGATGTCACCCTGATGCTCTTGTAGGATCTCGTATGCATGCCGATATGATTGCGTGAGTGGGTGGTGGATCATGAGCATGTTCTGGAGTCCCCACATAACCACAGGATCAAGAGCGAGGTTTTGGTTGATGCGGGCAGCAAGAGCTTCCTGAGGTTGGATTACGTAGAGCTGAGCATAGCGTGGAAGACGACCTGCAGGTGGGTTGAGAGCAGCAGACGCATGGTACAGTTCACCTGAGATTCGATAGACTGGAGGACCACAGCCAGGGCGACGGTTGACCGAATGATCTTGCTGTACACCAACCGATGTGAATGAAAAAGCTCGATTATATTTCCAAATATCCTTGCGGAATTCTCTGGCAACGTCTGTATCAGCAGAAAGGTAGCTACGTTGAGATTGCGACGGTTTTCCAGGCTGCGATCGTCGATTCCAGCGCCCGCTAGAGCTTCGACGTTTTACTAGTTTGATTAGACACTCAGGTAAATAGACATTACCATCCCACCCATGAGCGAGTTGATGATCGCCGGGAGTTTCAAGAGTTGTTGAGAGTCGTCGGTTGTCGGCTCCTGCGATGACCGGCATGGTTCGGCACGATACCAGAGCTGCTGCCGTTGGCATCAAACATGCACAAATCCGAGCACTGCATGCGTGTTAACGCAATCTCCTCCTTGTACTTACGACACATGAAGTCCTCGAGGGTGGTCACGAAACGCGGGGATTCGATTCCCCCCNAGTTGACATTGCTTATAATACTCAATTGCATCTGCGCACCCAGAACAAATTCACAACCACACCGACAGCACTCGGCGAACGGGACAACTGACTCCATACAATGGGCATCGACGCGTTTGGGCAATTGATCACGATATGAAGGAGTCGCTGGCTATTAGCGACGGAAATAATTCCGGTAGCAACACGCGAAATACCGCACGCAGTATACGCAGTCAAAATTCGGCCCAAAAATTGATTGTTAACATTGGAGATGGCTGGGGCGATAGTAAGCATGCTATCTTGATTCTGAGGCCCGAGCAAGCGGACTGACGTCTACATCCACGCGCTAGAGCCCTATACTGCGCTGTTGCTACATGCTTATGCCTAAATCGTCGACAACAGCGTGTAGATAGCTGGGGACCTCGCCACCTAATTCTGTCATGACTCATGACTCGGAATGAATGAAGGTAAGCGGAATTTAGAACGGTAACGAAGCATAGTTACTTGACTCACCCTTTTCATTAGACCCTGCATGCTAGAACCCGCACACCGAACAACTCCATAGAACGGGATTTCTATCCAACATGCGTACATGACATGCGGAGCCCCGACCGGGGCGATCTCCTCTCGAGGCAATATACCAGGGTCTAGGGCTCTTTGGAGCAACTCAATAGCTCATGAACGCGTTTCATCGCCAAATATCTGGACACATGAAGTCCTCAAGGGCCGCCCAAAAACGCGAGGATGGGGTGTGTTTTGTCTTGTCCTCGTGTTTTGAGCGTTGAAGAGCCAACCATCCTACGATCCTCCCTCTAGCTCTTGTCGACCCCTCTTCCTCTGCCCCCTCTTGGCAGGTAGCAAGCCGTCTCAATCTTTACCTTAGCAGCAGTATTCGACGATGTCACCGAAACGCTCCTCGTCCACCTTTATCTCAGGCTTCATGAACGCGATGAAACCTTCTTCCAACAAGCTAGCCGTTCCAACTCAGGCACCGTACTCCAAGAGGTATGCAGGGTCGTCATTGTTCCTCCCTACGACCTCCTTGGTCGGTGAGTCGGCAATCTGCTTTACTGGAACCACCCTAACCCTTGTTTGTAGGTAAAGTCGCCGTCGTAACCGGCTCGTCACGGTCAACAGGCGCCGCCATAGCGTGTTGCTTAGGCGAACACGGCGCAAGCGTGGTCGTGAACTACGTCACCGACGCCCAAGCCGCTGACGAAGTCGTCCAGGCCATCCGATCTCAAGGTAAAGGCGGGGCTATCGCCGTCAAGGCCAACACCGCTACCATCGAAGGCGGTCAACTACTCCTGGACGAGGCGATGAAGACCTTTGGGAGGGTCGATATTCTGGTATTGAATGCTGGGTTGATGGGGAGTAGGACCCTGGACGATCTGGATGAACCATTCTTTGATATGCATTTTGAGACCAACGTGAAAGTGCCGTTGTTTATGGCTAAGGCGGCGGCGGACCTTTTGCCTAGTCGTGAGTGTCTAGATTCTCTTTCTTTTTTGAGCCGTTACTTAGTAGGGTCAACGCGTACGTAGCTGGTGGAAGGATTATTTTCTTCTCGTCAAGCCTCACCGCAGCCTCCAGTATGCCACGTTTTCTCCATCTATTCCATCTCATCTTATCTGACCGAATTTCCGCAGCCGTCCTCCCGAACGCGCTTTGTTACATCGCGACGAAAGGCGCGATCGAGCAGATATCCCGCGTTTTGGCTAAGGATTTGGGTAGCCGTGGTATCACGGTTAATACTGTCTCCCCTGGTCCTATCGATACCCCCTTGTTTAGAGAAGGCAAGACCCAGCATGTTATCGATTCCATCGCGAAGCAAAGTCCTTCAAAGAGGCTGGGTGAACCGGATGATATTGCGCCGCTCGTGGCGTTTCTGGCGAGTGAAGCTGGCCATTGGATTAATGGCCAGAATATCAGGGCTGATGGGGTAAGTTGTGCGTTATTTTCTGTTTGGTGGATGCTGACGATGTTGGTTTTTCAGGGTTACGTGGTTTGAGCGATGGAAGGAATTCCTTTACAGATAGTAAGTCTTGCGCGTTGTTTGTAGGTGGATAGACACTAATAATCGTCGTTTCAGCGTTATCTGATTCAAGTTTATATGTTAGAGCATTTTGGACTCGATTGAAGAGATACACACCCTGGTTGTTTATTGTGACTGTGCGACGACGTTCTCTATGCAGCTTAATTCTTCCGACCCAACTATTTACTCATTTAGCTATTAACATATCTTACTTTAGATCTCTCGGGCGTCGTTACTACTAATACCAAAAATGATATACGCAGTTTACTCCTCTTTCTTCGCCCACTACAGCTGTTCCGTCAAAGTTCAGGTGCGCCGATGCCCTGTTGCGTTTACGTTTTTCAGAAGATGGGACAGCTTCTACGCTGTCGACGATCACAAACTCCAAAGAACCCACAGCGTGGCAACCACGAAGGCGCGGAACGCCCGGAGAAGAAAGCAAACACGCTTCTCGACCCGCCGTCCTGTTTGGGTACGTCTCCTTCCGGTTTGGGTCTTCTCGCGTAGGTTTGTTTGTGTACACTACGCTTGCGTCGTACGTCCACTGTCTAGGTTCAGGACTAGTCGCGCCTCTAGCAGTCCTCGCTGACTACAGGTCAGGCTCAAGAGCCTGTCCATCCGTCTGTCTTCCTTGACATTGGCGTCGCCGATTCCTCTGTCGATAGGCCGTCGCCCACCCGCCAGTTGAGGCGGATCTCTTCGTGTCGGGATTCGCGTATTGAAAGGCTAAGAAGGAAGAGGTCGCATCGCTGACTTCTGGCCCCGCTACGGTCGAAGCTATTCCTTAGCTCACTGCCTGGCTGAACTGCCCGTCGTTGTCAATGATGCGCACATGCGGGTCAAACTACGAACACGTCGACTAATTCGTCGATTGACAATGGACGCTCATTGTGCTTACTTTCTCTCGACGCGAAACGAGGACCAAACAAGAATGAGCGGGTAGCCATAATGAAGCACTGTGATTCACGCCGCGTGGCGTGGCGGTTTGTTTGCACACCTCGAGTGAAGGAACGAAGGAAGGCTTCTCGGGCGGGGGATTGGACGGCGGGGTGGAGGGTGTAGTGAGTCCTGCCTCGCTTTGCTTTTCTTCCTTGCTTTCCTTCCTCTCGTTATCCCGCCCTCTCACGAACGGACGAGTGAGTCTATTATCTAGTTACCACCCTCCTTCCTCACTCAGGCTCGTGAATTTCGGAAGAGAAGAGTAAACCTACGATGGCGCCAAATATCCAGCTCTCGTAAGTCTATCATTTTAACCGACATGAACACGTTGCTTAGACTTAAGCTCTATCTTCTTGTTTTCAAAGGTTCGGTCCGATGCTTATTGGAACGTTTCTCAATATGATATTATACGGGGTGCGCTCTTAGCCCTTCCATCGTTTGAATGGGCTCGAAGTATAGCTGATGCCGTCTTTCGGTCGGGTGGCTTGGTCGCTTGTGTAGATTTTGATCATGCAGGTGGGTACTTGGTATGCCTTGGGCTCGTTTCTTTCATGTGTGCTGACGATGGATGTATTGTAGACGTATCATTACTATCTGACGTACAAGACGTATGTTTGTCTACTTTACCTTCCAGCTTTACCGAGCCCTCACCAACCATCTCTTCCTCCACTGAGCAGGGACCCGAAATGGATTAAAGCCCTCGTACGTCTCCCTTACACACCCACCAGCTCTTCAAAGGACGCTAACAACCATGATGGCAGGTATACTACCTATTCATTATGGAGTCCCTTAACACGGCCTGTGATATGCAGATGATGTACCAGCCCCTTATACAGCACTTTGGGGAAGCCGAGGCGACGAAGTACTTTCCTATGAGTACGTGAACTGTTCGCACTTTTTCTTCATCACTCGCCCAGTGGCTTCTACTCTCTATAGTGTTCGCCGCGGAGCCCATCGTCATCGTAAGTCACAATTCCACCTACCTCTCCATTCACTGGATCCCACTCCCTTGAACGCTCCACCTTCCTTCCTGGCTCTCAACACCCGCTGATTAATTTGATTCATACCCCTACCTACCCGGTATCTGGTCGTCAGGTCGCAGTATCGACTCCAATTCAGTTCTTCTTCGCCTGGCGTGTCAAGCTGTTGACTAAGTCCAACTGGCTTGCGTGTTTGATTTGTTTCTTTGCGATTATTTCGTTGGGTGCGTACCTAATTTCTTCTCTTCCTTCAAGTGTGCCGCTCTTCTTAATCTTGTTCCCCCTTTACGTCGCACTTACATCCGTCCGTAGGCGGAGGGATATGGACCACAGTGCTTATCATTAAAGTCAAAGTCTTTGCTCGGAAACTCGAGTTGCACTGGTCTGCGCTTGTGTGGTTCCTGGCTGCTTGTGTCGCGGATGTGTTGATCACCGTTGTGTTGGTTGTAACTTTGGTGAGCATATCGGAGTCCCTTGCTCTCGTTATCAGCGTCGCGCCGCTGACGATTTGCCTTCGTGATCTATACTAGTCGAGAAGGAAAACGGGTTTCTCAGCGACGGATGACGCGATTCAGAAGATTATTAGGAGTGAGTATTTCAGTTTTCTTTCTGCTGGTCGTTAAGTGCTGATGGGTTGTATGTCGCAGTCACGGTTCAGACGGGTGCTTTGACGTAAGTCGCTTTCGCCTCTTCTCACATTCCGAGCAGCATGTTAACGCAAGCCGCAACTGCTCGCTTTCACAGTGCGCTGTTTGCCATCGGCGACGTTGTGTTCTTCATGTGTAAGTCTGCTCCTACGAAGCGATTGGGGATTCTGATCTCAAGTACTACTTTGATAGCTATGGGTGTAAGTAATATATCCAACCTCTCCATCGTTTATCTCACCTCTTCGTTGCTATGATGCGCATGTCTTCAGCATACAGCATTGTAGGTTATACAATGATCTTCATCTTATTCTTCGCTGACGCCCGCGCGTAGGAACTTCCTCTGGGACCTTGCCCTCTCCAAGCTTTACGCCAATTGCCTTCTCTCCACACTAAACGCGCGTATGACAATCAAAGAATCAAGCCATGCGTCACTTAACCAGAGGCAGATTGGGTGTGGATCTAGTGGGACGAGTGGGAATGCCAACGTCAATGTTAACTGTGCGTTGTCGCTCCAGTTCTAAACTCGCCAATCAGTATCAGCGCTGACTGACACGGGGCATTTCCAGGCCAGTATCGACGAGGGACACCCGGTGGAGTGGGTGTGGGAGGAATGAATGGGCTTCTCAATACGGTCCATACAGGCGATGTTGCTTATAACCTGTCGGGAGCTCATTCGGTGAGTTGGTGTTTTCTCACTGAGTCTCGTTGGTTGCTAATCGAACATTGTAGAACCTCGCATCGACTACTTCGCATAACTCGGAATTTGAAATGGAAGAGGCGATAAGCCCCAACAAATCAAGGACCAGTTTGTTTGGTGAGAAGACCTCGTCGATGTGTCAGAAGGATGTCGAGTATGGGATTACGGTTACCAAGGTCAGTCGGTGTGCATGCATACTTTGATGCCTCTTTTACTGACATCTCGATCTATACGAATGTTAAATTTTACTTTGCAGGTTGTGGAAACTTTGGAAGACCCCGCACCGAGAACGGCAAGGTCGACAACTCAGCACTCGCACTCCAATTGCAGTGCGTACGCCATATACGCGCAGTGAGTTTGATGATCAGTAGATGACTCTCAATCACTCGATGACGACGACGAACGCAAATTGTCAATGACTCCACGTCTTTGAGAGGCTTAAATATTTCTGGCGGGATGAAGGTGTTTGGGATGGGACTGGATTCCATTGGGACGGAGTGGATACTATGCGCTATAGCTACCTTTTCTTGCTGCCTTGCCTATCGGTCAACCATGATTGATACCAATGTTTTTCTTGCTGTAAATTTATTCGTTTGTTATGAAATCGACCTCCTTCCTTCTAATTACTTCCTCGATGCCTGCCGCTTTGGACATTCCATAAACGCCGACTTGGGCGCTAGGTAATTGGCGGTCCGGTTTCTCCGCGGAGTTGCTCCGAGTCGGAGCTTCTTTGCTGGCCTTCGACGACTCCTTCTTCATCTGACTGTAATCTCTCAGCTTACCATCTAGCTAAGTGAGCTTGTGCTCCTCGGACAAACCTGATATCGATCACAACCTGCATATATGAACAAGAAGCAAAACATTTTTTAATGTTTGAAGCTTTCCTTCAAACAGATATGGACGGCTTCGATACCCGGGGCGACGATAAGCTTCGTCCGAAAGCACAACATGTTCACAGGGTACTCCGTGCTGAAGAAGACAAAGAAGGATGACGGGAGGAGTGACCTCAGCAATGTGCATCGGTTACGGAAAGAGTGAGTAAGTGGACGCTACTCCACAGGTGGGTCGAAACGCTTCTACCAGTGCTGTACACACCGTGGCGGACCCGGGGCATACACAAAAAAGTATCCTTGGATACCCTCGTAGTTATTTACTACTACCCAACCTCCCAGTCACTACAAGCTCTTCTCCACATCTCCCTTCGCGATTCGACTGCAGGGATCGATATCACCCCCCTCTCACCGTTCTAATACCACTTCATCATTGTTCAAGAGCTGGCCCCGAGCCCAATATGACTGACTGACTAGGATCGCTGTACGCCTTCCTTGTATTGAGACGGGTTTAAAATCGCCCCAAGAATTCTTTCGGAGACGGCTAGCGGCTTCTCGATCTTTGCGCTCGCCGCGTGTTCGCAACGACTTTGTCCACGACGCTCACCTTTACCTGAATTGTTATCCCACTTGACATTCGACTCAACTCGACGCAGGGAAAGGAGGTCGTACCAAGGCAGCTATGGCACCTCCCCCGATTTCGCTTCTGTACGTGCTCAGACGCTACTATCCTGACTTGGTACGGCGATCCCTTGGCTGACATGACATGTGTATGGTATTAGATTCGGTCCCATGCTCATTGGTGCGTTCAAATGAATTGAGTTGTTACCTTGGTCTACTTACTCACGCTTGTTGGGCTTTGACAGGCGTTTTCTTGAATACGATTCTATATGGAGTGAGCGCCATCGTTCTGTAAAGAAACCGTAGATACACTGACTCCGGAATCGCTGGTATAGATCCTCATTGTGCAGGTGGGGCTATATTTGATCCCGCTGGTTCATCCTCACGTTAACCTGGTCGACGGCGATGTAAGACGTTTATCTATTCCCAAACATACAAGAAGTGCGTCGTTCCACCATTTTCTGCGGTAGCCTCAACTCATCACGTCATAGAGATCCGCTATGGATGCGACTCTTCGTACGTCTCTCGGAGATAGAATTGAAGACTGGACACTCATTGGAATGCAAAGGTCTTATTCCTCTTCGTGGCAGAGACAGCGAACACGATCCTCAACATACACATGATCTACGAGCCGCTAATTCTCAACTACGGTGAGCGTAGTTCGGCGGTTTTACGCGCTACGGCTGAATGTATCATGTCAGCTTCCCAAGCCGCGGTGACATTCTTCCCAATCAGTACGTTCGTTCAATAAAAGCTTTCTCGATCTCATACTTAGAAAAATCCATTATCATTCAGTGCTTGCGGCCGATCCAATACTCACAGTAAGTGGGCGAGGCGAGTCTACGAGCTCGTCATCATTCAATCGCCAGCACCTCTACACAGATACTAACTCAGTTAAACCCAGGTAATCATCTCGACCCCGGTCCAAATCTTTATTGCGTGGAGGATCCGTATTGTTAGCAAAGCCACGTGGATATCGATCATCATTTGCCTCCTCGCCCTCACCGCCTTCTGTACGCGTTGACCTCCACCCTAGTCATAGTCATCACGCTAACCTATCGCTGATCTCGCTCGAAGCTGGAGGGATATGGCTCAGTGTGACTGTCATTCATATTCGAAGGTTTTCGAGGAAACCGGAGCTCCATTGGCCTGCTCTAGTTTGGTTGCTCTCCTCTGCCGTTGCGGATATTCTGATTACTGTTTCGCTCGTGTATCACTTGGTACGTTGACTCGTGACCCTCTCTTCTCCTTTTGCTCGTGCTCATGCTTTTTCGTGGTGATAGTCGAGACGGAAGACTGGATTCTCGGGGACGGATAGTGCGATTAACAAGGTACGCCTCATTTCGAGCAGAGCTAGGTACGCGTACTTACCAATATTTTCAATGGGCTAACCGTAGATCATCCGTCTTACCATCCAAACTGGAATGGTGACTGCAATTTTTGTCACATTGGACGTCATTTGCTTCCTCGTTCTTCCGGTACGCCTTTCTATTTCTATTCATGTTTAATTCACTTATCCTACATACATAAAGCATACCACCATGTGAGCACTATCTGCTCCAAGCCCTCTTCAAACTACAGCTGATTCCATCCTTCTCCGGTAGCAATTTTGTCTGGGATTTCGCCTTGTGCAAACTGTATACGAACGCTCTCATGTCGACCTTGAACGCGCGAGCTGGATGGAATAAGTTGACGACCGGCCAAGCCGAACACAATTTGCTCTTTGGGACTGAGTACAGCTCGCGGTCGGTAGCGTCTAGAAATGCTGAGGTAGATCCTTGCAATTGCTGATATTTCCGTGAGCCTTGACTGAACATGAACAATCATCAGGCCAATACCTTTTCATCTTTGAATTTCCGACTTCAGCATCGGGTGAGTCGCCACCTTTTCAACTCTCAATAGACTCATTTTCTTATTCTCGTTCAAGGCATCCATGGGTGTTGAAGGGGTTGATCACCTCGCATACACCTATGAGATGCAGTCGCCTTCGACAATCAAAGTGTCTCCGTCAGACTTGGAGTATGGAGTCTCTGTGACGAAGGAGGTGTCTACGAAGGCGGACCCTCTCTCACCGGAACCTCGTACCAGGTTTTGTGGTGACAGGAAGCCGTCATAGCTGCCATGGTGTTTCGACATTCTCATTGATATCGCCACCTCTAGTTTCCATCGCCCGATCTCTGCTCTCGTCTTGCTATTATCTATGATTACGCTGTATTTTATTCCATCAATTGCGCAGTTTTCGAGCTGTAGATTCAGTATTCGAGGATTGAACCCGAATTAAGTGTATGCTGGTTTGGAGCTTCTTGCACAGGGCGTTTGGTGTCTGCTAACGGGCTCTCGACTTTGCAAATTCAATTGGCGACTTCAGCCTCTCCCCCAGATGAAGGCTATTGCAGGAAGAGTTCCTCTCCTAATACCGTCGAACATCGTGTCTAAGTCAAATGCGGCTCATTGAGCCCAACCCTGACTCTAGTTTCGTAATACAAATACCACAGGTTTACGAAATTCGATGCCATACACAGGCGATCACTGGGCGCTCTACATGACAGCAGTAATCAAACCACAATACAAACGAAACGGGGGGCTCAGCTAACTAGGTAGAGGTAGCGGGAGCCTTAAGTTCAAAGACATCGCTGAATTCGCGAACCCAATCGAAAATATCAGGGCGCCTTTCGAAAACGCGCAAAATGTAGTCAGACCTATCAATCGGTCAGTCCATGCTCCTCTAACACATATGATCATAAGATAGGAACTCACCCCGGAGTGAGGTCACTCTCCAAGACGGTGGAAAGTTGGCCAGTTCTGGCATCAGGAATAATCCAGAACTGGGGGGCACTGAAGGGATCACTCGTCTTGCCAAGGGTGATTAAGAGATCGGTGGTGGCGTTGTCGGTTGGCCTAACCGTCCAAATAACGTCTGTGGCCTCCCCAATGGTAGGGTTGGTGAGCGGCTTGGGCGCAGGTGACGAAGGCACCGAGGGTGGCGGAAACGATGGTGAACCTGTAGCCCAGTAACGTTGAAAAGTTGCCCGAAAAAAATGGGAATGAGGCGGTTAGCACTCAGGCTTCGGTGGATCGGTAGAAGACTTACCAACTGAATTGCATTGTGTTCGGATATTTTCCTACACCTGTTTTTTCAGCTTTTAAAGCTTTGCACGCACGGCGATCTCAACCCGTGGAGAGATAGGTTTAGCACGCCATTACTCATTCTGGCGAACAATATGCCACTTTCAATCATGGTTGCGAGGCAACGATCTTCCATCAATGGACTTTGTATGGTAGAAGACTCGGGGTGGGCGCGCACCTTGAGACGCCTCAAACAATGATAGAGCCCGATTAGTTATGGTCCAGGTGAATCCAGCCTGAAACGATCTGCATACACGTGCTGCGATCCGACTTGTCCGAGACGATGTCTATCGGGTCCCGGAATATTAGGTCGAAATGTGCAGATTCGCGTTCGACCATAGTCCTAACGCAAGGCGCGTCTCCTACACTTTGCCTTATACCTTCGACATAATATAGACGAACCTTCCGAATGAATGAAGTTGAGCGTTTAAATGGCCAAAATAAACATTGCACTCCCGGCATTTAATTTAAAATGGGCGCGTTTCTTGACAATCGTGGACTTTCAACTTGCCCTGGATTTGCCCACTGAAATATACTTCGATTGTTGTAATTCGCCCTGACCTACCGTCCAACAGTTCAATCATCCGAGACATGGGCACTGCGAAGAGGCTTCGAGACCGAATCGCATTAAAGCAATACGATATTCCGGATAAAAAAAAGACAATGGCGCTGAACATCTGAGTAAGGAGCTTTCGTGTGAGGTAACATTGCTCAGGGATCAGATTCCACTCATTATTCCGTTTAGCGGCGTGCAATGCCCGGTGCGTGATGGACCTGATAGCGAACTCCAATGCGCAGCAGGAGAATACTAGGATCACCATTGAAATTTAGTACATTCAAATTCGAAACAATCAATCRTGAGATGGTGTGTAGAAGGTTGAGAAAGAGGTCCCACGTAGTAAAACTCATGCCCGACATAATGTTTCCTTCCTTAAAAATTATTAGAGTATTGTTGGTAAGCACCAGGATGTCAGCCTGCTGAGCCGATCCTGGGTGAGTAATCATCCACTAGCACAGAGTGGGCGCAGTGGTTGTGCACAACATTGTCATCGTTCGATAAATTAACTTAACTAAGGAACCTGTATGGACAACAGGAATTCGGAGTCACATCCCATGGCTTTGCGGTCATAACGCAAACAAACGAATTGGGATGAAGATCGGCTCAGCATTTTTTCCGAAGTTGGCTTAGATGTCCTCCCAAGTTTCTATACGAAACGTGGGCGGTGGGAGAGCATCTTGATATATGGTCGTAGCCTTGTGTACATTACATGTTGAAGTCGTGCGGACCTCGTGGCCGCTGACTGTGACAGGAGCTTCCCACCTTCTGGAAGGCTTCGGTTCCCGGTGCACTACGTACGAGCTTCCTCCGCGGCCATGCGGACTTCAAGAAAAACTCCGAAGTCATCTTAGAGTAGCAAAATACGTTCAGAGCACGAGGTTTCGTTAATCCGAAAACACGTTGCTTTGCATAGGCCTGCTACTGCACCGAGACGTTGTGGTTTTGCCAACTGTCCGAAGGGATAAGCTTCGAGTGGAGTGATCTAAGACTCTCCAAAACAGGAAAGATAAATTCTATCAAGAGGGAAGTAGATTCGTTGTCTACAAGGCCGCCTGGTGGCTCAGTTGAATGCCGAACTTGGTTTCGTCAAACGCGGCAGGAGAAGAGGTACATTCTACGTAAGAGGGGGCATGAATCGGCCCTTAGAACTTCGTCTTTGCAAGCATCGAGTCGGTTCCGATTGCTATGTTTCTTTGAACCTGTTTACGATCGGAGAGTTAGCAATAACTTAGTAGGACAAGGTCGTGTGGTGGCGGACGCGCCGGCAATCCGAGTTGCGCAGCGGAGAGTCGGAGACCAGTTGAATTAAGACCCCNGCCACACATCCGCGCGCTCCGAAAGCTTGGCTCGGCCCGAAATCGATCTCCTCAACCTTCCCTTCCAAATGCCACGTCGTTGGCACTATATCTAATGAACGACGCTCAGTGGCCTCTGCACACGACCTATTGCGGGCTCGATACCCCAATTCTGTGATAGGAATCATTCCCCTAATCTTGGTTCCTTCACCTGGCTCCCTGATTTCAGGTTGGCTTGTTCGCAAATGAAATGATCGTCATCGCTGGAACCTCAGGACTGAATATAACATGCGACATTCATGTTCCTGTGACCCATCTTCGTATTTCCCCTAACGTAAAAGGTTCCCGGTTACCACCTTATGACCACGTTGCAATTTTGGATCCCTCCTAGAGCGACGAAGGTTCCGAAGCCGAAGCGGGCTCAGTCATTTTCAAGTCCGTGGATTACTCAAAAGGAACTTTGCGAAGACTGTTTGTGCCTATGAATAGCGCATCGCCCTCTTAAATAACATCTCCCCGGAGGCATCCTTCTCCTCCTTCCGTCTCTTTTCCTTATCACACATCTTCAAGCCCATGGCCAGTGCACTGTCCACTACGTCTACAGATCGCGAAAAAGTCCACGATGAGTCGTCCATGTCGTCCCAATCGACCTGTAGCTCTGCTGTTTTGGTTAGCCCTGAGCTCGAGAAGCGAGTATGGTGGAAACTGGACCTGTGGATCTTACCGGTCGTGACCATGTTCTACCTCCTCTCGTTTTTGGTAAGCTCGCTGTTCTCCGTCTTGATCTTTTGCTCTCTCGAGTCACCGAGTCCAGGTGGCTGACGCTCAATCCCTAGGATCGCACGAATCTCGGCAATGCGAGAGTAGCTGGCCTGCAACACGACCTCCACTTGACGAATCACCAATACAGTATCGCGCTGACTGTCACATACATTCCATATATCTTGGCCGAGTTGCCTTCCAATCTGCTRCTCAAGGTGAGCACAACTGTTATCTTGATGTATTACCGATCTTCGACGGCTTTTGTAGGCAGTTGGCCCCAATCTCATGCTTCCGGCCATGTTAACACTTTGGGGTGTCGTCACCACMYTACAAGGTTAGATTCTTCATCATATACAGACGCCATGTCCAACCAAMCTTCAGGTGTTGTTACGAGCTATGGAGGCCTGCTGGCCGCGCGATTCTTCCTGGGTCTTCTCGAAGGTAAGCTTATGCARGTATRATCCCYTGGTGACGACAAATCGCCGACGCGTTATCGTTATCAGGCGGCGTCTTCCCCGGTTTGGTGCTGTATCTTTCYTTCTTTTACCCCCGCCAACGTCTTCAATGGAGGTACGCATYTCGAAACATCGGTATTTGGTCRCGCTTCTGAGAGTTCCTATCAGGATTTCCATCTTCTTCTCGGCGGCGTCTATCTCNTGGGGCATTTTCTGGTTTGCTYGCGTTCGGTATCATAAACATGGATGGATTAGGGAACAAGCCTGGATGGTCCTGGATATTTTTCCTTGAAGGRCTGTTYACCTTCATGTTCGGCCTCATCTCGTTCTTCCTCCTTCCCCGTTCCCCATCGTATGCCAGGTTCTTGTCTCAGCAAGAGAAGGACTACATCGTYGAGAGACTCAGACAGGATGGGGCAACCGGAAATGATGATAAAGCTGACGCGTTYAGCTGGAAAGAGGTCGGTATGGCCTTCAAGCTCCCACAAGTTTGGTTGTTGGCTCTCGTATTCTTCATGGATGGTACGTTTTCTTCGGTGAAGTTGTCATCTCCGTTCACACAATCCATTCCAACCAGGCACCGTACTCTACGGCCTTGCTTAGTGRGTCAYCAAGGCCTTACGTTCGGGTGTTCTGTGATACTCAAGCTTYTGTGCGATAGTTTCACTCCTTCRATTGTTCAGGGCCTCGGATATACAGCCTCTAAAGCCCAGCTTATGAGCGTGCCTCCATTCGCTACTGCATTTGTCGGTGCGTTTCTTCAACTTTCTATTACTATGCAAGCGTCGCTGACGTCTCCGCAGTAACTATGCTCGGAGCCTTCGTATCCGACCGTTATCGTTGTCGGGGATTTGTTTCAGTGTTTGCTTTCATACTCTGCATCACTGGCTTCGCTATTTTCCTCGGTGAGTCGCTGGCCCCATCCTCGTTATACGTATTACTCATCAATTAATGACCACATTCTCGTTTCAGCATCCCCGAATCACACAACTCAATACTGCTCCTTATTCTTCTCTATTCCTGGAACATAYCTCTCAGCACCGACACTTTCGACCTGGAGTGCTAACAATGCAGCACCTCACACTCGAAGAGCCACAGCAATCGCTATTGGATTTATCATGACCAACTCTGGCGGAATCCTCGCAACGTGGCTTCTTGGCTCGTTGTCCCCCGGACCAAGATATATTGTCGCTACAAAAGTCCTTCTGGCGTTTTCTGTAATGATGCTCGTTATCAGCGCGATGAACACGTTGTACCTTTGGGACCAGAACCAGAAGAAGCGTCAGATTCGATCGAAGATTGGGAAGAGCCAGGAAATGCCGGGGTTGGGAGATAAGTCTGCGTGGTTTGAATATGCTTTGTGACTGCATACTCGGCTGCGTGAAGTGTGGACCCTGCGTCCGTTCGGAGCTTCGTATGTTTCTTGTCTTTGTCAGGGTGTTTGTTCTGTTGGAGTTCGAGTTAGCCGGTCTCGCCGGCAAGTGGGTGTCATCAGCAATGTGCTCGTTTTATATCCTTTGTAGATTTACTGTAGTTGTAAAGATAGAAAAAAGGCTCGGTTCAAAGGTTTGGAGCTGTGTTCATGAACGGGGCGAACAAGACTGCGGTCATCGGTGAGCAATCTGGTATGCCGGTCCCTTGCAATATATTCCTTTCTGCTATGCTTTTCTTATCGGGATAATCCAGTTTCATTGTGGGCGGGAGGCTTATCCTACTTTGAATCAAACCCGATTGCCACGCTCTATGTCATATAAATTACAGAAACCTTCGACTTTTTCGGCCTCTGAATACAGACGAGGATCGGGCGTCCGCACCGTACCTGTTTCAAGGTATTCCGTTAGTATTGCTGCAAGCAAATTTGATCGGCGTCGAATGTATGAAATCTTGCGTGTTGGGCGGTGCGGGCGATATGTATCTTCGACACAATTGAAAGTACTGAGGGTAGCAAGTATTTAGAGCAAGGGCCGATCAGGCTGGAGTTGCTGCATAATTTTCGGGGAGCTCAGTGGTCCTACCAGGTAAGCCCGCACCTGCAGTGCGTCAATGGTCACGACCGAATCAATTCATACTTGTGGCTGTCCTACAACATTGATATGTGCGGGGTTTAGCTCGAGAATTGGGATGAAGATGACGTGTGACATTTGGTTCGGACAGATGAACGTCTACAAACGCATCCACAGAGATCACCAGGAGATCAATTCCCCAGCTGAGAGTATCACTCCACCATGCGGTCTGTGTAATGCTGGTTACCCGGGTTTATCGACAAAAAAAAGCTCAAAAAAGGTGCTCTCGGTCGGACTCGAACGTTTTGCGGCCCGGTGGCTATGCCCACGTCATCATGCGACCCCAGGTTCAAGCTGAGCGTCTCTTGGCTTTTGACTATTTGCTTCCACCCCCTATGAGTTCATTACAAGGTTTGTTGCAAGCCCCCGATCTCTCCTGATAGCAATCCTTCCCCTATAGATAGGTAGGCTTAGCCTTGTTCCCGGTGCCATACGAAAAAATCAATGTCCCTCAGGAATGGATGACTCATTCGATCACCTCGAGGTCAGTGTGAGGTCACCAACGCCCTATACCAACACGCGACACATACCATGACCTACTATCCCTGACTGAAGCTCTGCCTCACTTTTGGTAAGACCTTCCGTGTGGCCTCCTACCTCGCTAGGCCTCAGGACGGTGAAAGTTCGGCGCAGAAGGCCGATATGTCAACGAGAACTGGACCACGGTACCAAGTGAGAACACGCCTGAGGATCTGTCGAACAGTTGGGACGTATTTCCTGAGCTTTTCTATCAGATAAGGTTGACATAGGCCTCTCACGGTGCATGAACGACAGTTGCCTCGGTGAGTTCCCGGCAGTTTTCAAGCTTCACTGGTGTTTTTAAGGAAGAGTTTCTAACGAAAATCTCTAGCTCGCGTAGCACTCAATGTATCGGTCTCAATAGTCGAACACGTAAACTCCAGGGTTACCGAGACCCGAGAGCAAACCAATGTGTTAGCCACACCATGCTCGACGTGTGATAGAGGTGTGTCTTAACACTTTTATTGAGTGCGATATGAACTCACGACCTTCCAAGGAACTCCTGTCTCTACTATGCCGCTATTTGCCTCCTTATCTCAGCGAAGACTGCGAAGTCAGAGCCAACGGCGCGTGGATTCAGCCTAGGCATACTTTGAGGTTGGGTGCTTGCGTCAACCGTGAATCCGGTTTCTCACTAACCGGATAGGTCGACCGGTACGGCTCCGGCGGCACTTTTGAAGAGCATAGCGTAGGATCCCACCCGAAGCCATGTCGACACGCGGATATTACGACGGCACTCTAAGCCTTGTTACCCTTGTCCAACATCTGGAACGTCTGAGTACGCGATCCAATTCAATAGTTAAGCACCACAATGATCAGACTCTCACTCCTTCCATCACTCCTTTCCCTCGGGGGCATTCTAGCTTCGCCTAGACAGATGGGATTTGCAGAGGAAGAGTAGATGAAGGACTTCTTGAGCGCCGTGGGGAGCTTGCGGTGCGTTTAGTTTTGACTTGACTGAAGCTGAGGAAATTTTATTAACCGAGCCTGGACAGTCGCTCAGCGAGTGGACTAGACTGATCGCTGACAGTTGGTCGTGTGGGCATCCGCCTACCGGGCATCACCACCCACACGGTCTATGGCATCTACAAGCACATTTAGCAGCTAGTCTTATCTCTTGGATGTGTTTTTCCAAGCACCCTTCCGCGACAGAACCCAGAGACGGCAATCTCGTCATCTATAACGGAAATGCAGTGATCAAGGCTATACAGATGTGGGAAGCGCACAAGATGCCATTTTGAGACGGGCAATCCTTCCAGTAAGCTCCAATTCAATACTTCCCCTTGCAGTCGTGCAGATATGAGATCCTTGTCCGCAACACCCAGTTTTGTTCCTGCAGATTAGGGCCGCATCGATCAAGATTGCGACGGCGGCATCATCAAATTCCAAACTCAATAACTCCACGAGGTTTGTTCTCCGTCGACAGTCCCATGGTCAACAAATTTCATGCCTACCAGACTCAGCAGCTCCGCTTGTACTGTTCTCCAAACCTATTTAAGCGATAGGCCTTTTGATACTTTCTCCCCCAGAGCCTTCCATCCATTCCCTGGCGACTTGCCTCCTTTGATCGCCACCCAACACTCTTCCTCTATCCTAACTAAACAGGTCCAAAAGTGAGCTTTCACTTTTGTGCTTCGAATGTTCATATTCTGACTAGAAACTCTACACCCAGGCTCCAACGTCAACATGGTTCGTCGCGATTTCCGAACCATCCGCTCTGAGGTGGAGGATATGGTCCTCCAAACTGTCGACAGCACCTTGGGACACAATTTCATCGCTCTCGTATCTCGCCCACTCGCTCCCCATGGGTCAGGAAGCCACCTTCAGATCTACCACATGCTCACTAACGTGAGTTCTTGACTACTTCATCACTTCTCGTTCTTCTCCTTCACTGACACCCGTCCATCCGTTCCATCCGCTTCCTCCAGATCCTGCCTTTCTCACCACACTCAGAGTATTGGTGGATGAAGCTGGGCCGACCTTTCGCATCTATGCTTGATACGTCGAATTATGCCCTGCAAACGCAATGCCGATTCCTTTGCTTCTTCTATCACTCCATCATTAGGCTCATGCCGCCTCACGACTCTCCACGCTCGGGGTCTGTGATGACCATTGACGGTAGCCCCGTCGAGCTCAGCTGGGTGTTGCCACAGACGTGTGACAGCCCTGGGCTTGGGAGTGCGCCGCATAGCGTCCGCCAACGTCGTCAAGTCCGCTTCGCTATTGAACCTATGTCAGTGTTTTTCATCATCGTCGTCAAAATCATTATCATAAGGAAACTGCTTCTGACTGATGTTGCGTGTAGGCATCCCGTCTCGGGAAAACTCCTAAAGGGTTCCGCTGTATTGGACTATTTGACGTCACCGGATGGAGGGAATCTGGGTATGGTGACGACAACCGATGATTGCATGGCGTGGAGGAAGAAAACGGAGTCGTTCCTATTCCCTGGGACGGAAGATGATAGCGAGATTCCCGATGGTAGCAGGTTCTTCGTCGGTACGTACCCCTCTCGTTTTATTTCGTCCGATGCCGTTACTAAAGTGTCCTGATCATACCATCTTCACTTTCTCCATTTCCGTTGTAGGTTTTGACTTTGATACCGACGGGACTGTGTCTTTAAGGGCGTACTATCTCCCTGCACCGAGTCCATCATATCCTATTCGGGAAACAGCACAAGACGTGCAGGGTCCGGTTAGCCTCTACGATATCAACTACGATCCACTCCGACGCTTGGTATCAGAGCTCGACCCGGCGTTGATGGAGCCGCTTGAGCTGCTGCTATCGTACTTTGAAAGCCTTGACGACCGTCACAAGCCTCGGATACAGATCCTGGCCGTCGACTGCGTAACGAGTAGTCAAAACCGCTTAAAAGTGAGTAACGTCATCGATTTCTATTCTATCCTCAAGTTTCGTTTTGGCAATCACTATCTTCCTTCACGATACATTTTCCGGTATACCCGATTTTGCGACTAGACCACTTTGCATCTAATCATCCGAACCCTTTGACTGACTTGCCTATTCATCCTATTCATTCATTTTAGGTTTACTGCCGTCCTAAAGAAGGCTCATCATGGTCCGACGCCGTTCGATCCTTTACCCTCGGAGGAAGACTCTGTTCCTCCGAGATGGATATAGCGGTTGGGCACATGAGGAGGTTGTGGGACAATGTATTCCCGCAGGCTCCTTCACATGTTGATTGTGATCTTCATCTCCCTTCCGCTGCGCTTCATTCGGACTCGGGCGCCACTCAGGGTGGTCTCATCGACGCAAACGGGATCCAATTGAATGAAGCTTCGCACCCGGTCAGTGGGTTGTTGTATTACTACTCGATCTGCGCGGGTAGGGATTCGGTGTTCCCGAAGATTTATATGCCTGTGACGTGAGTAGTATTTGTGTTATCTCTTTCTCCTTCCATCTTTCCTCCGTTTCCCCTTTCTCTTCCGTGGTTCTGGAACCTCGTCTGACGCGATATTTTTTGTTGTCTAGACAATATTGCCGGGACGATCTGGCAATTGCAAGAGCGGTTGAACGATTCTACGACGACATGGACAGCGAGCATAACGATACGGGGAAGATGGCGCCGAACGATTGGGTCGCTAGCGAGGTTTCAGCTGCAATGTGAGTYTRTTCAACATCTATTTCCTTCAATTCATCTCGGCACTCGGCTGATCATTTGCTTCCTTCTYGTGCTATTCAACCTTGCAGGAGCCATCGCCGGCTGGACGAAAAGACGGGTATACATACCTACGTTACGTTCGCGGTTAAAAAGAAAGGCTGGGAGCTTACCAATTATTTCTCGCCTGAGGTATAACCGGTTATGGTCTCCGGGTATACCCTTCCTTCCTGATAGCTACTACATATCCAACAATAATCACAATTCATACGTATTAACGACTRRCTGATTCGATATCGTACGACTATGCAGTTCGCTTTGTAYATTATTTATACTTTAGACTACGACATACATAGATTTGGTAGACAAGTGGATTTAGATTTTAGGACTTTTGGGGAATCGAATATAGACTATTTCCTTTGTTTAAAGTTATGTTTAAAGTTAGTTTGTCGTGACCCGTCCGCACGAGACTTCTTACAGTGGTCGAGGCACACAAATTTACNNGTGTGAGTCTCCTGAGTTGGATTTATCTCATTCGCTTCATGTAAGGCTCACGCCGAAGGTTTCTATCGGGTTTCGAAGATCGAAGCTAAAGAATGGCCCAGGCGCCAAAGACCKAGTGCAGATACCRTGCAATCNNNGNGTNNGNGTGTGNNYGTGTATTAATAATSTGTGCCGGARTYCAAGGACGGAATTGGGCAATCCGCTGWCGCCAACCCCCCGGCCGATTAGCAGGTGTCAAAGAACGATCGATCATTGCGGACTCGTGGCTCTGGCCAGGAAAATAAGCCTCTAGGTACKTCTCAAGGGCGGTTGATAACCGRGTGAGGGMCGCAAGCAAGTTCGGTTGTGCCGGTTTTCATTAGAGATGCCACCACCAAGTCTCCACCCGTGACTTTTTGTTTYCCGCTAGCCYGATTCCTTATGGCTACGCCACGNNNCNCCCACCGGACTATTCGATTTGCGATAACTTTGGCCTTTTGGTCGCTGCGGCCGGAACCCGAGGAGCAAGGTTTCACCGGATTTCTGCCCATGTCTTGCCGGTGGTGAGTTAATGGGCAAAACTCGAAGGAGCGAAGTACTTCGCCGCTAACTTGATACTATTTTTTCGAAGTTCAAGGCTCACCGTCAGGGGGAGTCGGACTATTATCGATCTGATAGGATCACACTCTCCACCAACTCGCTCTGTTCCGACTTTATCTTCATTTATTGCAACGCAACAAGTGCCAAATTCTATCTTTGCATGCGATGCTGATGACAATCAGCAACTACACGAAAACGGAATTAAAACTAGCTACAGTACCGGATGACATGCATCCGAATCGTGCATACGTAGATTCGTTCAAGGATATCAGAAGTTCGACCTCAGTATATCGGTCACGTACACGACCATGACAATGACGACGATCTGTTGGACCACTCAGACCCCACTGGCTGTCCAGCTGACTCGGGAACGGAAGAGGATTGGAATAGATCCTTTTAATTGCCTTCGATGGATAGATCGTGCCTACTGTGTCACATTGGCGAAAACTATGTAAACCCCACTTGCTCCTTCTCCCGATGTTATCTGCTGCAAATTTGGGYGGGTCTTGTCACTGCTATCGATCTCTCTGTCCGTATCTTGAAGCTCGCTTTTACACCCACCAAATCTCTTTCGATTTACTAGAAAGATCCTCTTCATTCTTGTGGCTCTTGTTTGTGGAAGCCGATGGATAGCACTTCGTCGTGTTTCTATCACTGCTTAGTGTGCCTCAATTCGCAATAATAAYGCTGACGCCGCCTAACCCCAAGAATCGACCTTTCAGGATGTCGCGCAGTTCGCCGTCACCCGATGTGATTTGAATGAACAACGGACATGTAGAGACCCTGAGCAATTAATCATRCATTAATCGTTGTAATATGTGAGCATCGCAACACTCGATATATACACTGACGATGGTTAATCAATGATTCACGGCACGAGGGGGACTGCAGGATCTTAGCGCCCTGCGCCGCCAAGCTAACGCCCTGTGTGCMATGGCCCTGGAGCCCCTCKCAAGGTCACCAGAGTTGGTCATTAACCACTTGTCAGACACCCTCTTGCAGCCGTTTTTCCTGAAGGACGCGATTAATCAAACCCCTCCCGAAACTTACCAGTTTGAGGTCTAGAATGCTACTAGATAGAAGCCTGGCCGCCCACACACACTCAAGATTTCTTCCACCGTKTGCGATCGGGAGTAAATCGGTATCGAGCATAAGGCGACTCCACGGAAACGAAAGTAGAACTAGCTACAGTACGTACCGGATGGCATGCATCCGAATCGCGCACTCACAGGTTTGTTCATGATAATGACGACGGTCTGTTCGACCACTCAGACCCCACTGGCTGTCCCCCCGACTCGGACACGGGAGAGGATTGGAATGGATCCTTTGAGTTGCCCTCGATAGCTAGATCGTGYCCACTGTGACATTGTCCAAGGTCATGAAGACCCGTGCCCATTCTCCCGATATTATCTGCGCTGCRAATTCGGAGGRGTCTTGTCACTGTAATCGATCGYTCTGTCCGTATCTTGAGGCGCWCTTTTACACCCMCCAAATCTCTTTCAATTTACTAGGAAGGCTTTCTTCATTTTTGTGGCTCTYGTCGGTGGAGGSCRATGTATAGCGCCTCATTGTATTTCTATTACCGCTTAGTGCGCCTCAATTCCCAATAATACTGCTTACGCCGCTTGTCCCCAAGAGTCGACCTTTCAGAATGTCGCGCAGTCTGCTGTAGTCCGATGAGATTTGAATAAACAAGGGGCATATAAAGACGCTTGGCGATTAATCATTCATTAATCGTCGCAATGCTCACATTGCAACGATGACTCAGTGTGTACATTGACGATGATGAATTAATGATTCGCGGCACGGGGGGAGTTGCAAGATCTTAGCGCCGTGCACCGCCAAGCTAACGCCCTGCGTGCGACGGCCTTCGCAAGGTCGCCGGAGTTGGTCATCAGGCGCTTGTCAGACACCCGATCGAAGCCGCNTTTCCCTGAAGGACGCGATTAATCAAAACCCCACCAAAATTTTCCAGTTTGGGGTTTGGAATGCCACCAGATGGGACCATGCCCMCRTACACACTCRAAGATTTYTTCACCGTTYACAATTASAATTRGATTGGCATCGACAATRAGACTKTATTTTTGAGTGTGTAGTAGACCATTCTTATTCTTCTCGTTCCCCCTTGCGGTTACTTCAGTTCGCTCCATGCMTACATGCGATATTTGCGWCTGTGTGTATTTTTAAGGCGATATTAGAAATTTTTTGTATAGGCTTGGAGAGCACGAGACCCACTATACATCCGACTCGGGAAGCGGTGAGGTGACGAGGCCGCGGTCACTCAGAGGTCAGATGRACGTTCACGTTGGCCGAGCGGCTACTTACTTATCGGTTTGYATGATATGGTRYGTCTTCTCCCGCTCCCGCTACCGGTCTCCTGCTGYACCAAGTTCAAGTAACTGTAAAAGGAGTACTAGTCCTAKCTGTTTCAAGTAGCTGTGGGGTTGAATGGGGTACTRGTCCTATGTCTATCTACTATCTATCCGCCTGCCTGTTTGTGGGGAAGTTCCGAACAGCCAGATAGCCGGGAGAACGAAATCAGACGGGAAGGATATCTAGTCATGTGTCCTTACTATATGCGTATTTCTACATTTGNNTACACTAAACGTGGTCCTAGCGATTGGCGCTCGACGATCAGTCCAGTCCATCTACCTCACGTCAAGTTACACTGTCAGGAGAGAGTGAGAATTCTGGAAAGGGTTATTTACGATGAAACGAGTGAGGAGCTCTGTTTCGATCAGACTGCYGTTGTTATAAAAACTCTGTTCATTGATTAGTATCTTTRTGCCTTGTTTCACTTCCTTGTATTTCCCCCTTATCTTGAAGAGTTACAGCACGAGTATACGGTATAYTATGCCTTACTTGAGGGATCACACGGACCTCGGAGGTAGGCTATAACAGGTTAAGGAGATGGTTAACTAGCTTGGGAGGACCTCAGCCGTATCTAATCTACGCATAGTTTACATGAACTTCAATTGTGGCGCTCATCCAGTTTCGATAGATTCTAATCAGTGACGACGCCAACTATGAATTGCGTCCGTTTCAGCTTTTCACAGGACTCGTACTTGGGCCGCCGTCGAGATAAATATCTACTTCGCTTTGGAGTTGGCGATCGTAAACCGTGGGCCGCCCGGTGTTGTTGGTGTTTCAGCCTTGCCATGTCAACGACTGCGCTTAGTCTCTGGGTGCGAGGATCTCCATGGTCATTGGTTGGGTTAATCCTTGGGTTATTTCCCAAAAATTTTCCATTCCTCCGGAGACAATACAAACTAATAACAGCTCCCTTCCCATGAACGGGAGGCAGAATCCACGAATACCTTCCACTCGGCCACCTCTAATTTGATTCCTTCCCGCTGGTCAGCCCTCTGGGTCATACATGCCTATTTGGGTTCGTAAATTCAGGGTCCAAAGAAAGGCTGGGTCTCCTAACGAACCCCATCTCCAGAGTTTGGCAGTGTCTCGTATCGTCCACACTGGTGTGGAAACCAACGTAAGCGCTGAAAGATGTGGGTGTGTATAGGTCCACCGACGCCCAGAATGCCACGACGATCTTGGTGTTGGCGGGAGGGCGCGGCGCATAAGCGACGGCAATACCAAGAGAGTCCAGGGCTCAATCCCGGAGCTTACTTTCCTTAATCAATCTTCCGTGACCGTGATGGTGAGTGTCAAGAAAACTTCAATCTCTCTCGAGCTCTTCGTTATGACAGAGATAATGATAAGTGGTCGTAGGAGATCAAAATGGGGTGCTGATATCGAGGGGCCTCGTATGAAGTATGTTGCAATCCTCGGTCAAATGACCCTACGAGTGGGAGATTCTGAGGAGCGAGAGCGAAGGGAACGTGGGGCGAGGTCTACACGTGTAGTCTCCTTTCAAACGTTCAGGCAAGAAGAAGGAAGGAAAGCTATGCCAAGCGTAAGCTCCGCTGTGACGAGGTGCCGTGGAAACAAAATTTGATAAGCCAAGCCTGCCAAGTGGAAAATTAATGGATTAATTTCTTGGCTGAATAATATTTTGCCCTAGGTCAAGGGTTGGCCAAGCCGCCCGGCTTGCTCTTGTCCTCCTTGGCCCCAAACCCCCCGCCGTCCTCGCTTTCCTCCTCGTCCCTCCCCCTTCGGAGCCCTATTCTCGAAGCGGGCCACATCTCGGGCGGNCCAGGAAACCACACTCCGACAAAGGAAGACYAGAGAAGGCTAGTCGACGGCCGGGCACCGAATAGCGAATTTTTGGACGGCCCCGACGGTCTTCGATTYGAGCCAAGATGGAGTTCTACCCAGTGCGTGCTGTTTCTCTTGGCCTCGGGCTTGGGGATCTGCGCTCGCCTTCTGACGCGCTCTCCACAGTTCGAAGTCACCGTTCCGCATATCATATACGCATGTCTGGGCGGATTTATCGTGCTGGTGAGTGGGTCGGTGGGCTTCGGTGCGGCGGGCTGCTAACCCTGGTCTCCAGTTCGGCATGTTCTCGCTTTTCTTGCGAGAAAGGGTGCGTCGGTTGCCTCCTTTGTGCAGTCTCGGACTTACCGAGCTCGTTTAGCTCTACATTAGCGAGGCATGCTGGGCGTTTTTATTTGGAATTATCGTTGGTGCGTCTCCTATGTTTTTCGCAAGTGCATCATACTGAAAGGAAGTCTGGCTCAGGCCCCTATTGTGCGGACATCTTCAACCCACGGGCCTGGACAAACCACAACGAAGAGGCATTCAATGTCATTACCCTCGAATTCACGCGTGTCATTCTCGCAATAGGCGTTTTCGCTATAGGAGTGGAGTTGCCGAAGGCCTACATGAAACGCCACTGGAAGTCTCTTTTTTACCTCTTGGTGCCGGTAATGACCTGGGTAAGTTTCTCCCGAGATCCCGCCCTCATCGTCATCTTTGTTTCTGATTTCCTCGGTTATAGGGGTGGCTCGTCTCCGCTGCCTTCATCTACGCCCTCGTCCCCGGCCTCAACTTCCTCACTTCCCTCGCTGTCGCCGCGTGTCTTACTCCGACGGATCCTATCCTTGCTGCCGCAGTGATTGGTGGCAAATGGGCCGACAAGCATGTCCCTGCGCACATTCGCCACTTGTTGGCCGCCGAGTCGGGGTGCAACGATGGAGCAGCGTTCCCCTTCCTCTTCCTGGCGCTGTACCTCCTCCTCGACCATCCCAATACTGGCCACGCAATTCGGGATTGGTTCTTGCTTCTTTGGTTATGTGAGTTCTTACCAACTTGCAATATTTATAGTTCACGAGCTAAATATATCTCGNNNCTCGTTCTTGACTTCGTTCCGCAGACCAGGTGMTMATGGGAGCTGTAATCGGRGCAGCCCTAGGCTTTGGATTCCGCTACCTAATGAAATTCTGCGAACGCATGGATCTCATYGACCGACACTCYTACGTTGCGCAATACGTTTCTCTYGCCATGTTCACCATTGGCGTGACCACCCTCCTAGGATCGGACGACCTCCTYGCTGCCTTTGCGTGCGGAACCGCCTTTGCATGGGACGGGTTCTTCAACAAGCAGACGGAGCAGAGCGTGTTCAGTTCGGTTATTGATCTGCTGTTCAACATCGCCGGATTTATCTATATTGGAGCKTGGATGCCYTTTGATAAATTCCAAGAACCCGAGTTGACGTTGACSGTGTGGAGGCTGTTCGTCATTGCGGTTCTGGTGTTGCTGTTCAGGAGGTTGCCTGTTATGCTTGCGCTGTACAGGTGGATTCCGGACGTCAAGAACTTCAGGGAGGCCGTGTTCTGCGGGCACTTTGGGCCGATTGGTGTCGGTGAGTACCCTTCATTTCTTCTCTCATTTGCTCGYGTTCCGTATCCCATCCATCCASTTCGAGACTAGAAYGCTAAAWTTTTTTTTNGTGTGATAGGCGCCGTCTTCATATCAACCCTCGCTACYGAAGTCATCCACAGGGCACACAAGACACCCGAAACTGCGTCAAAYTATCACCAAATTGAGATGCTCGCCGAGACCATCCAGCCRATCGTAGGGTTYATGGTCCTATGCTCTATCACGATCCACGGTCTRTCTATCCCGTCCTTCAGCTTGGGCCGCCGCGTGCATTCCGTCCAYCGAACATGGTCCCGACACGCTACGATGACTTCGACTGGCGCTGTATTGCAGCCYGAGTGGACGAACCARGCGRTGCTTGTACAGCGCGGCGACGCGAAGATTGTGGTTAAYCGGGATACYGTKGATTTGGAGAAGGGTGAATTKGAGGACGATGAAAAGACCARAGARGGGAGCAGGAGGAGTGCGATTAGCGATGATATGAAAGAGAGTGGGCAAGAGTCGAGTGCTRCTACGACTTCGACCATGGCAGGGGAKARGGATAGATTGGATATCCGAGTCGAGGATCGGGGACCTGGRGAGGAKTACCATCCGTTGCAGGYGCCGAGTCCGCAGGAAATTAGGTTCATGGACCAGGATGGACGGAGACCTCTTGTCRRTTCGACGAGCATCGAACTYCAGCCTCCCCCGAAGGCYTATACGAACAGAAGATCCGTKTCGGATTTACCTCCGTCGCCGGCTCTCGAGASCGAGGGGGTGAGGACACCGGACGGRGGTGAYTACAGGGAGGAGACTTATCCGGATGGAGGGAGGAAGTTGAGGGATGAGGGGGAGATTGTGAGTGAGTGGAAGGAGGGCAGTCAGACGGTCATTGAGCGGAGGAGGGCGCCTGGAGAAGATGTGAGTTTGTGTTCTTTGCTACCATTTTCTCCTGGTTATTCCTTTCTCCCTTTTCTTCTCTTTTCTTCCTATTCGTTTGGAGTCCTTGGTGATGAATGAAAGCTAACGGCTTGAATACAGGTTGAGGTCATCGTTATCAAAGACGGGGAATCTACCGGCGAGAAACTCGAACGACAAATCTCGAACGCAGCYCGACGCGCTAARGAGGCAGTTGTCACCTCCACTCCYTCGCTCGTACGCAGAGGATCTGCGGGTATGAGGCGCTCTTTRTCTCGCTCATCATCRACCAAACGACATGGMCACAAAKCTGATAAAGGCAAACAACCCGAACGACCCCCGGCTYATCCTCTAGGCCRAGGACACGAAGACGAGCGCACTTCACCTTCAATTACCGTCATTTCCCCCGYCCCTGGAGATAATGATGAAGCGGTTGAAGACGAAGATGAAGAGGGGTGGTCGTCGGATGGGAGTGTCAAGAGTGTTTCCAAAGCCACTCCTCATGCTAGCCACGGTCACACCAAATCACCACCCAAGAGGATGTCAGGTCGTGTAGGAAGCCAGGTCAAGAACATCGTTAGGACTGCTAGGAAGCGCGGGGCGTCGTTCAGGAAGGACCATCATCATCACGGCGGGGCTGCTAGTGAGGAGGATGAAGAGCCTCGAGGGAGAGATAGGTCGAGTTCCGTTCGTGGACAACAGAGTGCTGCATCGCCTCGACATGGACATGGGCATGGGCACAGTCATAGCGCGTCCAGTGCTAGCGGCTCAGGAGCRTTTCCGCAAGGAGCAGGGYTGACGTCGCCCAGATCGAGAGTGGGGAAGCTGGTTAGTGATTCGAGAGGCCCGACYAGGGAGCCGTCGCCTGCGAGGAGTGTAAGGTTTTTGGATGGGCAGAGTGGTGGAGCGAGGACGCCCAGGTATGGTGCTGCTCTAGGGGGAAGTGAGACGCCGCCGAATGGGACTTCGGGTGTTGCGATGAGTCGGCAAGATAGCCGGAAGTCTACGTGATYTCTTCGTTCGCTTCTRTCYCCTAGTTCCCTTTTCTTGCTTTCAAAACGCTTTCGATCCCCGCTTTCTTCGTGCTGTTTGGCGTGTGGACMCCTCTTTCCCTMCCTATACATTCCGTTTGCGCTGTCGGTGGCGCCCCTTCTTGCATACTATAAAGCNNTCTGGTGGATGGATGGANTGGACGGACGGACGGACGCGGGCTGGCTGACGAGGAAGACGGGCGACCACGACGAGAGCGATGACTGGTGATGATTGATGTGACGACGACCCCAGTGTTTTCCGAACGAGTTCAGTACCTATTAGACGTAGAGCGCACCCTGGCTGACGAGTTTTGCTTCTGTACGTATGCATGCATGTATCGATCGACCCTACTACTATTACCTACTATTGTGTGTTGTTATCTTCTTCCTTGTTCTCGGTGACTTGCTACCTATGTTCACTACCTCTCGATRTCTTTGTTYCAAAACCGCCGGACGCCGTGTTGNNNCTATTAGCACTCTGCATTTGTACATACCTAGATGCGATATATTCTTTGGTTTRCCGATATCTNTWAACAAAGCTTGGCTGAAGATGAGACGAATGAGCGGATGAGTGGATCGATGAGAAGATGCRATTCTCCTGTTNAAATCAARTTCAGCAGATGGCRTNGNGNTGGAGGTATCYCTCAGACTGTCCACCACGTCTCTGTTAGTATATCGGTTAGTACACGCGCCTGTCACGCGCGAAAGCTGGGTTCGACTCCCAGACAGAGAGATACTTTTTCTCCCGCAAWCCAGTCGCYCGCACTTTSTTYCGCATGCCGTCGCTGTTGTCGKTTYAGNGNNTNNNCAAGGTTCATTCGTTTTTCATMAAYTCGTACAATACAAGGAACACATGAATTCGTTAACGTCGTGAAGATGCGGATACTTCAGGTTCTAGATATACCGCCCTCGCCCGCTCGTGATCAAGAAACGAGCAACTCGAGGGCTCGTTCTCCCCAACGATTATGTTCGTCGCGATCACACCTTCGATTCCACCTCCCTCTTTTCTTCAATTACGCTCGACTCCTTCTCGTTGACCGCACCTCCGTTCAACGACTCAGAAGAGGGCGATGGCTCGGCCTCTCCAGCGCGAGTCTCGTCGTGTCCGGCACCTTCCTCGAAGGCAGTCTTGGCTTTCTCRAAGTGAGATCCGTGGTTCCTATACACGAARATGAATRRGATCAGTRTTRAGCTGACACGGGAGGAGGAGGGAAGAATAGANAGGAACGCACTCAGGCCCGATGATGGTGATGMAAATGACAAAAGCGGCTATGACCCCGATGAAGATTCCTTGAACCTAGTATCCCAAAAGTTTGATTAATACAGATTCAATAGAAGAAGATATAGGGTGTGAAGGTGGACGTACTGTGGCATAATCTGGTACGACAGTCGGTACTCCGTTCTTGATGATGGTTGTCTTGAGGTTTTCACCRCCAGCTAGAAGAATGCCMCAGCATCAGAGATTGRRTTAGTATTACGSTATTGATTGGAGGAAGGAAGTATAACAGCTCACTAGCTTCGATTTGGGCAGAGGCTGAGGATATCATCTGATCAAGAGATAGAAGAGATAAAGAGAGAAGGCATCAGAGTCAACGTCATGCCATAGAGAAAGAAGGAAAGACAAATGGGGCCCAGCGCCRCGTGTTGCGCAAGAAGCAAAGAAGACACGGAAGAAGTGAATAGAGATGAAAAGAACTTTGACAGCAGAAGGRCAATTAAGATGCCTCGTGTACTCCAGTTTACGCTAGAGAACATCGGCGGGAGCCCGTAACCGAGTCTGGAACCATSGTAGGACACAAGCGATGTAGTGGTTGGAAAGCAGAACGAACGGATAGCCAAAGGAACGTAAGRGAACGTGCGACTCACATTTCCAATCTGGTACGCGACACCGGGGAAGGTAGCTCTGAAGGCAGGYGGTGACATCTCTGCCAACTGGATGGGGATCTGGAACAGAGAAGTGAGGAGATTGTCGCATGGAAAGAACGAAGATGCCGACATACCACACCCCAGGCGCCTTGGACGCCGAACTGAACGCAGAAAGCACCTGCGGCGAGGGCACTGAAAGAGGAGGGCAAGATCCACAATGGGATGAAGGCTATCGGTTGGATGTCARGRTRTTRCTTTCAAAACTCTYCAGGTTGGTTAAGAGCGCACCTCCAATCAAAAGRACGAAGATGCTGGGCGATAGTTCAGAYCAAGGTCCTGGTGAAGCGAGGTCAAYGACTTACACGATGGTGAGCCTACGCCCAATATRCTGGCTGAGATATCCAGCGAAAACACCACCCCTGAAAGACGTTCCTCKGAAATGAGACAGACCGTCGACGACCGAAAGCCGTGGCACCTACGWAATAGCTCCCTATAAAGTAAACAATCAGTACAGACATTTCAAGGTATCGAATGGAGCAACTCACGCAATTCCCRATGATAGTCGCGATTGTGGCATTATGAGCCGAGAAATTCTTTGATGTTTGAAGGTAAGTTGGGTAGAGATCYTGAGAGCCGTGTGATAGGAAGTTGAACCCTAGTAGAGACGGGGTTGTTAGTATTTGACAAAACGTTCAACTCTAGAACGTACCAGTCATCAAAAGCACGGCGTAGATGCACAATTTCCAGTGCGCTTTCAACATTTCTCTGGTTTCCTTCACAAACACCTTCGTCTTCTCTCCAGTACTCTTTTGCACGCCCTTCTTTCTCTCTTCCTCCTTCGCACGCAGGAAAAACTCACTCTCCGGAATGAGAGCTCGGACTATSGCAGCAAACAGAGAAATCCCAGCGGCCATGAAGAATAGACTCCTCCAACCAGATGGTGCGGCAGGGACGAGCTTCAAGTTRATGCAGGCGGCGAGCAGGTACCCCACCGCGTAGCCTTCTTGAAGGATCCCGGAGGCAAYACCACGAGCCTCGACTGGAAGGTTCTCGAGAGCGGTCGATGCGGCCAATCCCCAAATTCCACCCATTCCGATACCAAAAAGAGATCGGAGAGCGAGGAAYTGAGGGAAAGTCTGAACGAAGCCAGCACCGAGCTCAAGAACRGCGACGAGAACGAGATTGATAACCAAAGGCCATTTTCTACCGAACCTGTCTGAAGCGATACCAAAGATGACTGCACCGAGRGAACGGAATAGAAGCGTGAGGGTGATCGAGGTCGTCTAAAGGTGGAAARCATTCARCTCAGAYGGGGTTCGAACGGGATATGTANNATCTCGGCGACCACTTACAATCGTATGGGTTGACTTTCCGAACTGTTCTTGMAGATGTATSACGCTCAACGATACCGAGAAGAARTCGATAGCGTCGCAAGTCCAAGCTAGCCATCTGAAATCGTAGTTAGAGTACGGCTCGGGCACGACGATGCTGATCGTTGTTGAAAACGAAGTGAGATCACGCCAACACYGGGCAAACGARTACRTTCCCACAGCTGACATGTCCTTGGCCTYTCSTCCACCATCAGCCAAGGACGACCCCSCAATTCAGTTYCTGCCAATCGCAAGCCCTTGGCAGGACAGCGAGCGCCAAGTCGATCATAGCGATACAAATGTAGCAAGCGACGCACCCTGAAAAGAAYTGTGCCCACTGTACCCAGGTCAAGGTCTTCAACACYGTCCATAACGACCTCGTGCTCGTTCCTSTCTCCCTGCGTGGGACGAGGTTGCGTAGAAAGTAGGGCARGGCCATGTAGYYTGACCTAGATTAGATAGGAGGATCCGAGAGAAAGGAGCCAAKTTCGGGGCAAGCTATTTTTTGCTCTTTATACCTTCCTCTCCAACCCCACATGCCCCAGAGATCTAGGATTGGCCTTGTGGAAGCGTATCTACCCATCACGTCTTCTTCGGTTCTTCCTKCGAGTTCTCGAAATAGACCATAGGAGGCGAGCGTCTTCCAGTCAGCATTCCGAATCATCGGCGAAGCGACGGCTTCCCGAACTGCTCCAAGCGAATAGCTACAGCAGCTACTSAAGGTAAAGAGATACTTTGCTCACGGATTTGACATGCATATGYTACTTTGGCACTTTGATCTGCTTTGAACTGGYTAGGGGTATGTAGCGAAAGACATTAATAGASYGTTGCAGACTAGATATCATGCGTCCATGATAGACTACACCMAWTGTGGGGGTGGAGTGACGTAYTGTAAGCGTMAACTTCCTCCGGGTCACGCGCCAGAGACAARGCCGYGACGAGTTCGAACAGGACTCTAGAGACTGGTGGACWCKTWSGMCSRGWGRKACGNACGAKRACASATCSSAMCATNAYCCWMGTMACATAGCCTATATTATATTGAGCCTAAAATGTGCAGGATCCGGAGCAATTAACCAAGATANNCTTAATACAASYAGCCGTTTARGATAATGAGAGGCTGAAATTGGGCTCARGATCGGTGTTTTCTGAAAATAGGTTGTTTTCGAGTGAGYAGAAGGATAYTCGTNNACACGGATTCCTATTCACTCCAAATCTATTSYCTYCATTTCTTCCCTATTTMGTCCTCGGAATYCTCAAARAATTTAGTGAGGGGTCTATGTATACGCATTGAGGANNNGAGTGAGAAGAGGGTCGGGTGCAGATCATCATGGGTCCGGACTCCGAAGCTCCATTTGTAGMTAGGTCTGATGCGCCTGCTCTTCTCTCCGAACTCTCCGCGCGCGCTCTTCCAAGAAAATGTACKCCTYAGCAAATCTGGGATCCCGTGAATGAATATMTTCKAGGCCACACGTGTTCTACTGCGGCCCACCGTGAGACCCCTATCACAAGTTCTTYTGATGAGGGGCTGCGAACCGTGTAACATTGAAKTCTGAWTAAAGGWATCATCTGACMGTCTTCRCTGCTTCANAATGACGCCCAGCACAGATGCTTATGAATCTTRTRTACTTGCTCACTAATACCGCTTGGAGGGTTTCAGGGGNCCGATATCTGCGCAAACAGATAAAAGGAAGCCNTCAGACATTCAYTGGACAACAAGTTGAAAAACTCGAATATCATCTTYGCNCTTTCAATAACCTCTNCCTCGTTTCTYAACCCAAACCCCTCAATCCAACTATGATCACSTTATTCGACGTCCCATCCACCGTTCCGGGCAAAGCATGGTCCTTGAACATGTGGCGTATCCGGTTCTCGCTCAACTACAAAGGCCTCCCCTACAAGACGCAATGGATCGAGTACCCCGAGATCGCYCCCGTCCTCAAAAGCCATAACATTGGACCCACCAAATACTTTCCGGATGGTTCGCCATACTACAGCGTTCCGGCCATTCTCGACATCGACGACAAGACAGGCGAAATCAAGGCCGCGATGGCCGAGTCGTATGACATCGCCAAGTACTTGGACGACRCCTACCCCGATACACCCAGATTGCTTCCCGACGACGAGAGTCAGGTGAAGGSGATTAAAGAGTTCTCTAATGAATTCATTAACATCATCTGGTTGCCGAGCTTGTACTTGATCCTGTGCAAAGCCGTGTTGGCCAAGCTCAATCCCGCGAGCCACGAGCATTTCTCCAAGGCTCGTGCTCGGGACCTCCACCCGTTTTATCAGAAGGATAAGCTGGAGGACATTCCACTTTCTGCGGAAGAGGAGGCCGAAGAATGGAAGAAGATTGAGGGATGTTTCAACGCCCTGGAGGAACGCATCAAAGGAACGGACGAGAAGGGGCAATGGTTCTTGGGGGNATCAAATCACCTTCGCGGACTTTGTGATCGGAGGGTTCCTTATCTGGACGAAGAAAATATTGGGTGAGGAGAGTGAAGGGTGGACGTACATAAAGGGCTGGAACGGTGGTAGATGGGTCAGATTCCTCGATGGRCTSAAAGAGTACTCCCAAAGAATCGATTAAGTAGATGTACTCAGACYCGACASATACGCCAAGAMATGTACGATAGCGGTAAYATACGACACAAAATTGTAGGATCAATGAAATA
>JANBPK010000794.1:0-21392 GCA_027579435.1 Candolleomyces eurysporus | reverse complement strand
GCCAGGTAGCCCAACAGATCCAAAGYGGCAACNGTGNNAAGGAGAWGAGAAATTGTACATATMTTACACACCGAAGTGCACGTACGGAATCCAAGCAAGGAACTCCCGGTCTGATGTACCAATGTTCTCCTTCATACGTCGAACAGCRTGATCYAGTGCGTGAGCAGCGAGAGAACTATCAATACCCTTCTTTGACTGACCRAGAAGGTAGCCATAGAAGTCCTTGGCCATCTCCGGCGCGTCTTCATCCCGGATCGACCACATTGTTGCTACGACGCCTTTGAATCCTGCGGCAAGCATCCCAGCAGCCAAATGAACAGCTTCTTCCGACAGCCGCTCGTCGCCTGCGCTCGTCTGACACGCAGAGAGGTAGGCGAACTGAGCATYCCCCATACCGAGTTTGCTGATTTCGGACAGRGTGAGCTTTGCATCGTTGAGTAAGAAGCCACTGTTGAGAGGGTTGGAGACGTCTTGGTATGCGTGGCAAGCGAAATGAAGCCAGTTGTGAGTCTTGATCTGGCTAAGCGTTRTATCGACGGTCGCAGCCGATGCGGAGAGGGTTGTGTTTGGTATCGAGTGTCCGTCGAGTGCTCTTGAGACCGAGTCGACCTCTTTCRCGGCACCTGGAAGGGRACAGAGTCCCTTTGTCTCCGATTGGCTCACCAGAAGGAACTGGCCGAGTGGTCGAGCACCAGGCACCAATGGTCCTGGAGCTAAGGACGCTTTGGCCAGGGACGTAAGAGTCGGAATGTACGACGAGATCACAAAATCCGATAAGGCGACATTTTCTCCAGTAGTCGATGCGTAGATACCAGCAGCGTGAATYGGAAGGAAAGCGAGAGGGCCTGTYAAGCACCACCACACTCGACTTCTCTGGGATACTGTTGGCTNAAATGGATTGTCAGAGTGTAAAAGGAAACTTGCAAGGGGTGAGGTACACATACCTTGAGTCCCAGCTCATCAATGATCGGCTTTACCACAAGCAACCAGAGGTGCTTGAGAATGGAAGGAACATTTCCTTCCTTACGATCCTTCGCGAATTTTTTCAACGGACGCAGTGCCCTATCTTCTTCATATAATCCGAGACTATCCCCACGCATCCGCATACCAAATGAATCGACGATTCCTCGCAAACTATTCCGAAGTTCCACTGCCTTGTGGTACGAAAAGTCTGGAAGTCGAACATGAACAGGGTCGGTGTTGTCGGAGGAAAAACATATGGCGTCGCAGCGCATCTTGTCGACGTTGACAACAACAACGTATCCAGATTTCGGAAGATCCTTGATCAATGAACCAAACGAGGGAGCTTTGAGGAAACGCTCGAAACCGGGTACTGCCCTGATCKTCTTCAGAAGAGTCTCGTATTCCGCAGCGAGCTCGACGTGGAGCACAGCTTCCTCCTGCAGAGAGATGACGATCTTCATATCGGCATGCTCGCTCCCAACGTCGTATGGGCCTTTTCGAGTCCCAGACTTCTCGAGCGTGGTCGAAACGGTTGAAAAGCGATCCGCGAGCTCTTYATCGTACTCGCGTAAGTCGTCTAGCGGGGTTCGGAAGTTGTTGAGTTGGCCCCAAACCAAACATCGACTTGCTTCGAGCCACTCGACAGCAGTCTTCGGGTCATCGCGGCGAAGTGCGAACGCAGAYGCCTCACGCGAAAGGTCAGAAATTCTGACCAGTGTATCGTGTCGACGATCAAGCGTCTGGTCGAGACCGGCAGCCATTGGGAGCAAGTCAATACATATCTGGTATGCGTCCATGGCATCGGGTCTATCAGCGAGGGCGGCGAAACGAGCCCATGCGCGGCCAGCTGTGAATCGAGAGAGAGGGCTAGCGCCAGTCGTCTGTGCCGCCAACTGGTAGTGTTCTAACGCGGTGTCGAAGTGAGGCTGATGCTCAGTAAGCTGATAGCGCTCTATCATAGCGCTGGCATAGCTTGTGTGGAGCACAGAAAGGTAGGCGAAACCTTGGGGAATAATATCCAGAGCCTTTTTGTATGAGACCAACGCACTGGTGAGATCTCGTTCGTCTTTTGAAAGCCGGAATCGACCCATCAGGAGATCGCCCCCTTGGATGTGCTGCGAGAACATGTTTACTCCTTTTGTGAGAGTGAGTTCGACGACTTTCTCATGGGTCCGAAGCGCTTCTTCGAGATCTACCATGCCCCCTCCATGGTGAGATTGAGTGGCTAACGCATCGGCCAAGTCAGAGTACCAGCCGGGCAGCCGGGCGTGACTGGCAGGAGCCAGCTCAATCGCCTTTCGAAAGGCAGAAATCGCCTGGGTCAAGTCCTCTCGCTCTTCTGTCCGTTCGAAGCGCATAATGAGGGCTGTTCCCAAATCGTTATAGAATGATGGGAGCCGTTGGTAAGTGGTATTGAGGGGAGCGAGGCTGATGGCCTTGCGGTGAGCATCGATAGCTCGATCCGCAAACTGCAATTCGCTTGTCCTCCGGAATCGGGTCGAAAGCGCGATCCCAAGATTGTTGTAAATGCTGGGGAGATGCATATGTCCTAATGGGCAGGTGTCGACGGCTTTCTGTAGAGCGATAATGGCTTGTTCAACATCTCTAATATCCCCGGTGTACGCGAATCGGGAAAGAAGGCTTGTACCAAGGTCTTGGTTTCCGACCGAGAGGTGGGTAGAAAGGTCTGGCGGGCAGAGCTCCATTGCCTTCTGTTGCAAGGTTACAGCCTCATTTATATCGTTGATGTTTTTGAAATGTGTGAAACGAGCGTTCAAAGCGTTGGCAAGAAGGCCCAGAAATTGGGGGAGTTCGGAATGCCCATCTGGGGTCAGCGATATCGCTTTCTTCAGAGCTGAGATCGCGTCCTCGATATCCTGGGGTTGAGCAGTCCGCTTGAAGCGAGTGTAATACCCATGTCCAAGGTTGGCGTTCCCGGGACCGAGGGCACGATGATCAGGAGGTGCAATCTCGATGCCCGTCTTACGGGCTTCCAATGATTTATCGAGGAAAGCTAAATCTCCAGTCTGCTCGTAGAGTAGAGAGAGAGGATTGCCAAGGTTGAGATAAAGGCGCGCGAGCGTTGAATGATCGTCTTTGGGAGTAGCTTTTATACCGCCGTTGAATGCTTCGACAGACTTTTCAAGATCTTCAACCTTTCTTGCGGTCTCGAAGCGGACGGACAATGCGGTTCCAAGTGAATCGTAGTGGAGTGGTAACCTTGGGTGCTGGAGATCGACCCTGAGCTGGACAGCCTTTTCAAGAGCCTCTACAGCGCGATCGGCAGGCTCAACTTGACCGGTGGCGCGACACAGATAGACGAAGGCGGCTCCGAGGATATTGTATGAATCCGCGAGTGTCGAAGATCCATCAGCTGGATCAGTGCTTGAGGTCACTTCGATCGCAGCTTGCAGTATGGGGATGGCCTGCTCGAGATCGTCGAGCTTTCCTGTGTGCTCAAAACGCGTGAGCAAGGCGGATCCTAGAAGTCCCAATCGGGAGTCCAGGGATGAGTGACCAGGGGGAGTAAGCTTTAAAGCTTGAACATATGCCGATATCGCTTTATCTACGTCGGCAAGGTTGTGCGTCTGGAGGTACCGATTCGATGCTTCGTTTCCCATCATGACGTAGAAGGATTGTAGCAAGGAGCTATTTTGCGCAGCTGCCGCTTGACGGCGATTTTCGACGGGATATTGAGTTCCAACGGGAAGGCTCATAGAGAGATCGCACGCTAGCTCTAGTACGGGGCCATGAGTGATTCGGGTGACTTTTGAGTCAAAACCTAGGAAGTTATAAACGCTTATTGTCAGCTGAAGGGTCGTCAGGGTATAGCAATATATTTCACGAACGGTATTGATGCTTCTCTGGGCCAACATATTGGGCTTGAATTCCCGCTCCAACATTGATATAACCGACTTCCTCGACTCTGTTGCATCCATTCACGGAAACGAGCGAAAGTCGCCCACTTTGACCTGAGCTATGGGTAAGGGTACTCGATTAGTCGGATGTCGGACTAGTCCACAAGAAAGGCTTACAATTTAACGTGGCCTCGACCCTCCCACTGTCCCTTAGCAGACTTCTCCAAGGTCAGGCTCTCCTCCTCTCCCAGGAGGAGGCGTAGGCTCGACCAATCATCGAAAGTCCCGCCAGAACCAGGCTCGGATTTGATAACGGCTTCTAATCGCATCATGAGTCCCATAAATCAGTCCCTCGAGGATGAGTTACGCACTTGTGACGTAAATTGTACTAGAGATTTATATGAACACTAGGTAAACGTGCAGGTATGGGGAATGAAACACACCAGACAGGCGGAGGCGAATTAGAGCTAGCCTGGGGTATAGCGGAAGATTGAGGGCCGGGTTGGTTCATTGTTCACGAGCGTTCAGAGCAGAAGAAAGCTATGATGTGGGCTTGGGGTTCGGGAACATTCAAAACGTTCTCTCCTTAAGTACTGGTCGTGTCAAGTTCGAGGGTTCTTGTGCGTCTATTCTCAAAACAGCTATCAGCGGTTGCCGGTGCCTGAAAGATGCAGTAACAGGTAAATATATGGAGGCGAAGCTCCGGAAACCTATCACTATTGTCGCCGGTACGTACAGGTATAGTCCCCTGGCAACGACTGAGAATTAACCAACTTTAATCATCTGAGAAGAATGATGCATTTTGAGGCGCTTGTGGGGGTCTGTCAAGTAAATTAGTAGAAGGACCCATTAACTGCGGGGAGACAGAAGGAGGCTATCACCAGAATGGGTGCTTACCTTGTCCCAAAATGAAAACAGCATTGAAGTTCGATAATGCGCCATGGACGCCTCTGACAAGACATTCCTATCAGCGGGCGTCGTTCTATATCAAACTCAACTTCACGTTACTTACTAATTTCTGTGTATTCCCTGGTCTATTGCCGTAACAGGGATAAAGTAAATGGCTTTGACACAGTGCTGTGGACTTTTCCCAACATCTGTCTGGAATTCGAAGTCTGTTCACACAGCACCGTGATACAGTTCACCTGTTCAAGGCTTCCATAACGACCTTCCACAGGCAATGATGGACAATTCAGTATTCAACACTTGCCAGGATCTCAGTCCCAGGAACGAAATGTTCATCACATGGAAGGTGTCGCATTGTTGGCGCCAATAATCACATATTCCGCATTCAATCGTATGGGTAAAAATAAGCATTGAATTCGCCTGTTTTCTGACAGGATTTGCCCCAAACGTTGAATGATTTCTGTCAGATTGATTCCTCTGGGCACGGAAGTGTACAGGACCCCCCATGTCAACGCGTAAACATGTCGGCACGGGCATCCCAACTTTGTCAGGTTCACCTTAATGCGAAAGAGCAGATAGGGTGCGTTTTTGCAGCATTTCAGGTGGTCAGTACGCTGCCGTTGCATTTGTGTCAGGTGAGACTTCGCAAAGTTTGTCAGATTGAGATGGTAAAGGAAGTCGGCAAGTTGAAGCATTTATGTTAACTCTGTCAGGCCAGCGCATTGGCAGACTTTTGCGCCGGTTTCAGGAAGTAGCGTCACCTTGGCAGGTTTCCGGCAGACGCCTTGAAAATGTCCCACAGCTACATGCACATAGCTGTTCCATTGTGAGCTGTTCTCGAATACTCGCTATAGGATATTATTGTTGCATGGCAAAGTCCGATTAGTCAATCTCTGCATCTTCTGAAAGTTATGGTTTCAAAAGCTTCGAGTTTCTAGACCTACAAAAACATAGAACATCCTGCTACAAGGAGCACATGAAGCTGACCAAATCGGCTTGAACTCGGAAGAGTCAACAGAAGTTCAAATGTGATCCAAGCTTAAACAAGAGCTCAGCTAGAAGCTAAACTGGCCTTCAAGTGTCATTAATCGACAACTCGAGCTCTCGGTCTCTACACGTTGAACCTTGATTGCCGTCGGGAGTGCAAAAGAATGTGAAAGTGATAGAGCCTGGATACAACGGTCCGTGTTTTGCGAGGGTTTCAGCTCAGTTTACCGCGTTGGCCTCACGGCTTTCATACTGTATGCACTCACACGATGGTATGACCAGAGTCATCATGATCCTCATCTCGACTAGGTATTTTTNATTCTTGAGGAATCTCCATCGTTAATCTAGCTGCCAGTTCTCTCCCGTCACGCCGGGCCAAACTGAATCAACATGTCGCGCCGTCAAGAGTCCGGAAGTCGGCCTCGAGTTGGCTCATAGGCGAGAGCACTGACAGTGCTCGGAGCCCATCCATTGAAGAAAAGAGTGAGGATCTTCAGACGTCGTCACAGATTTGCATTACATATACAACGAAGCTTCCAGCTCCAGATCCTCCGAGTTCATTTTGGTGAGTGTGCGTTGCCCTCGGTCAGTCTAGGCAATCGGAGGTGATAGTGGTGCCGGTAGGCCCATATTTTCCATAATTTACTACTTCGCGCCTTGCTTAATCATATACTTGTGTCGACTGACGACCTTCTTAGTCTGTTCGATAAGGGTACGTCTCGGGAAATGGTGTCATTCCGCAGTGCCTGCGCAGCAAATCTCTGTCATCTCGTGTCCAAGTTCGGGTACGTGCCGACGACGAGAACGGAGGATGGGGGTTTCACGGTCTTGTCCCACAAGATATATATGTGGGCGGTCTTCGAGCTAAGATCCAGGTCCCAGTGTCACCCCCAGCTTATCCACTACGATGATAACCCTCTTCGACATCCCCTCTAACGTCCCAGGAAAGGCCTGGTCTCTCTTCATGTGGCGTATCTGTCTTTCCCTAACCTACAAGAAAATCCCATACAAAACTCAATGGCTCGAATCACCCGAAATCGCACCTACTCTCAAGAGCCTTAAAATTCCTCCGACGAAGTACTACGAGGATGGAACACCGCTGTACAGCGTCCCAGCGATTATCGATGTGGATGACGAGACTGGGGAGACGAAGGCGGCGTTGGCGGAATCGTATGATATCGCCAAGTACTTGGACGACGCATACCCCGACACGCATCAGCTTTTCCCTACCGACAAGGGGGAACTGGAGAGGCTGGAGAAATTCGCGAAGCAAGAGTTCCTAGCCATCTGGCCTCCGAGCTACTACTTGACGGTGTGCAAGATAATGTTACCGAAATTCAACCCCGAGAGTCAAGAGCCTTTCTCGAAATCCTGCGCGAAAGATTTCTTGCGCGGATATGGGAAGGATAGGCTGGAGGATATACCGCTCTCTGATGAGGAGGCGAAGGACGGGTGGAGGAAGGTTAAGGACGGGTTCAATGCCTTGGAGGAAAAGTTGAAGGGAACGGATGGGAAGGGGCAGTGGTTTCTTGGTAATGAGATTTCGTTTGCTGATCTTGTTATTGGGGCGTTCCTCATTTCTATATGGGGAGTCTTTGGGGAAGGGAGTAGCGAATGGGAAGATGTGAAGACTTGGAATGGTGGAAGGTGGGGAAGATTTATGGCTAGCTTGGACGAACTATGTGGGTATACAGCCGCAGATCAGTAGAGTAACTGTTTATGAGATACGTGGAGCGCAATCCCCAAGTAATGCCGGCTGCAAAGGCAATCATTGTTATGTCCGATCACTCTTGGTCAACTCCTAGGCTGCTGGTCTCGGAGTTGACGTCGACGTTCTCTTCGTCTGGAACTTCTGGTGGTACGAACGGTAGATTCGACGGCGAGTTGGAAAACGGTGTGTTGGTATAGAACACCGGAGTACGTGGGTTGAGATATGCGACTGATTGATTGTACGTGGAGACTGTTGTACTGAAGAGTGGAATAAACAAGGGGGATCCAACCTCCTGTAAGTAGTACTGGATGTACAGTGTGGTGGGTGATAGATATCGGCACAAGCACACGGTCTTGAACATTCACTGTAAGGCGTCCCTCGTGGTAGGTGATAGTCCCTGGATCAATGATGAAATAAGTCCGAGGATTTCGGCGTCGGTGACCGGTAAAATGTGAGAGGTGGTTCTGTTGTAGTTAGCGTGGAGTTGTTCGATGATGGTCGCACAAAGGACGGCCTCGTCTTTGGTGTCGTCGCGTTCGAGTGTAAGGGTGAGTCGGACAGTACTAGGCATAAGCCGTAGCGAGTATACAAGTTATTGATGAATCTTGAGAACAAGCTAAAGAGCCTGTCCCGTTTCTTATTGGTATTTATACTAGTACATGAAATCGAGTCATACTACTAGCTAGTCATTCTTAGTCCGTTACTATAAGTCAGTAAATAAAAAATGAGTCCTATAGACCCAACTCGACTAGTTCTTGAGTCACTTGTACTAACTTATCTAAAGTACTAGTAAAGCGAGTCATTATATCTACGAACTTGTCCTTAGGAGTCATGTTACCTGTAACATTACCCCCTTCGTATCCTTGAAGTTCCACCTTCGAGTTAATCATCATAGTGTCCTCCCCAAAAGTCCCAGTCGGACTCGTCTCCGTCGTTAGGATTTTCCTTCTTCGTTTTCTTCGTCCCTCGTTTTCGTCCGAGGGGTTTCTTCTTCGCTTCTCGAGGGATCCAGACGCTTCTATCGATCTTCTTGGGGTCCCAAGTTCCCCACGGTTCTGTTCCAGTTGCCTTTCCCCATTCTTCTGCGGAGATAATCGGCCACCCGTTTTCGTCTGTTTCAGGTTTCTTTTTCCATTCGGCGGTATCCCCTCGCCAGCTTTCGTCGATCTCCCCTTCTTCCTTGGTGGCGGCGTCGGGAGCGTCGAGGGGGGTGAGAGGCGCCACTGGGGTTCTTGGGAAGGTTTCGAGGGGAGGTCGAAAGGATTTTTTTTTCTTCCTTCGGAGTACTGTGATGGAATCCCGCATGTCCGTACCGCTTGCACAGCAAGCACATCCTTCCGCGCCAGTCCCTTCTTTCCTTGAATGATAATTCTTTGACCGGGGGGTACTCTTTTCCTATATCGCCTGCTTTCACCCGGTCGCTCAGCAGGCACCACCGATCTTCCTCTTGAAGCCTTTCTTGATCTTGTTGTATGACTTCTTTGACTTCTTTAATGCTTTGGTTGATTTGTCGGTGTATGTCGATGGTCTCCCTTCCGATGGCTTCGATTCGTCGGCCGTTCCTCCCCATTTCTTCTCGGAGTCTTCTTACTTCCCTCTTGATGTTTCGATTTTTTTCTTGGAGGAGGCTTTCTTCCCAAGCCAGTTCTCCCCTGCACCGGAAGATGACTCCCCATTTTTTGATGTTCTTCGGGATTTGATCTTCGGTGGAGATTCTTCCATTTTTCTCCAGGTATTTGATTAGTTGTTCCGAATTTTTGAGGTTCTTCAGGATGTTGCCTGCTTCTCTTTTCTCGTCGAGGGAGTAGGCGGTTCGGAAAGTTCCGTCGAATGGGAACCTTTTATCGGATTCTTCGTAGGTGATGCGGAAAGGGTTGTTGGAGTAGGCGGTGGTGGAGGTAGCGTTGACGGTGGTGGAGGACATGATTGGAAGGATGGAGGGGTTGGTTTGGTTGGGTGAGAGTTTGAGTTTGGTGAAGGTTGTAGTGGGTGAGTGTAGAAGAGCTAGTTTCTGGCTTTTTCTCGTCTTGGTTTCATTGCTTATATAGTACTTGTCGTGTCGGATAGTGTCACTTCTATTTGTCTGTTTTCCGTTTATCCGTTACTCGGTTCTTGCTTCTTTGATTCTTTCTATTGTCTTTCTGACGTTTTCTGATTCGAAATTCTTTTAATAGTTCCTTCGTGTGTGTGAGATTTTCTTCTGGCTCCCAACTATCTTCCGATGTCGGACGTCCTTTCCACCGAAGTAAATAAAACGTCGTCGATCCGCGCTTCTGGGAATCTAATATGGTTTCGACCTCGTGTTCTTCTTGTCCGTCGATGATATCTGGTGGGAGTTCGATAAAGTTGGGACCATGCGCTTTGGTTTCTGTATATGGAGACAATAAGATTGCGTGGAATACGTCGTGTATTTTCCATCTCTTTGGGAGATCTAGTTGGTAGGTTACAGGTCCCAGCACCTTTTTGATTTTGAAGGGTCCTTCTCGTTTCGGCGCGATCTTTTTTGAAGCATACGGAAGCTTCAGATTCCTCGAATCTAACCACACTTTTTGTCCCTTTTTGAACGGTTTGTATTCCCTTCTGTATCTTTCTCTCATTCTTATCCTACTAAGCTCGTGCGCAGCTAGCGCTTCATTTCGTCCCGCTTCGAGGTGTTTGAATCTTTCTTCGTTGCTTGGAAACCTGGATTCTGGGATCGCCGTTGGGATAGCTGGCGGGAGATATCCTAATCGTAGTTCGAATGGAGATAGTTTTCTATCAGCGTGGGTTCTGCTGTTATGCGTGAATTCTGCCATTGGTAGTCGTTTACTCCATGTTTCGGGGTTCAGGGTACAGAATATCGTGAGGTATGCTTGAATTTCTTGGTTCACTCTTTCCGTGGCTCCGTCCGTCTGGGGATGGAAGGCCGTAGATGGAGCGGGTTCTATTCCCATTAGTTCTAATGCGTTCTGGAAGGCTCCGGATACAAATTGGGGTCCTCTGTCAGAGATGATTTTATTTGGTCTTCCATATTGAGTCAAGAGTTTTTGAAACAGAATCTCTGTGACTTGTTCCGAGGTGATCGTTTTTTGACAGGGTGTAAATATGACTCCCTTTGTGAGTCCTTGATCGACGATGACGAATATCGAGTCGAACCCTTCTGACAGGGGAAGATCGGTGATCAGATCCATTGATATTTGTGAGAAGGGTCTCGCGTCTTTGGAGGCTTCTATTGGTTGTAGCGGTGGTCTCGCTGGTTTTCGGTTGATTTTTGATTGTTGACACACCGCGCAACCTTGTACGTAGTCGTTTGAGAATTTAGTCATACCTGGCCAGTAGTAGTCATGTTGTAGTCGTAATAGCGTCCCCTGTTGTCCCGGGTGTCCTGCCGCTAACGAGTCATGATATTTCGAGAGAACGTCTCTTTTGATCGATTCGTTTCTTGGGACGTATATCCTTCCCTTCCTTTTCAGCATCTTTCCTTGTTCTGTCGTGACTAATTCCCAGTCGGTTTGGATTATCCCTTTTTCAATATTATGTAGAACTTCCAACGCTTCTTGATCGATTTCTTCGCAGGCCGCTATCTGCTTCTGCAACTTTTGGTCGTATAGTCTTCCGTCCCTGTCCGCGTGTAGAGCCTTAATGAAGAGTTCTGGCGAAAGCATTATGGTCTCTTCTTTTTCGTCCTCTTCTGGATGATGATCCGGTCTTCTGGATAATGGGTCGGCCTGAGTCATTTTCGTTCCTTCTCGATGGTGGAGTTTATAATTATATTCTGCTAGTTCTGGGATCCACCTCCTTTGTCTATCATTAAGTCGTTGGGGTTCTTTGAAGTATCCCAAATTTTTGTGGTCTGTATAAATGGTGATTTCGTGAGGGGATCCGAGGAGATAGTGTCTCCACTCTCTTAAGGCCCGAACTATGGAGAGTAGTTCCCTGTCGTAAATCTCGTATCTTTTTTCTGCATCTGTGAAAGTTTTTGACAGGAACGCTACCGGGTGACTCTCTCCGTTCGAATCATACTGCATCAGGACCGCCCCTGAGGCGTGTTTGGATGCGTCGGCCTCTATTTGGAAGGGTTTATTTTGGTCCGGCATGTGAAGTACTGGTCCTTTCGTAAATGCTCGTTTTAGTAGTTCGAAGCTCTGCTGACATTCCTCCGTCCATTTGAACTCAGAGTTTTTTNCCCGTGAGTTGGTTTAGGGGTCCTGCGAGATTCGAGTATCCGAAGATGAATTTTCGATAGAAGTTTCCGAATCCTAAAAAGGATCTGACTTGTTTTCGAGTAGTCGGGACCGGCCATTCCGTTATTCCTTTGATTTTAACGGGATCCATCGTGAGTTTGTCTTGTTCCACGATGATTCCTAGGAAGTCGATTTTCGTTTGTCTGAATTTACACTTTTCCGGTTTTAGGTATAAGTCGTTTTGTCGGAGTTTGATTAAGACTCGTCTGGTTCTTTCTTCTAGCTCTTCTTCCGTGTCCGCAAAAATTAGGATGTCATCGATATACAGCACCAAGATCCCTTCTAATTTTTCTTCTTCGAAGATGGAGTCCATCATGCTTTGGAATGTCGCAGGGGAGTTGGTTAACCCGAAGTACATGACCGTTGGTTCGAATAGTCCTCGATTCGTGATGAATGCTGCTTTCCACTGGTCTCCTTCTTTTATTCGTACGTTATTGTATCCCCATCTGATATCGAGTTTCGTAAAGAACTTCGCGTGTTTTATCTTATCCATTAACTCCGGTGATGTGATCGGTGCTGCCGAGCTCAGAAACACACACACAAAACACCAACCACAACCTGTATACAAGCTGTGTGTAGTCACGCGGTGCGAGAGTCAGGCCGCACGAAAGGCAAAGTGCGAGTTTGTGGGGGTTATAGAGTGAATTAAGAATACTAAGTTCTCTTGTTCTCTCTTTGATACACTCCACTGAACTAGAAGTACCCTAATGCACAACTAGTGAGATTCCTATTCCCAAGTAGTCAAGCCTTATTGACTGCTTAAGTTCCTAAGTTCCAAGATAAAACTGATAGTTCACGCCGTAAGAAATATAAGCCGGTTGATAAAAAGGTTAGACCTGTCTATGGTACTCTCCCTGAAGAATTTCGCATTGTACGCAATATCGACNNGGGATCCTTTAACGGGCATGCCTAAGCTCTCTCTGACGCCGCCTGAGTTTTCACCTAAAGGAAGGTATACACAAGAAAGGATGGAGGATTTTGATAAGGCTCACCCTGGTTTTTTGACTTCTGAAGAAAGGAAGCTTATGCATCATCTTATGGCAGAGCAAAATGCTGCTTTTGCCTGGACGGAAGCGGAGCGGGGCAAGTTTCGAGAGGACTTCTTCGCGCCGGTCCGCATTGCCACAGTCCTTCGCAAACCTTGGGTCCAGAATATTAAGCCGGTTCCTCCATTTCTGTTCGAGCCGGTTTGCGAGATGATGAGAAGCAAGATAGCAGCCGGCGTCTATGAACCCTCAAGCTCTTCGTATTGCAGTAGATGGTTCTGCGTACTGAAAAAGGACGGTAAAAGTTTACGAATTGTGCATAGTCTCGAGCCGCTTAACGCTGTGACTATTGCACACTCAGGCCTTCCTCCTAACACAGAGGAATTGGCTAGTCGTTTTGCCGGGCGTTCGTGCGGCACGACAATGGATCTTTATGTTGGCTATGATGAACGCATTCTTGACGAACGGTCTCGGGATTTGACTACTTTCCAGACGCCGTTCGGCGCTATGAGACTAGTTACTTTGCCCATGGGTTGGACAAACTCTGTACCCATTTTCCACGAAGATGTTACTGCTATCCTGCAGCCTGAAATTCCGAAGTTCACGGAACCCTTTGTGGACGACGTTCCCGTTAAAGGACCCGCGACGCGGTACGAGTTACCAGGTGGTGGTTATGAGACTATACCTGAAAACCCAGGCATAAGAAGGTTTGTCTGGGAACATATTCAGGACGTCAATCGTGTTATTCAAAGAATGAAGTACTGCGGCGGCACTTTCTCAGGAAAGAAGACTTGCTTATGCAGGCCTGAAGTCACTGTAGTAGGGCACTTAGTCTCTTATGAAGGAAGGAAACCCACTCCAGACTGAGTTGGTGTTATCACCCGCTGGGGACCATGTAGAGACGTCACGGACGTAAGGTCTTTCTTAGGAATCGTCGGTACATTCAGGGTATTCATCCCTAACTACGCCGCGCGAGCCRAGCCTATTCAGAAACTCACCCGGAAAACGGTTTCTTGGGAATGGGGTCCTGAACAAGATAAGGCGATGGCAGATCTAAAGGACGCGGTAGARAATGCTCCCGTCCTCAAGCCGCTCGACGTTCATAGTGGGGCACCTGTGCGCCTCTCTGTGGATACTTCCTATATGGCAGTTGGATGGTACATCAGTCAACAAGATCCTCAAGATAAGAAGAAATGGCACTATATAAGGTTCGGTTCTACATCCCTCAAYGATACAGAGGCGAATTATTCTCARCCTAAGAGGGAACTGTACGGGATTATGAGGGCACTCAAAGARAATGAATAYACTTTGATTATGGCGCGGCCKCTGGTTGTYGAAACAGACGCGAAGTACGTCCAGGGAATGTTACAAAACCCTGGAGCGGCACCAAACGCGACTATCAACCGGTGGATAGAGAACGTCCGAAAGTTTCATTTTGAACTTAGCCATGTAATGGGCAAGACGTTCCCTGCGGACGGRCTTTCACGGCGCTTACCACAGCCTGGTGATCCGCCGCGGCGCGAGTTCGAAGAATTCATGGATAGTGACCCGCCCGACCCTATAACATATACTAAGAAATACGAAGRGGATGAAGATCCTCTGGACTTTGAAGAGTTTAAGGACAAGATAGATACTAGRGGAGGTTACTACCAGGAAATACCGCATGATATCATCTGCRCWCTACTCTTTCAAGGAGTTGAGGAGGACGAGGACGCYTTTCGAGAGGATTGTGTRTATCGTTCCTTCCTTACTGAGGCAGAGGATGTCAAGCGGCATGRGGTGTTGTCCYTCTCAAAGRATGTTCTGCTTAACGCGGCCTCTGAGRAAGATGRTGAGGCGGCGTCAGARGTAGAGGATTACCCTGAYTCCTGGAGAACCAACAAAGGAAAAGGAYTAGATGAATGGATACCTTTTGTACAAGCATGGTTAACCATGCCGGCTSTGAAGCCGCGTGAGRTCTCAGGAAAGAAYTGGAAAAGCTTCGAGCAATTTGCWACMAAGTTCTTCATGTCTAAGGATGGTCGTCTGTATAGACAAGAGGATGGTGAAGGGCACCATAGACTCTACATTGAGCCGGCCTGACGGATGTCGATCCTTAAGGGAGCGCATGATTCAAATGGACATCGAGGCAACTTTGCTACTCGAACCTTCATATCCAAGCGTTTCTGGTGGCCGGAATTGGAGCGGGATGYAGAAATGTATGTCAAGACCTGTCATCTTTGTCAAGAACGACAGAAGGTCTTGGTGAAAATCCCTCCCATGGTGACTGAAACTCCCTCTATCTTCCAAACGGTGCACGTCGATACCCTACACATGACGCCGCCTAGTAAYGGACACGGCTATATCGTACATGGGCGATGCGCGCTGACCTCCTGGATGGAAGGACGACCCTTACGGCGCGAGAATGCCTCGGCCATTGGAGGTTGGCTCTTCTCRGATATTATCTGTAGATGGGGCTGCCTCAGGCAAATTGTRACWGACAATGGAGGACCGTTYATWGCRGCGGTTGACTGGTTAAGRAAGAAATACGGTATTACAGGTATCTCGATTTCAGGCTACAATTCAAAGGCGAACGGACGAATCRARCAGCCCCACTGGGACGTGCGACAAAGTCTGTATAAGGCGACTGGCGGCGACGCCAGTAAATGGTTCTGGTTTTTCGACCACGTTATGTGGGCGGACCGTATTACCAYCCGAAAAAGATTGGGTCRATCCCCATTCTTCCTGCTTACTGGTGCAGAACCTGTCACGCCGCTCGACGTACAAGAAGCAACTTGGTTGGTCGAGCCGCCTACSGGATTGATGGCAACGGAAGACTTGATTGCCGCGCGAGCTAAGGCGCTTGCAAAGCATCARGTTCAYGTTGCRGAAGCYATGAAACGRGTTGACGCAGAAAAGAGAAAACGGGTCGAAGAWTATACAAAAGCTAATAAGGCAACGATAAAGGACTGGAACTTCAAGCGGGGTGACCTTGTACTYATGAGGAACACCGCGGTAGAGTCTAGTCTTAACAAGAAGATGAAGCCGCGTTAYTTAGGACCTATGGTGGTCGTCACTCGRAATARAGGCGGCGCCTACATTCTGGCTGAGCTTGACGGYTCGGTTTATCAGAATAAAGTTGGCGCCTTTCGAGTTATACCTTACTATCCAAGAAAGTCAATAAAGATTGGAAAAGACAAGCACACAGGATTTGATTTAAGCGAAGAAGCAATACAAGAACTATCTAGAAGTACAGAAGATGGTAGCGAGGAATYCGTTGACTATAACTTCGAATCCATGCCGCGGCTTAAGATTAGGGAGACGGAAAGTGGCGATGATGAGGAATGAATACCTATTCGGAATCCTCTTCCTCTTCRACCATCTCTTCCTCCTCCTCAATAATTTCCTCTTCTCCCGCAGCGCCAGTCTCCTCCATCTCGATGTCTTCATCGCCCCAGGAAAGAGCCTCACCCTCTTCCTCAGCCGGCTCCTCAATAGCCTCCTTCTTCTTCTCTACCACCGGTTCTTTAACCGGCTCCTCAACGATTTCCTTCTTTTCGACGACTTCCTTCGGTTTGGCGGTGGCGCGTTGCTTCCCCTTTCCTTTGGTCATCTCGGTGGCTGGAGCGGCTTGAGTCTTGGCTCGGGTTTTCGTCTCGGAAGCTTCTCGAGCGGCTTTGGCTCTAGTCTTCGGAACCGTCTCCTTGGCTTTCGCCTTGGAAGATCCTTTGGCAGTGACCTTGGAAGGAGGGGCTTCAGCTTTTGCGAGCTTCGGCTTCTTCTCTTTCAGCTCCTTGGGAGTCTCCTTAGTCTCCTTAGTCTCCTTCTCCTTGGTTTCCTTAGGAAGCTTCTTCATAGGAGACGGGGTCGGAGTAGGGACGGCGGGAAGCGAAGCGGGAGGATCGGGAAGGTGCGAGTCGCTTTCGTACTGGTTACGGAGGGACGCAAGTTGCATGACGCTTGCGCGGCGTAGGAAAGAAAGAGCTTCGATCTCGCCGTCGATCCAGGCTATGTTGGATTTGAGGCAGTTCATCTGGTAGAAAAGGTCTAACGCCGGATGAGTCGCTCCTATGGCACTCTCGATGGCAACGGACGTCTGCTGGTACTCTTCGGCAAATATGCCGGTGTCAAAGGTAGAACCTATAATAAAATAACTCTGAGATTAAAGAAAGAACGAAAGAATATGGTGACGCGCCATAAGGACGAAACTCCGGTGGGTTACTAGTGGACGCTGGGAGCCTGAAAGGGGTGTTCGGAAGCTGTCCCAAAGTCGAATACTGGTACGGCGCGAGTCAGTATCAGTGGTTTGGGGGACACGAAAGGTTACGCACGCTCCGTTTAGTCGGGATAGTACGAGGGAGGTCTCGGACCCCGCTTCGAGAAGTGTCTCTGAGCTCTCGGCCGGTCTGAGCCCATATCGGAAGCGGCTGAACAGGACTGTAAGATTAAAAGTAACCGTCTAAAAGTGGTACGGCACGAACCTGGTCACCGCAATCCCTTATCTATGGTTGGCGGGAACTTCACGGCAGGATTTTTTCCCGCGCGAGCGACAGTGCCACAGCCACCCAAGGGTGACAGCCACTCCTCGCCTCGCTATCGTCGCCCTGCGACAATTCAAGCTCGGGGGTTTATTTTCTTGGTGAAATCAAGCTATTTGAGATCAATATTACATGTTTAAGCAGTCCTTTTTTCTTAGTGAAGTCCCCAGACGTACAGAGGAGCCATGTGGCTGATCGAGCAGCCTCATGGATGTCCTGCACACACGCTCGTTAAAGATGGCTCTGCCACGCGCCAGGATCGAACCAGCTTTCATCGAAACCGGTTTGTAGCTGTAGGAGATATTAAATGGATCCTTTCTGATACATTCTTGTGTGTAGGACATTTTGGAGAAGCTGAGTCATTAGCAGTTAGAATCTCCGGCTCTCTCTTCAATGCACCGCGAAGTCAGGAGCTTGCTTTGTATTTACAGCTTCTATCAGCTACTACCGTCGGTAGAAGGCACAAGAGGAGTTGTTTTCTTCGCCCATAGCACTATAGTCACTTGTCAAAACAGTTCCAACTGCTAATTCCGATGGTTCTCATTGGTTCTGCCTTTTCTTTATTCTTACTGAGAAAACTGGAAGCGAAATTCATGAGAATCCTCCGTGAATCTTGCATTTGAAGCAAGGAATACTGAGTGCTTCTTTAAGCGTGCAGAGGATCGTGGCTGGGGAGTGTGGTGCGACGACTTTAGCATCCAAGTCAAACGACAAGTGAATGTTGAAAGTATAAAAGCCTGTTAGGCTCTTGCCAGAAATGCACCCTCACACCCAACGAGCATGGCTAACGTTGAGCTCACTCCAACTTCGCTCTGTGGTGCCAATGATGGCGACGGCTGTGGGGGAGTTTTTCCCCGCAAGGTTGAGGATGGTTTATGCGCAAGATGTGCAATGCTCTCGACGCTCACCGAAGGAACGGAGGAGTGGAGCAAGTATCAGGTATTTTTTGGTGCCATTATTAACAGTGCAGAGCTATAACAGCTAATGTCTATCTGTTTAATCAAATTTTAGGCGTACAAGCAGTGCCGCTCATGTGGAAAAACATGGAAATATATGACAGGCCAAACTTGTGGCTCCTGTACACTCTCTGGCGGGAGACCTTTGACAGGGCCGCCACCAGCTAACCCACGTCAGTAATTTTGATTTTTTCTTATATTTTATCTGCACTGAAGCTGCTTTGACCTCAGCTCAAGCTGATAAAGCGCAGCTCGCTGCTGACGCAGCAAATCTGGCTAGAGGCCACGCCTTGTCTGCCCGACTTACGAAGAGCGGAGCACCAGCCTTTGCGCCTGGAGGGCCGCTTGCAGGAGGCAAGACGAGTGGCTCCACAACGCTTCCAAGCACACAGGTTATGTGTAAGTTTGCGTGTCGCCTCCGGACTGGATCCAAAAAAGATAGCAAGAGTGTCGACTTGGATCTTGGGTCTTGGTGTACCCCATTTCCACGGGAAGCATATATATCAGGTTTGTTTCCCGACCTACTGCAAAATCAAGGGCTAAATTTACGAGATATAGAGGTCTTTGACGACGCTTTGGCCAATGCCAATCATAGGTGGAGCAAAAATTACGGGATGGACCTTCTCGAGTGAGTTTTCTCTTGCAGTCGTCTACTTAGTCATGGTAGTTTGATATTCATTCAACCGTTCGATTACATCTGCTAGGACCGAGGTGGAGCTTCGATTTGCTGGGAATAAGACTTTTCTCCGGAACACTGAAAGTGGTACTGTTGGTGACGTCTGCTCCCAGTATCTTACCGGCCCAATGGCCGAGTATTACGGGCAATCAAGGGCATCAAACTTGAAGCATGCATCGTCAGCTGTAGCACGTATGCAGTCTTCCCTTGACTTGGAGTTATTCATTGACAAGGTCACGGTACGTCCTTGAGATATTCAATCGGGTTTTATTTAAACTCCTGATGCACCGTGTTTTAGTTTCTGGAGCGCCTGGAATTGATTCATGGCGGTGAGGGGACAGTGTCAGTCTCAACAGCACCTCGAGGCTCTCGAAAACGCAGCGGCACTCAATCTACGCTCCATGAGGCTGCCGCAAGGCAGAAGCGTCCAAGTCTGCGCACTGGTACAGATACATTCTACATTTGCCTGCTATCATCGCCTTCTAATGTCAGTCTCTTAGATCCACTCGAGTCAACTTATGCCCCAACTCACACCCGCAAGAACAAACCATCGAGTACAGAGATTCTGATTGAGCGGGCCAACTGTGTTAGGTCCGAAGAGAACAGCCAAGTCACGATCTCTTGGCCAGACGACTCATTGCGCACTGAATTTGCTACCATCTCTCATAGCCTCTTTGCCATGGGACGTACTAAGCGTGTCTATGAGGTAAGTGATGTACAAGCTTGCTATGTTTTTTGCCGCTAATCCTCCCCAAACCTAGCTCCGCATTCAGGACGATGAACAGCCTTATGTTGCAAAGCGCTTTTTCAAAGTGAGAACTGGTGAGAACAACTTGATCACCGCAGAGAAAAATGAAGACTTCCTTGAATGCGAGTTGATTCGCCTACAAGTTCTGGATTGGTTCGTTAGAAGCTTTCTCAAGCATGCTGGTCCAGATGGCGTCAATGTTGAGCACCACAAGTGTACGTCCTCCCACTTCTACGACTTCAAATTCTTGGCAAACCTTTCATACTTGTTGACATTAGACATCACCGTGTCCGAAGCCTTTCTTATACGTGAGATTGGGGACCCATCAGACCCATCAGGCTTGCCATCCGAAGACCCTAACACGTCAGTTTGGCTGGTCGAGCCAAAGCGCACACGCTCAGTGAGGAAATTCTGTGGGACGCTTGGACATCCAGAGCGAAATGATAAGGTTGGAAAAACAATTGCTGCTTTGTGTCACTGGATCTATGTCTCCACTCGCAAGACCGAGGTGTATGCTGACATTCAGGGTACGTTTCCAACCTTGAGTTTTAAGCTGTGAATAAGAATTCATTACTGAAGTATTATTTTCAGGCTCATTTATGACTATTGACGGCCAAGAGACGCTAATTCTATTTGATCCGATGGCTCACACCGTTGATCAGTAAGTCTGTAAGCTAGTCCTCTCATTGCCTGGTCTGATGAGCATCTCTTTTACAGGGATAGCGGTGTGGGAGACCACGGTGAAGAAGGCATCCAGAGGTTCCTTTCCGAACATCAGTGCAACTACATTTGCCAAGGTCTTGGCTTAGTGCCTATAGCCGATATGAATGACCTAAGCAAGAACGTTCAAATGGACGCAGATGCCAGTAACGAAGATTCCGATTAGAGGCTTGAACTTTCCCTACTATTACTACTACCTAAATTGCTGTCTTCTACTTCCGTCAATTGTCTTGGAGTTTCCTTTCTTGTTCGTCTGTTCTTGACAGAAGCTGTCGATAATTAATATTTGGCAAGCTTCTTGTGGTTACTGTTCTTTTAGTCAGCGTCGGAGATAGGGTCTATCAAGGAGATGTACGCTACCTCAACACTATTTAACGAACGAGTTTACTATCACTAATTTAGCCTAATTGAAACTGAACTCCCCTACCAGCCCCGTACACCACTACTCCCATAGTTGTACACTGAGTCTCTGATTTGCGCACTAACCATGAGTAATAACAACATGGCAGGGAAGAACGGCTACGGAGACAAGAACTGTGAGTTACCTTATCCTTTATCATGCCACACTTGTGTCTAAGGGCTACGCTCAAACACAGATCCTCCCGATGAGGTTCTTGAAGCAGCACTTTGCCAGTATGCTTCAGAGAGGCTGAGCACTGAACAGAAGCTTGTTCGTCTTCAAACTGAGCACCAAACAGTTATTAAGTGAGTACCTTGTGCTGTCAGTTAACCATCATCTTATTTATAGTGACATCATTCAGGCCGTCTACGCTTTATGCCCTGCAGCGAAAGTTCAAGATACCAAGTGTTCGAAAGCCTCCTCCTGAGGAGATTGCGACTGCCTATGTGCTCAAAAAGGTAGCTGAAGACGTGAATCAACGAAATGGAACCGGTACAATTGGAACCCTTCTTGCGAGCGAAGGAGTTCTCATTCCACGGTATGATTTTGCTCTATATCTCTTGCCTGTAGGCTCCTTACTCCCTCTCTAGTGACCTCATCCGTAAAATACTGGCACGCCATGCTCCGGAAGGGCTCGAGCGCCGTTTTCCTGGTGCAGGCCGCATCAAACGAGCCCAGCTCAGTGCACCTGGACCTGGCTGGCAGTACCATGCTGATGGGCATGAGAAGTTAAATGCTCAA
>JANBPK010000793.1:36278-57395 GCA_027579435.1 Candolleomyces eurysporus | reverse complement strand
CAAGCCTATGCTGTCTTTCACTTGCACCACTTCCACTACGACGCCTGGTGCCTCCCCATCGTGATCAAGACTTTGAGCGCGTATTATCACGCACTTGATTCCGCTACGATTGGTGACATCGGTCCTTTCTTGCTTTCCTTCCCCATTGAAGGGGACAACAGAAGCGAACAGGAGCGATACTTTAAATCAGCCTTCCCGATCCCTTTCAAGCCATCAGTATTCCCTCAGCTCCATACTCCTCGAAACCTGGCGTTGGCGAAATTCCCCAAGAGGATAACGAGGGCTAATGCTTCTCTTGTTCTGCGAGCATCTGAGTGCGAGCGAAAGGCTCGTAGCCTTGGGAGCTCATTGAATGCTGTCGCTATCGCGGTGTGGGCATTTGTTCAAGCGAAATACGCAGCATCTTCTTCTGCCACCTTTGGTGTCTATTACGCTGGACGAAACGGATTCATGGATGGGATTGATCGTTTGATCGCTCCTTGCATCAATGTCGTTCCACTCCATGTTCCCTTAGCGGACAGTATTCTCGAGACAGCGCGCCATATCCAACAAGACCTGCTTCGAAGAACACCCGAGATCGAACAAAGTGACTTGCAGGATATCCATGATTGGACCAAGGCGGAAGGAACACTCCTTTTCAATTCTTCATTGAATGTGCTCAAGGTGCCTCGTGTATCGGAAACAGATCTACTTTTCGAGCCTGTTAGGGTATGTTTTCCATCATTTTACATCTTTGTCTAGCTCATGCCTGTGCCTAGCCTCCCCATTCCATCGCCGAGTCGGCCGCCTTCACCGTCACTCCCACCTTGGATGAGATCAACTATGGTCGTCTTCACAGGACGGATATTATGATAGATATAGCCCTCGTAGAGCAAACAGACAGTATCTACTTGGCCATCGATTCTGATGGCGATTGGCTGAACGAGAAGCAGTCAGAGAAGCTGTTGCAGGATTGTGCGGAGCTCTTCAACAAAGTGTTTTCGGTCTAGATTTTAGGATACATTTGTATATGTTAATGATTAATCAGTGGCTACCGTTGTCCATGCTCTCGACGAGCGACTGCAAGACACTGCTCTTCCAAACCATTGAGCCAAACGACCTCCACGCCTGCCTTCTTGAGTTGGTCTGCACCTTCGCAAACCACGAAATCGGGTGGTTCGCTGACCCCAATGATACAACGCCGTACTTTTGCATCGATAAGAGCCTTGGAACATGGACTAAGCCCTGAAGTACGAACTGAGCACGGCTCCATTGTGGTATAGACATCAGCTTGAGCGAGAAGAGAAGCGATATCGGATCCGCTCAAGGAAGGCGAAAGAGTGGCCAGATCTTCTGGGGTCAATGCGTAGGCCTTTGTCAAGGCATTTGCTTCGGCATGCGTGTTCCCTGGAAGCTCTCGAGAGTAGCCCGTAGCCAGGACAATGGGTGATTCCGATTCGAGTTGGACGACGATAACACAACCGACACAGAAGGCGGTCGGCGACGGTACTGCTTTCTGGGCCTCCAACAAGGCAATTTTCATGAAAGACAGGCGCTCTTCCAGTCGTTCGGTCAGCAAGGCCAACGTTCATTGGCAAATCCAGCTGGACACACCGTCAGCATCGGCGCTGGTCCCCGTCGACATCGTTTGTCCGCGTTGCAAGGTGGATAGATATATTGATTATGTAATCAGGGCCACAAAGTTTGACCGTCTCAAGTTCGCAGGCAAACCGTTCTTCCACTCTTACCACTGGGTGTGTTGACCGCCTCCAACCCAGTCCCTCATGTCAGATATCGACGACGAAGTGACCCAACCGGGTAAAGATGTTCGTATGGAACAAGATGACGGGGAAGGCGAAGATGTGGAAATGGCTCAAGTAATTGACGACAGCTCCGAAGAAGAGTCAGATGACGAGGAAGAAGCCCGAAGGATTCGAGAGGGATTCATCGTGGATGAGGACGAGGATGAGGACGAGGACGATGAAGAAGAGGAGAAAGAACGAAGGAAGAGGCACAAACGGAGGAAGAAGCGACATCGCAGTAAGTGTCCAAGCTTCATTGCTGTGGCCGTCCTGCTGACGAGTATGTTCCAGGGGAGGAGGACGAACAACTGGAGGAAGATGATTTGGAACTGCTTGAGGAGAATACCGGGGCATCTTTCAGAAGGAACCGTCTGACACGGCTGCGACGCGGACGCGACTCGGAATCCCCACCTGCTGCCTCGTCCTCGAGGCGGAAGGCCRTTGTCGAGTCATCTGACGATGACATGGACAACGACGGGGGCCGTCGGCAGGCTTCAGGCATACAGAATCTCTGGGATGACGAACGTAGGGGAGACGATGACGAGGAGGGAGACATGGACACCGACTCGTTCATTGAATATAGTGATGAAGAGGAAGCAGGAGGGAACGAAGAGGCGAGGGAGGAGAGACGTCGAGAAAAGAAGCAAGACGCTGAGCGCCGTAAAAGGGCAAGGCGTGTGCGTCCTGAACTTGCGGGCATTGATGCAAAGTATGGAACCCTTCCTTGGTTTATGTTAAGGAAAGCACTAATGCAAGCCGGTACAGTGCATGGGATGAAATTCACGACGTATTCGGCGATGGTCACGAGTACGACTGGGCTCTGGCTGGCGAAGACGAGGCTGAATATGAGGAAGATATTTCCAGTAAGCCCGAAATGCGGTACCAGGATGTTCGTGCTTTGCTTGTTTGTCAGCACCCGATGTTAACCTACTCTCCAGGTCTTTGAACCCACAGAAATTCGCAAGCGGATGCTTACTGARGATGACGACCTTATTCGGGCGAGAGATATTCCTGAACGCATGCAGCTGGCGACATCCTCYCTGTCCGAATCCTCGACCCTCCTACTCCATGCYCCTTTGACTGCTGACGAYTTGAACGCCGCAGCYATGTGGATTATCCAGCGCCTCCCCTCGAAAAAAACTGCGGTCTTCTTTGCAGAAGGAGGCCAATACTTCCATCTCTCCGGCCACCTTGTTCTCGCCGTAACATTCGTTCTGCGCGAACTTTTCATCGTTCAAAACGAGGTTCCTTACATATGGGTGCATAAGAGGGATTACATCTCATACTTCGATATCAACGATCCCAAAAATCGACTGGAGCTGCTCAATTTGGCGGATCTTTGGACAATTCTTCAAATTGGCTACAAATACCGGTCGCTGGCCGAGCGTCAACAGACTCTGGGGACGTTCTACGAACGRCTGCAGGTGCGGGACGACTACTTCGAAACAGATATCCTCCCGAAGATCGACGGAGTTGAAGTTGTTGCCGATGCCACAGACTGGTTGACGATGAAGTACAAGGACAAGAAACAGGACAATGCCCCCGAATTTCAGTTYCATGATGACGAGGAACCTCAACAGGATGCGAAAAAGCACAAGACCCCGAGTAGAATATCGGCGTACGAGGTTGCGAAAAAGAGCGTAGTTGCCAAACTCGCTCAAGGATTCGGTATCGAGGCGCATCAAGTTGTGCAGAATTTCATGACCGCTTCTCATCTTCACGATATCGAGGACCCGGAGCTCAACCCTCTTGCCTTCGCCGAACAATTCGCAGACCCCGACCCATCCAAAGCTTTGCCGGCAGAAGAACTTCTCAATCGCGCTCGACTTATCCTCGCAACGGAACTGGGAAAGGACCCGCTGCTTCGTAGTGCCATYCGTAAGCGGTTCAAAGACGATGCAATGATTTCTGTTGAGCCTACGGAACGCGGGATGACGAAGATTGACGACCATCATCCTTATTATGTACGCCTTCTATTTTCAGCCCCAATGACTTCTATTGACAGTCTTGCAGAACTTCAAATATCTATATAGGAAGCCCATCAAGAACCTCTTAGAGTCGTCGCAGTTCCTTCTTATCTTGGCTGCGGAGGCCGAGCATCTTGTCACCATCTCCGTTTTCCTTCCTCCCCAGTCCCTAGGCAATCTGGAGAAGCAATTAATCGATGCCATCTGTTCCGATAACTTCAACGACTCTGCAAAAGCTTGGAACGCAGAACGAACACGCGTTGTCCAGGAAGTTCTCGAACAACACCTCATTCCGGCAGCTGTCAAATGGACCCGTGAATTTCTTCGAGAAGAAGTTGAGGATTTCTTGGCCCACAAATGTAGTGAGGAACTCAGAGCGGTACGTTCGTATCTCCTTGACACTCGAACAATGAACTCATGTGTGGTGGCAACTAAAGCGGGTTGATGTCGCCCCCTACATGACTCGTCAACTGGGAGAGGGAGAGTACGCTTCCTCTGTATTGGCAATGTCATGGGGCAAAGGCGACCCTCACAAAGATGCCATTGTCATGGTCTTCCTCGATGAAGCGGGACGCATGCGTGAGCACACGAAGGTCGACAACTTACACGATACAGAAATGCTGGACGAATTCTTTGACTTGTTGCGGAGAAGGAAACCGGACGTCATCGCTATTGGAGGCTTCAGTATGGCGACCATGAAATTGGCCCACAGGGTGAAGGAGATCCTCAAAGGTATATCGTTGCCTAACGATGAAGGTTGGGGTAATCAGCAATCGTTCGACACCCCCGTCATCTACGTTCGGGACGAGGTGGCGAGGATTTATCAACACAGCAAGCGGGGTGAGGACGAATTCGCCGCACTTCCACCGATCGCCAAGTACTGTGTTGGTCTTGCACGATATGTTCAGAGCCCTTTGAACGAGTACGCAGCACTTGGGTCGGACATAGCGGCCATCACATTTTCTGATGACGATCAACATCTGGTGAGCAGTTTCTTGTTATTTGTCTTCGTTGCGTTTCCTTGTGCTAATTCATACTAGATCCCGAAAGAGAAATTGCTGCTGGCTTTCGAACGCGTGCTCGTCGATGTCACCAATCAGATTGGAGTCAACATCAATCGTGCAATTGCTGATGAGTATTACCAACACCTGCTCCCATTTGTGTGCGGCCTCGGTCCCCGTAAAGCTCAGGCAATGGTGAAAAAGATTGTAGCCTTGGTAGGCCTTCTTTTTATATCTCTTTCCTCTCGATTAACCTTTTGTATAGGGAGGCTCCCTCAACAATCGGGAACAGTTCATCAAAGGTGGAGTTCTAACAACTCGAATCTTTTTCAATGCTTGCGCCTTCCTCCGAATTGCACAGTATCGTGACAATACTGGGCTCAAACACCGAAATGACGATGACAATGCCCCTGATCCTCTCGACGACACTCGGATACACAACGAAGACTACGATCTCGCTCGAAAAATGGCAACTGACGCATTGGAATTCGACGAAGAAGATTATCATGACGAACACCCCTCTCATGTGGTCAACCTGATCATGCAAGATCGTGATAAAGAGAGGAAGCTCATGGAGCTGAACCTTGACGAATTTGCGATCAGCTTATACCATGCCAACCAGGACCAGAAGCGTCATACCCTTGGCCTGATACGTGACGAATTGCTCCGACCTTATGCAGACAAACGGGGCCGGTTCCCTCTGCCGAGTGGATGGGACGTGATAACAATGCTCTGTGGAGAGACCGATAAATCATTGAGCGTCGGTGTCATTGTGTCAGCTTCAGTTCAGCGGCTTAACAAGCAAGTCGTTGGCGTTCGACTCGATTCCGGTGTAGAGGGCCACATCAGTGCCGAATATGTGTCCGACCAACCTGGACCCCCCGATAAACATATGAAGAGAAGCCAGACTATTGTTGGTATCATCATCGACAGGAAATTCGACTGGGAGAATGACACATTCCACGTTGACCTGTCCTCCCGTGGCAAGGAGCTCATGGACGGAGACAGCGAATTCCGACGAGTTCGGCAGGACCCTTACTGGAACCATACCCAAGCCGAGAAGGATCTCGAGCTTTTGGACCGCAGAAAACGTCAACAAAACAACCAGACACGACGAGTCATCAAGCACCCTAACTTCCACAACTTCAATGCCTCACAAGCTGAAGTTTATCTCGGGGAACAGCAACGAGGAGACGTCGTTATACGGCCATCGTCCAAGGGGGCTAACCATCTGGCTGTAACTTGGAAAGTCGACGATGGGCTATACCAACACATTGGTAAGATCTCTCCAACCTTAAACGATGATATCTTTTCTCATCATGGTTTTCAGACGTCACGGAATTGAATGCCAACCCCAACGGCAGCCAGACCGTTGAAGGTCAACTTTGCGTCGACCAAAACCATATCTACGCAGATCTCGATGAATTGATTGTGAACCATGTTCAAGCGATGGCTCGCAAAGTCGAGGAGTTGATGGCTCACGAGAAATTCAAACAGGGAACAGAAGAAGATCTGCGTATGTCTGTCCAACTCTGTTTTTGACGGGATGACTCATTTGCTTGTCAGACATATTCTTGAAGAACTTCCTTGCTGCCAATCCTGCCAAGAGTATGTACGGCTTCACGCTTAATCGCAAGCGACCCGGGCACTTCAGTCTCTGCTTCTTGGCGAACAAGAAGGCGATGGTGCAAACCTGGGTAAGTTGGTTCTCCGTGGTCCGATTTAACTTGGCTGATGCAATCACATCTAGCCGGTCCGAGTCGCGCCGGAGGCGTACTATCTGTTCGACGCTGCTGCTGTTGGCGTTCCCGAGCTTTGCGATGCCTTCAAGGTCAGGCACGCACACGAAGCTGCTGCCGCCAGCAGTGCAGCCGCTGGGGGCAAAACTCCCTATGGCGCAGGCCTTCGGACTCCAGCTCGGCCTCTGGGAGGTGCCACTCCTGGACACATGTCGGTTCGGCAGGTTGGCCGGACACCAAATCCCTATAGTGCCCCACCAGGATATGGTGCGCCTCCCCCAACCACATTTGGGTACCAGACTCCGGCACATCGCCCGCCCAATATGCCACCAGGCCAGCCCATGCCACCATCCGGCATACCACCACGGCCAATGGTGCATCAGAGTTCCAACTCGGGCTGGGGTCAAGGTGGATCGGGGTGGTAGAAAGCTTGGTTATATCGTATCCATTGTAGTCCATTTGCAGCTTCTGTTCGTCTCCCATCCATACCATCTTAATCGGGATCCGTTGTATATCTGCTTTAATACACCTCGTCTTTTGCCAGAGCTGTCCATACACCATACATGTATACATTCGTTTGTACAATAGAACCAAACCGCTACGCTACGCCGAAAGACAAAGCGTATTCAAGATAAGCTCAGTATAACAGTTTGATATCATGAACGAAAACTGTCTTTGTGGATTCTCCGTGCCATCCTCGATTGCTGCTTGCTGTCACCAAAAACCGTGCGGATGGATCTATGACTGGTCGAGGAGCTATGCTTAGTTCGGTGAAAGATAGCGAAATGAACTAGCTTACGCATCTGGGAGATATACCCTCCGTGGTGACCAGGGATGATCTTGAACGGCACCCCACTCCTTGATCTCGCCATGGAAGAGTCTTCCATGGGTGTATCAGCAACGTTCCAGAGACGAATGTTATCAACAGAAGCACTGCGTTGACGTCAATGAGGGCACCGTATTGAGTCGGACGGAACCTACCAAACGAGATGTCGGCAGTCAGGTAAGGGTGCAAGACATGACACGACACCAGAGCTAGTTGGATTACGGAGCGTCTTAAGAAGTCTAGGCGTATCTGTCATGCTGTCCTTGCCCATGAGCCGGACGTCCCAAACATCAACCGTTCCATTCCTCCTCCCTGCATAAATTTGGCCGCCATCGGGAGACCAGCAAGCCTGTTACATGGTAAATTAAACGGTCAAGAATAGATTGCGTGGATACTCACGCTTAAGCACCACGGTGGCGTCTTCTCGCTCATCCAAAGCCTTCCTACTCCCTTTCCTGGACTCGATACTCTTCGGTCCCAAAGGATGACTTGTCCATCGACATAAGCCGTCATCAAAAGGTCCGATGAAAAGCTTGAATAGCCGCTTCTATCGAGAAGTGGGGGTGCATTCTTTGGTGGTGGAATAGCAACAGCTGGTTTTGGGGCTGGTCTGGAAGGTCCGACAGATGGGGCAGATTGAGGCGGTTGGTATGGTTGAACGACATTTTGCTGTTGTTGTTGCTGTTGCTGTTTGGGAAGTTGTACCGAGAACGTCTGGGTCGAGTAGTACGGTGATTGGCCGTGTTGCGTTTGCTGGTTTTCTGGAGGGTTGGAAAGACCAACAGGGAAGGTTACGAACTGCGATGTCGGCGCCGAAGTTTGATAAGCACTTGCTAAAGGCGCGTAGGGGTTTTTGCTAACTGGGCGCTCCGCTGCCTGGGTTGTCTGTGGCGGCTGGCCACCAACAGGGGCCGGCTTCTCATTGCCCTCATTGTCATCCCCGTCATCTCCAAACAAAGAATCATAGGACCCTTCCGACTTTGCATCGTCACCGTCAGGGTTTACAGGGCCCGCTGCACCGTCCGGATGAGCTGCTTGCCCCGGCTGCGACGCATCGTGCACTGAAGATCCCAACATCCCTCCAGAGACACGGGCAGTGGCGTCACCCAGACTTTGCTGTGTGTCCATAGGTTCCGGAGGGTCATCTCCGAATAAGGAGCTCGTCTCGTGAGCGTCCCCAGGGCTCGGCATACTGACATCTAGAAGACCAGTATGCTGGTCTGATTGTGTTGTCGGAGCCGAGGTACCGTTGGTGGCTGATACTTGTGTTGTGGAGGCGGAATTATCTTGCATATGGGCGGCCGNCGCTTTCGATGCAAGAGTCGCATTGCTGGTGTTGCCTTTCCGCCGGTAGGCTACCGGTTCCGTTGTGGGATCGAAGTATGGGCCGCTGTAGGCAGGGCGCACCGCAATCGATGTAAGTTGGGAGTGGTGAGCCACGAAGTTGCGCACATTGGACCCTGTGTTCAAGTCCCATTGCTAGAAGGCGTTACATGATAAGACCAATGCACATAACAAGGATAGTTGCTGAACTTCGCTTACTATTGCTTCACCATCCCAGCTAGCACTAAAGAAGCCTTTCTCTCCATAGTCCATAGACATGGCAGACACCGGCGCCGTGTGGTTGTTTAGAACATGAATTAACCTCCCCGGCTCGTGTCTGACGGTAAAAAGGTTTATGTGACCTGTCTGGGAATGTATGGATGAGCCATACGCCAATGGAAGCAGAAGATGTGACTTACACGAGTCCCAGCCAGTGCCCATAATGCATCTGAATGCATAAGCAAGCTATACACTGGGTCCAACCCTGCTTCGTCGTCTAAACCAGAACCGGCACCTGGGAAGTGCGGGTAGCCTTTCCTCTCGCTCATCGCAGGGTTCTCCCACCAGAATCTGAGTTGGCCCGCTTTGATCAGACCTTCAACTACACTGGCGTGGTGTCGCTGAGGTGCACTGAGAAACGTTTTACCATTGACCGCAGAGAATATATCATAGTTTCTGATATAGCCGTCGTCAGACCCCGTTATTAGGTGGGTCATGTCAAAAGAGGAAGCCAGAGCATGTGTAGGACCCGGATGAGGGAGTGCACATATAGCTTCTATTGTATATGAGCGGGGTACAGCGGTCGTGAAGGATGAGAGTCCCACAGGAGCAGCAATGGCTGCATGTCTGAGCGAGGCAGGGGAAGGTGAGCGTTTCCGTGCTTGTGCCAATGATGGAAGTGTGGAGGCCAAAGGCGGTGAGGAAGACCGCCTTTTGAATGATGGAGGGGTGTCTTCATTCATCAATGATTCCCCGTGGTCCTCACCTGCATCATATTCAGCTGCCTCCTGGCTCGGAAGACGAGGAATAGGCAGTGGAGGCAGTTCGGAGCCAGGAAGATTCCCATCTAACGTGTCCGAAGACGTTGTCATTTGAAGACTTGACGAAGAATGCTCGGCGTCGAGGAGGGCGGCGTTTAGTTCATTGGCCTCGGCGTCAAGTTCAGCTTCAACCTCCATTGCCAAAGACTCTTGTAACTCCTGCTGGAGTCTAGATTCCATATCGTTGTCAATGTCGTTGATATCATTTTGGTCGTCATTGTCGTTGTCATCGTCGTCGTCGTCGTCTTCAGATGTCGAAGAATCTGTGTTGGAGTCCTGAGGCTTGCCATTAGCGATGCTTTTGGGTTTGTTGAGACAGTATACACACATCGTCTCCTTCTTCAGTAACGTCTTCAGCGACATTTGTTCCAACTTCTTCGCCGTCACCGTCAGCGTCGTCCTCGATATCTAGCTCAAGGTCATCGTCGTCAGAATCGCTGCCGGGGGACATGTGAGTGTTCATGAGGTGCAAGTCAGGGTGTAAGCGAGTCGAAAAAGGAAATGTAATATTGACGTTTCTTGTGTTGTACCATCATGGTCTTAGCTGATCTCGGACGGAAGCTCAATGCTGCCCTCTCCTCGCTGAACAGAGCCCCGGTTGTCGACGAAAAGGTACCATTGCCTACTACCCTGTATACGTATAGCTCACCCCCGGGCCTAGGTTCTTGACGCAACCCTCAAAGAAATCACTGCGGCCCTCCTCGAATCCGATGTCAACGTCAAGCTAGTCCAATCTCTCAGACAGAAGGTCAAAGCGAAGGTCAAGGCTGCGTTGGAAGGGGGAGACAAAGTCAAGGATGCCAATCGAAGGAATTTAATGCAAAAAGTGCGATTACCATTTCATAATGACCTTGCACACTCTTGACCCTCCGGACATTCTAGGCAGTATTCGATGAACTCGTAGCTCTCGTCGATCCCGGAGTTGAACCGTACAAACCAAAGAAGGGTCAATGCAACGTTATCATGGCTGTCGGTCTTCAAGGAAACGGTAAAACCACGACATGCACCAAGCTCGCCGTACACTATCAAAAACGAGGCTTCAAGTCTGCTATCGTCTGCGCTGATACCTTCCGTGCTGGCGCCTTCGACCAGACTCGCCAGTCCGCTACCAAGGCCAAGGTGGCGTACTTTGGCTCGTATACGGAGACCGACCCTGTAGTGATCGCTGCGCAAGGTGTGAGCAAGTTCAAGAAGGAGCGGTTCGAAGTGATCATTGTGGATACCAGTGGTAGGCATAGGCAAGAGAAGGAGCTGTTTGCTGAGATGGTGGAGATCGCGGGTGCTGTGAAGCCAGATATGACGGTGCTGATATTGGATGCTAGCATTGGTCAAGCGGCGGAAGCACAGAGCAGAGCGTTCAAGGAGAGTGCCGACTTTGGAGCCATTATCGTGACCAAAATGGACGGGCACGCCAAGGGTGGTGGTGCAATCTCTGCGTGAGTGATATTTATGTCGCATCGTTGCTTGTAGTTCTGAGCGTTTTATACAGAGTTGCTGCAACAAAGACACCTATCATCTTCCTCGGCGTGGGTGAACATCTCCACGACCTCGACCGCTTTTCTCCCCAACCATTCATTTCAAAACTCCTTGGACTCGGCGATGTACAAGGGCTTATGGAACACATGCACGACCTGGCCCACCAAAATCCGGACAAACAGAAAGAAATGGCGAAGAAGCTGGAAGAGGGTAAACTCTCCATCCGCGACTGGCGAGAACAACTACAGAACGTGATGAATATGGGACCCATATCCAAAATTGCAAGCATGATCCCCGGGTTGCCTCAGGAAATGCTTCAAGGGTCCGACGAAGAGGGCTCGCAACGACTCAAGAGGATGATCTACATTACCGACAGTATGACTGCGGCGGAGTTGGACTCAGATGGATCCCCTTTTATGGAGATGGGAAAGGATGGCAAACCTACTGCGCTCACCTGGAGAGTGACTCGTGTGGCCAAGGGTTCTGGAACGAGTGTTCGCGAAGTGGAAGAACTGCTATGTCAATATCGAGTCATGGCTAACATGGCTAAACAAGCTGGTGGAAAGAACGGGTGGCTGAGCACGATGCAGAAAATGCAGCAGGCGGCGGGAGGAAAAGGAAGGGGCTTGGGGGGCATGCCTACTCAGGCGCAGATACAAGCATTGCAGAGAGCGATGCCTCCAGGTATGCTCCAGCAGATGCAGAAGCAACTCCGCAGTGGAGGCGGTATGCAAGAGATGATGAAGGCCATGATGCAAGGTCAAGGAGGCGACCAGTTTGATATGGAGGAGATGCAACGTATGTTACTACATAAAACCTTTGAGCTGAACACTAACTAGCTGGCTCTACAAACAGGTATGATGAGCTCAATGGGTGGATTGGGTGGGCTCGGTGGACTGGGTGGCTTGGGAGGACTGGGTGGAGGACTGGGTGGAGGCATGCCCAACATGTCGGACATGATGAAGATGATGGGTATGGGCGGTGGTGCAGGTGGAAGATAGGCGGTCTATCGAGCGCTTGTCAGTTCCCCTCCTTCATCTTCTTCCGCCATTCTTTCTTTCGGATGGAGGCTGCTCCCCTGTTCCCGAATATAAATGATGACGTCCTCTTGTCCGCGCCGGTTGTTTTGCTCCGATGCAAACCTGCTGACTCGTCGCCAAATAGGAGCATGTAGAACCCCCACAAAGAGAGGCCAAGTTGGGAGCAGAAGAAAAGGGTGCCAAAGGACCCGACTGTTGTCGAGTTGTAGGAGAGCAACGCAGAAAGGGCTGAGCCGAACGTTAAGGGGACCAGGAGTGGATGTCGCGATGTCTGCGGCGCCTTTGTGAGCTGTATGCTGTATTGGATAATAGATCGAACGTACCCTGAGCAGTAATGAGATCCCCACTACGGAGAGGTATATACCCAGATGGGTAATGAGGAAACGTTCCAGCGCTGTCACCGCGTGTTCTGGAGAGTCATTGGAAGCCAGATAGAATGCAAACCCTGGAAAGCAGAGGAATATGAGGGCGACAACAAGCAAGATTCCCGATGGGATAGGATAGTAGTCGTCGCTATCGCTGTCACTGTTGCCGCCGTCGCCGTCGATGGAGATCTCGGCCGTTGCAGCGCGTTTCTTAGAGAGGTCGTCGAGCTCGAGCATGATGGATGTGGGCAAGGTGTAGTATGATGATGTCACACGTTGCTGCTAACTTAAGCGGTATGGAATATGGATTTCTTCTCTTCGCTTCAGGACTATCCCTTTCTATTTCATCCTCTGACCTGCTGCACGACGAGATTTCGTATAATATGTGCTATCAGGTGCCGCTAGGCCCCTTATTTCTTTTCGCTATCCCCTTTGCCCTTCCTCAACCAATAGATGGACAATGTCCATGTCCCAGACTCTTCAGATGGCTTTATTTCTCCAGGAGAGCAGGCCCAGGAGTTCCTGCGTCAGTCGCATGGGCGCACGATGGCTGCTCTCAGCGACACATATCCGCTACCTGTCGACTCCGACGAGATAAAGCGTTCTGACCTCCATCACCGCCTCCTCCAGTTCGTTTTTTCTGGCAAGAATTACATAGGTCCTGTAAAGGAAGCTCTTCAATTCGGCCAGAAAAGAAGAAGTATGTTTTTGACATTGATTTGAATGACTTTACTGATATTGTTACTACGCTGAAGTCCTAGACCTCGGGACAGGCGCCGGACGGTGGGCCATAGAGATGGCCGATGACTTCCCCCGTGCGGATGTCATTGGTGTTGACATAGCGCCTATACAGCCAGAGTAAGTGGTTGGGGCATGGCCTGCTTAGGTCTCGCTCTTAGCCATCGTTGACCGTTCGGTTCGCTGATTCGTCCTTCAAAGTCTAGTGCCCCCGAATTGCCAGTGCGTATGTCTCCGTCCAAGTTGATGGAGACGCCTCTAAAATTCTGAATTTCGTTCCAATTTTCTTCACCTTGGGCTGCGTGCCATCATTCGGGCGCCACTCCCTCTCGCTGTGCAACCGTCCGGTTTCTGACAAACTCTGACCACGTCTCTCCTTCGGTTGGCCTCCCGATAACCTTTCATTCCTGAAACCTTGGGCCCCTTGCTTAAACCCAATTTGCCACACCCGCCGCCTTGACGTTGTAAAATTTCAATTCAACCCGCTCCACCTCCTCGTACTGCGATTCATTTGGACTTACTCGCTCGATTGCCATCGCCAACTGCCTCTCGCTCACACCTTTTCTTCGCTTCCGGGCCTCTGGTGTTCCACGATCTTGCACCCATTTATGAAAACCGCCACGCATCGCACCCTCGTATCGCATCGCCAACCGCGCACGCAACCGCCAACCTCCACGCGTTATGCGGCCGAATACAACTATGACAAATTGGTGGCTGAAAACCACTAAACCTCCCTCTCATTAAACCTTAATCTGGACACCGCAAACCGGGCGGTTACTCAGATTCGAGATATGCAACCTCGATGATGACCTTTATCTACCATACCCAGAAGGATCATTTGACCTTATCCATGCAAGATCTATACACGTTGGGGTGAGTCGCAATTTTTCACCGCTTCAGATTCGTCTTCGCTCTCTTCGGTTCTTGCACCGTCATTTGACTTCGGTGGCTCTTGGAGATTGGCCCCGTTCGCTGGAAAAGACGATCGCATTCTTCGGACTGCTTCGTCCATCCACAAAGCTGTCTCGGGTGCCACTAGGTGCTATACGCATTCGAGGGCAAATTTTTTCCTGATTGGAAAACTCGCACGAGTTTCTCCCGATATATCTACCATTATTTCGAGATCACCTCTCTTGACCCTTTTGTGAGCCGGGGAATTTTTCCCCCGTTCAGTTCTGATCTCTAGGCTGCGTTTTCCTCGTCACCCGAAAGCATCGAACTGACGTTTCTCTTGTGGTGGTTTAGATCCGGGACTATTCGCGCCTCCTTGAAGAAATAGGTCGATTGTTGCGGCCAGGGGGCCTCGTGTTGCTGGTTGAACCAGACCTATTCCCCACCACTGACACGGGGTTCGCGCCTGAGGCTAGCCCTAACTGGACGTCGAAAACAACACCAAATACTGAACGTGGTTTGAGAGACGATGATCTTCGACCCCCAGACCCATTGACCGGTACTTCAGGGCAAGCCACTTCCGCGTCCAGGACGGAGGTTCCCAACAGACCTCAAACACGGGATCGCATCGTTTCCGCCACCGTTAACAAGGCAACGCTGCCCACAGTGATCTCGACAGCGACAGCTTCGACACATTCACCAGTCGATGTCATTGCGGCTAGCAGTGGCAACCGTCATCCTCGACTCTTGCCGAGTGCGTTATCTCATCAAAGTCAAGGAAGTGCAACTGCAGGGCCAGGGGGATCGCCTAGTCCTTCACGAGCTCACGCCAACACTTCATCTCTTCTCAGCTCACCGCAGCACCCTTCCTCTCCCACCTCGTCACAAGCAGGGGGAACAGTTCCCAATCGACGTCATCTTGATTTCATTTTGAACCCAGCGCCGCAGGCACCTGCTATCTCGGGGTCTCATTTTACGCAACATGCTCACGGTAACGACAATTCAGGTCGCGCAAATGAAAGTATATTATCCAACCCGCCACAAGGACCCGGAACTGCGGGTGCCTCCAACAATCGGGCAAATTCAATGCAGGGATGGTCTACTCTGTGGTCGACCTACCGCGACTGCCTGGAACATCCGCGGTGCGGGGTAGATACGACGGTACCTTCGAGGCTGGGCGAACTCCTAGATGCAACGAACCTTTTCGAGAATATCACCGTTAAGCAAGCCAATGTCCCAGTTGGGTTTTGGCCGCAGAGTGAGTCACGTTTGATGCTTAATTTGGACCTCGCCCCCTTCCAATCTTCTGGTGATCGCGGCAGCCTCGTATTCATTTTTTCGTTCGGTTTGAAAGCGAGGGCCCTGGCTGCGCCCTTTTCATTTTACCTCTACGTCTCACTTACCACCTTCTGACGCATTCTTTTCGATTACTCGTCGCATCAACTCTCTTTCATTGACGTTTCAACTGATTCCATTTCTGATAGATGAAGATTCGTTGACTCTTGGACAGCTGCAATGGATGGATTACGAACTCCTCATTCCTGCCCTTCGGGTTCCTTTCTTGACCAACAACATTCCAGAGGAAAGAGTGGACCGCATCATTAAAGATGCCCAGCATGACCTTTACCACCCAACAATACCTTTCTTCACTCACCTACATATTGCATATGCTTCCCGACGATGGTCGTAACGGACAAAATGGCAACCTCTCNAAAGGACTGTATATCAAAGGACTGTAAATCAAAGGACTGTAAATCAAAGGACTGTAAATCAAAGGACCGTATATCAAAGGACTGTAACCTGATTACCTTCAATCAATACTATGACTAGCGTAGCACTGAGTCATGAAACGATGCACCACGTATATTCCCTACAATATGCAAGTACACGACAATTCGCAATAAACCCGTTACAACTACAAAACAACAACACCTTCGTCGCATACGAAACATATTTCCTAACTTGATCAGGTCGAGGAATGCTCAAACGCCACTAAGGTGAGAAGACGGCGAAAGAAGACGTGGATGGTACAAAAGGAATATGATACATAAAGAACAACATGAACTGCAAGCAGAAGGTCAAGGCACGTCAACGCACAAGAAACAAAGCATGAAATGAGTGGACGGGTCTACATAAGTAGCACCCAAGTGAATGAATCATGCGAATGACATGCCGCTTAAGCCGTCGCCTCAGCGGGTGCCTCCCCATCCCTGGTGGTGAATTCCTGCAAGACGATCAACGCCTCATTGATCTTGGAGTTCAACGCGTCAGCGCTGTCCAAGAGATGCAAAAGCTCGCTGTTGTCCATCTCCAGAAGCATTCCAGTGATCTTGCCCGCGAGCTCGGGTTGTTGGCTATGAAAAAAAAAAGATTTAGTGATGAAAACAGTGTAGGATTTAACAGCACTCACGGAGAGATCCTGAGATAAAGGACTTCACCAAGCAGCTGCTTCTGCTCAATGGGAGAAGCAGCAGCCAACTGAGCAGGAGTAACGATAGGCAAGTCAGCCGGGGGGAGCGGCAGCAGGAGCGCGTGCTGGAGCGGGGGCAGGCTTGGCTTGAGCTGGGGGGAGGAGCACGGTTGGCCGGAGGAGCGGCGCCCGCGGCCGGAGGAGCACGAGGAGCACCCTGCTGAGCGGGAGGCCGATTGCCGTTGGCTGGGCCGGGTCCACCGGTGCGAGGGATAGGGACGTTGGAGTGAGTAGGAGAGCCACCAGGTCCACGGGGAGGGCCCGGTTGAGGACGAGGGGGAGCACGTCCACCGTAAGAAGGAGGCATTCCGTAAGCCTGAGGAGGTGCCTGGCCGTAAGGTCCAGGAACGGGCATCTGGCCATTGGGTCCGTAGCGAGGGCGAGGTGGCATCATGCCTGGTTGAGGTGGGTAGCCCATCATGCCGCGTGCTTGAGGGAATCCTCCTGGGCCAGGAGGATAGTAGAGGGGACCGTTGACGAAGCTTCCTGGGAGACCAGCGGCAGCAGCCTGTTGCATCCTGATTTGGTTGCGCTGAGCAATCTGGCTTTCAAGCTGCTGACGGCGAACCTCGCGACGCTGGGCAAGCGAAACGTAGAGGGGCTTGTTACCAATCATCTTGTTGTTCATCTCGGCAACGGCCTTGGTAGCCTCGTCAGGAGACGAAAAGCAGACGAAACCAAAGCCCTTGGAGGTACCCTTGTCATCGCGCATAACCTTGCAGCTAGTGATCGCGCCGAAGGGCTCGAACTCAGTACGAAGCTTTTCGTCGTCCATATCGTCGTCGAGATTCTTGATGTACAGGTTGACGCCTTGGTACTTGCTCATCTTCTCCATCTTGGCCGCTTCGTAGGATCTGCGGAGCTCCTCCTCACGCTCAGCCTTCTTCTGGGCACGAGCGACAAAGAGTTTCTTGCCGTTGAGCTCGTAGTCATTCAATTCGTCGACTGCCTTCTGGGCTTCGTCGTGAGTTTCGTAGTTGACGAACCCGAAGCCTTTGCTCTTGCCCTCCTCGTCTGTGGAAACGACAGCCGAGGTGACATTTCCGTGTCTCCTGAACAGCTCCTCGAATTCCTCCTGGGTGACTTCCGTGTCGAGGTTCTTGATGTAGAGGTTGGTGAACTGAGCCCGCATCTCTTCGATCTTGGATTGACGTTCCTATCAGTTAGGTAAGTAAGTCATGGTCATTTGCGGCCAATGATGGGTACGAACCTTGCGTGAAATATGGTGACCGACATAAACCTTCTTGTCGTTGAGCAGCATGCCATTGACGGCCTTGATGGCAGCCTCAGCGGCCTCTGCAGTTTCGTAGTGGACGAAACCATAGCCCTTGGAGCGACCCTGCTCGTCGGTAGCAACCTTGCAGGAAAGGACAGTTCCGAAAGCGGCAAAAGTATCATGGAGGGCCTTGTTGTCAATGGCCTCATCCAAGTTCTTGATGAAAATGTTGCCCTGACCAGTCTTGCGCAAGGCCGGGTCACGTTGGGACCACATGATTCGGCTATAACGAAACTTAGGGTCCAAAACGTGTTTCTGCGACAATGAGGCACTTACCAGGGTCGGTTCTTGATCAAGGAATAGTTGAGCTGTTCCAGGCTTCGCTCGCCTGCACTCAAGGGTCAAAAACCACATCTACCCTATTAGCAATGACAAACATACCGTCGGCGGCGTTGAGATAGTTGACGTAGGCATATCCGAGGGAGCGACGAGTAACTGCGTCGCGGCAGACACGGATGCTGTGAAGCAGCGAAGAATGCAAAGCAATCAGCATGCATGAGCTTAATCGGCAGATGTGATGCCTCACCTTGCAACAGGGCCAATCATGTTGAAGATCTCGAACAGCATGGCCTCCGTGACGGTGGGGTCGAGCTCACCGACATAGAGGGAAGCAGAAGGGACTGAAGCCTGGGCGGCCGCTGGGGCCGGAGGGTTGTATGTGGCAGGGACGGGRGCAGRCTGGACAGACGGGGCAGGCGCCTCGACCGGGGGAGACTGAGCAACGACCTCGGCTTGAGTAACAGAAGGAGAAGACATGTTGTTTTGTTGGGTTTCGGAAGGTCGTTACTGCTTTATGAGGTTTTTCTGCCTTCGATATGAGTGACACGATGCACAGATAAACCAAGATGAGGGACGCACAAAGGGAGGTGGAATGCAACCGCTCGAAATATAAAGGATTTTATGATTTTTTTAAACGGCTTTTTGAACTGCCTCGTCGTCAGTATTGGGGTCGCGCTCATCGTGCACGACAGCGAGCTCACCTTTTGAATGGTTGTTGGAAGAAACATAAACGAGCCCATTTCTCATTTTTTATCACCGTTTCAAACTCCGCTGCGCACTGTTCACCTGCCGGATAAGGCGATGCAGGCACGATGCAATGCATGCAGGCGACAATTTGGCGACAATAATAAGAGGGTCCAATGCTCAATCGTGTTCATTATAGCAGACAACAACATATCAATATACAAGCACAATAATATGGCATCATCCTCGAGTGAAATAGGCTTTAGCACCATGTGTGGTCAATTCCGCTTTGGCCTTTCCGGTCGAAGGTGGCCATGATCAGCATCGCAATTGTCAGAAACAGGTCGACTGGCACATACCTTTTCCATTGTGTGACCCGCGGCGGTGTGATGYTTGTATATCTGAAGATTKGCRCCATCAAAGGCTGTTCAGAGTAATCCGACGAGYACGAACCTGGATGTAGWAGTATGTRTTTCCAACTCCTTGGATKARCCAGCCAACAGTCGMCACCGTTCCAAGGACGGCTGCAACCCAGAAGCGGTTGCTGTACARGCCGAYCATCCGGATGAGGCCAGCTGAGCCAGTACTATCACCACACCAGCAGTTAATTATCGTCTTCCGCCTCGGATTCCGGTAAATGAAGTGCATACCCTGGAATGCCGACGATCCTGGTAATCACAAGAGTAAGGAACAGGTACGCCAGAAGGACAGAGAGACCCGCTTACATGTAGAGACTGAAGAGAAGATGGAACCCTCCAAAGAAGAAGTAAAAGTCTGGAAGCAAACGGACGTGCGTCGGCGGAGTCTTTCGAAATCAAGATGGTCCACTTACAGTAGTACAAAGCTTGTTCCTTTGGACCGCACAGCTCCATTGAATATGGTTTATACTTTGAGAAGGGGACCGCGTACCTTCATATAGCCATTGTAGATGGGGCTAGCAGGGCGCTCAGTATACCAAGCCAATCGAAGGGTGATAGGGAAATACACACCGGTACCAGAGGAGGAAAGACGCGAGGGTAATGAAAACTAAATAACTGGGCACCATGTCACAGTAGTTCAATCACATCTTCAAATGGACTCACCCAATGCTCGAAGCAAGATCACTCCCGCCGGCCCCGGCACCAGCAGTGAGAATGAAGACACATGCAATCATGTTAATGATAAGTGTAGCGAAGAGAACCAGCCAGAGCTGGAATAACCGAGTAATTAAGGGCTGGGACGCTTGTGGTATTTCATCCTTGATAGAGTGGAAAATCAAGGGGAAGACTGGGATGAACGGATGAGTGAACTAGAAACATTTGGAGATCAAAAAGTGCGTACATGGGGGAAAATTATTCCTGCCATTGCGCCTGAGATTCTCAGTTTTGTTGTTGAGTTCTGCTTCTCTGCGCTCCAGGTCCCGTTCCCGGCGTTGTAGCTCTTCCAATCGTGCTTGCTCCGCAGCGCTCGCTGACCGCTGTGGTGGGTCGTCAAACGGGTTCGTATCCAAGGAATGCGATGAAGCAAATGGATTCTGCATATAACCTAGTAGGAACGTGTTCAGCTTTGGATGTCGGATATGTACGGGTATCCCMTGTGCTCACTCATGATGTCGTCGTCGTCGTCGTCGTCGTTGTAGTTGTAGGTTGTCACAAGTCACGGTCTTGGGCGATGGAACACAGATGCACAGCCATCTCGAAATAGGTTGGTTGATGAGACTGCCAAGCAGTCAAACGCGCGAGACCGGTGGACCTCTGCCCATTCCTCTGAATCCTCATCTCATCGAGCAGGCATACCGCATACCGAGGAATACGTCGGATCTTCCATCCCCCAAAATCATTATGAACTCTGAGGTTCTCAGCCATCCCGCATCTGGCGACCCAACTTGATGCTTAGCCTCTTCAGACTACATGGTGATGCCCCTCAGGGCTGGTTCTTCGAGGGTCCAAACTCGGGCTGCGATTCGCAATTCTCGTCGTAATGGGTATCTATATCAACCAGGAGCTTCTTCAACCGATTGTAGACCGATATGCTGCAATGCCTGCCGRCCTCCAGTTCCTKCAGGAGAAGGGGACTAGCTTCTTTCGTACGAACCTGGCTTGGGGCAAAGGTATAAAATGGGGGAGAAGCTCACGGACCTGGAAAGACTGGGTCTGACAAGTACTTCGAACGTTAACCTTGCTGAACGTTAGAGGCCCCTGCTCCTTCATACTCTCCTTTCGCTCTTTTNCCTCTCCGTTTC
>JANBPK010000793.1:0-36273 GCA_027579435.1 Candolleomyces eurysporus | reverse complement strand
AGAGCTTCCGCCGTACGTCCTCGTGCATTCGTTTCAGAAGCCTGTCCTGCATTACTGACTCTGAGCTTGTCAGTTTACAGTTCTTCTCCTCCTTTAAAAGCTGGTCATCGTCTAGCTATTTCTCTATCGCTTTCAACCCTTTCACCTGTGAAACGATCCTTGACAACATGTTCCAAGTCGCCAAGTTCGCAGCATTGGCTCTCGCTGCTTCATCCGYTTCTGCTCTCGTTGTTCCCCGTGCGACACCCCCAGCTGGCTGGTCTACCGATTATCTAGAGGTAACGCCTTCTCAGCCCATAATTGTCCTCATTTGCCGACAGCTTCTCAATCTAGGATTACGACGGCTATCATTCTCGTTATCTTGCGCTGGGCTGCCAGGATAAACATGACACGGCTTTCTTCGAACTGTGCTGCYATCCTTTGCTCGTAAGACCATAAATTTCTCATTGCTGATTCCTTAGACCGACATTTCTCTCTCCTATAGGCCAAGGAGTCGCTTTCAAGCCGCCCTGTCCAATGTAACCCCTCTGCCGCTTCCGCACCCGAACCTTCCGGGGGTGCAGAGGAAGAAGATTGCAATGACGATGACGAAGAAGACCAAGATCGTCTCGCAACCCCCGCCCCCGCAGCTGCCCCGGCTGCGACTGCGGTCGCCGCGCCCAAGGCCCCCNGCCTCTCCCCCTGGCCCTGCGCTTGAGGTTGTAGCTGCTTCCCCCAAGTCTACCGCCRCCCCCGACCCGGTGCCGGATGCTTCTTCTTCGCAGAATTCAGCATCTACAAGCTCGAGAGCCGGGACGGCTAACACCGGTGGATAGTACGTCGTCCCTTTGATGCGTGTCCAGAGTATCCTCTAAGGTTTCATTCCATCAGTGCCACGTACTATTATCAGAACGGCGTCGCAGGAGCTTGTGGCAAAGTTCATGGCGACGGAGAGATGATCGCTGCCATCGGTGCGTCCCANTTTCGACGTAGACTCGCCCAGCTTGCTAAAAAATCCTGTTTGGGTTTCCAGACGGCAATCGGTATGGCAATTTGGGAGCTGTTTCTTCCGAATGTGGAAAGCAAGTCAAGATTACAAACACCAAAAACCAGAAGGTGGATTTCGCTCTCGGATATTTGGAAGCTCCTGGCGACTGATGAAGTATGGTTTAGAGCGTCACGGTGACCATTGCGGACGCTTGCCCCACGTGCGCAAACAAGAACTCGATTGACCTGTCTGAGGGTGCCTTCAAGAAGATCGCAACCCTTGAAGAGGGCATGGTTCCCAGTGAGTTTGCTATCTCGTACCTCTCCTCTGAACGATCAAATAACNNNTGGTTATCTTCAGTTTCCTGGGTCTATGTCTGAGCCCTCTCCCTCCCATTCGCTCCGCCTTCAGGACCAGGAGACATCATCAACAGATAYTTATTGCCAAGCTTGCTTTTCTGATGCACGGCCATCTGCTTCAAAGTCTTTTTCGAAATCGCGCCAGGTCGCGCCTTTATTTATCTATTTAGATTCCGAATCTAGGCCTCTTCGCTTGCATAGACGAGGGCTTGACGTCCTCCATCAACCGTTTTCTTCCGCCTTGGATAGGCGATGATTCTCCTGCCTTTGTTCATGTGAATGTGAATAGACCAGAWCTTTGTAGATGTAACAGAAATTGATCGTTGGTGAAGGYTTCCGTGCGTGAGGGACCTTTTGTATAGCCGGGCATATTAGGTAACCCGGCAAAGTCGCGCAGGTCGCGACGCGGTGACGTCCTCTNCCNNTTGCAACTCNAACACGGTCCACGACGGACGCGGATGCGTGCCCGCTAACCATGAACACAGCMGTAAAGAAGATACTGGTCGTCGGCGGAAATGGCTTCATAGGCAAGTGGTKTACCTGCTTCCTCAGACTGTCGACCGTGAAAATAGAACTAGCTTTTAGGCTCCGCGGTMTGCAGGGCAGCGTTGTCGAAGGGTATTGARGTGACTAGTGTGAGGTGAGTGGAGATTGTGYYTACTGCGGATTCTGAAGAATACCAACCTTTCTATGCACCAGCTCGTCGGGTCGACCATATCGAACACCCAAAGGTCACAGTCCATCATGGACGGCTAAGGTGACGGAGCGCAGCCATTCAAAAGYTAYAGCGGCCGAAGATTGAAAAAATRTTTCGGACAGGTYAACTGGCAGAAGGGGGACGCTTTGAACCCTAAATCTTTTGCTCACTTRCTTCCGGAAGTTGGTGGCGTAGTGCATACCCTTGGCACGCTGCTGGAAGATGGTGCCTACAAGCARGCTRTCAGGAACGGTGACCTTCCAGGCTTGCTGAAAAGCTTGATTGGTATTGGGAAAGATAGCAATCCGCTGCGCAGTGGCGTTGTGGCGGAAGAACCTCATGTCACTTATGAGAGTTTGAATCGAGACTCTGGTGAGCGCTCTCTTATCTACCCCACAAGGCCCTATCTTTGGCTCGGCTAATCAACAAAWTTTCAGCGATCCGCGTCTGCGAAGAGTTTGTCAAGTCCTCGTCCAGTGCTGGAGACGCCCCGAACAAGCCTCGCCCGTTCGTATACCTCTCTGCAGAAGACATCTTCCAACCTGTGATACCTGCGCGGTACATTGARACGAAACGGGAGGCCGAGCGGCGTATCGAAGAATTGATGTCGCTGAATCCTGATTATCGAGGTGTCTATATTCGACCTAGTATGTGCTTCCGAACCGTTTYCAGCAAAGAAATTCTGACATGCAGATAACACCAGGCCTGGTGTATCATGCTCACCTGAGGCCGCTGACGACACCGATCGCTACTGTGCTTGATTTGTCGGCAGCAATTCATCGTAAAGTGCCTCGAACACTCCCCACGCCCTCGAACCTACTCCGTTCTCTTGGGGCATCCACCACTGCATCCTCTTCGGAGTCCGGAAGTTCCTCTCCACTTGAGTCTATTGCTAACGCTTTGACGCTTCCACCTATCCATGTTGACCAGGTCGCGGCGGCGATTGTAGCCACTCTCGACTCGGAGAGCGCTGTTCGAGGAGTAGTGGGAGTGAACCGCATGCGAGAGCTGATCGGTTGGAAGTCCGATGGCGAAAGCCCGGAAATAGCGTTTGGTCGTATCTAAATTCTGACAAACGTGATGTACTTGGGCCATGGGCATTCTAGATTGTAGTCGTGGTTRAGAATAATATACAATAGAGATTTCACAAGAAATGGTGAGACTCGGAGAGAGGAAGCCGGAATAGGGCGGGAGTCCGTGTGGGGACATTTGTTTCGGTGAAATAACATGGCGCAGAGGAGATTGCAGCCTGTCAACACGCCATTTAGGGTWGTCCGTACATTTTCGGTCATTTCGCTTATCACTCAGGGTCACAGCACGTCGAAAATTCGTCCGACTGCTATATATACACCAGCTTTTGCTCATCCTCTCGACCACTTCCGTCCCCCATCCCATCCCCAACATGAAGCTCTCTGGCTCGCTCAAGGCTCGCGTCCAAAAYCTGCGCGTCCTCCCTCGTCCTCCGAGGACCCCCAGCACTGCTCCGTCCGTGCTGCAGGCTCACACACCATCCACATCGAGCACCTCTGCCCAACGCACCTTCATGACCTCCTCCCTTGCTCGTCGGGCAGTCACCTCTTCATTGAGCGGCTTCAACAGCGTGCTTGACGACCGYGACGAGCGCGTCGTTCGTATGCTTATGTTCGGGAAGCCAGGGGCCGGAAAGGGGACGCTCTCCTCCCGTCTCACCAAGAAGTACGACATCCTCAGCATATCCACTGGGGATCTTTTGCGTCAACACATTAACGAGGGGACACCTGTCGGAAAAGAGGCCGAGGCCATTATTGCAAGGGGCGAACTCGTTCCCGACGAGGTCATGTTGAAAATTGTCACCAGCAAGCTGGATACTCTCCAAAACAAGGTTCGTTATCACTGTTCCCCACTSCTCAATTGAAACCCCACATTTATCACATTCCGCAGCACTGGATTCTAGACGGTTTCCCCCGCACTTTGAMCCAAGGACTGCTCCTAGATGCCCATCTCAAGTACGCGTATTTCTTGGGTCGTGTGCCGGATCTCAGCTGATCCTCCCTCTYACTCTAGGAAACAAAATACCCCTCTAACGCTGGTCGTCAACCTTAATGTCCCTGATGATGTTATTCTAAGCCGTATCTCTGACCGTTGGCTCCATATGCCTTCCGGCAGAGTATACAATACATCTTACAATCCTCCCCGAGTTGCGGGGATAGATGATGTGACAGGCGAGCCTTTGACCAAGCGACCGGATGACAACCCGGTACGTCTATTTTATTTTAGCTCTTTATTACAGAGACTRAACTCTGGTCCAGGAGGTATTYGCTCGCCGTCTAGACGCATTCTATGCTTCAACGTCCCCGCTTTTGTCGCACTACACAACACAAGCTACCGCCCCCGCTCCCGCTCCCTCAACCAACCCCAATCAACATCCTCATCARCTTTCGGTTCACAGACCCAACAAACTGTCCGTTCGATCTRTTGCCGGTCGTACGTCTGATGAGATCTGGCCCGAGCTAGACTAYATTATCTTGTCCATGTTCCCCGGCTTGCGCAAGCGTGCCGACGATCTCCTTACGCCCCAAAATCAGGACTTCAAGATCTCTGCGAGCACTTTGGCGCCCCTTAGTTTCAAGTAGAAYCTCATTYCCCGCACTTTCTTTTTTGTGCTTTGTATTATAGAGTTGTATCATCCATTCATTCGTTCATTCACTTGTCGTACGAGTATACCGTATTCTGTGCTTTCATGTATTGTAATGCCCACTTTGTTTACATCCAGACCAATGGAATTTCACGCATTTTTTATCGGAGAGCATACCTTGGAGATGAATGAGGGACTATTCTCGATGATAGAGGGAAAGTTCACATACATTTTGACCTCAAAGAGCCCTGCAGGGAGCCCCTCTTGGACTTTTTCTCGTATCACTTTCAATCCAGCTTCCTTGAAGAGGGCCTTCCAAGCAAGATCCGAACTACGGGACGAAGCATCAGCACCGGAACCTCCCACTGCCAAAAGCTCATCATACCGGGTCAAACTCGAGTCCTGCTCATCGAACACAGTATTCGGCAACCCAGATTCCAGATCAGGGCAAAGGTTCTCCTTTACGACGATGAGGCTYCTRGGGTTGTCCTGCTTCAAAGCGGCCTTGCTCCTCTTGAAAAACGCGRCGAGATCGCTATCGCCCAGATGGCCCAAACACCACTGGCACCAGATGATATCGAACCCCGCGCGGATATCGTCCGCGGGGCGGGGGGGCTGGTATCCGACGCGATCCAGGAATTTCGCGTGGTGCGGGTTGAGTGGGTCGAATTCTTGCAGAGTGCCTTGGAGGACGGTGACGCTTTTAGACTGATCCGCGAGGSCTGCCCAGGGGGANNNGGTGGTGGAGGTGGAGGAGCTATTTTGGTTTTCGGACGAGGGGGAGGCGCCGGATCGCACCCTTTTGAGGGCCTCTTGTACGAAAGGCTCCACTGGTTCGAGCAGGACGACGTCCGATACGAGGGGGAGCAGGGTGTCGGAGGTTACGCGACCCACGCCTGCGCCGACATCAAGGGCTCGGACGCGTCTTGGATGCTCGGCTTGCTTGAGAGGTTTGTATGAGGATGGGACGGTTGATAGCTCTGGATATAATCCTAGAAGAAATAGACGCGAACCCAGAGATTCGATGCGAGGAAGAGACTTTGAATTTCAATCATGAAGGGGGTTGAAAAAAANGGGGGAAAGTGGACTTACCCCAGTGCCAAATCCGCCCAAGACTCCATCGTAGGTGGCTGGCTGAGCTTCCCAATATTCGATGCCCTCTTGGGTATTTGGCTGCTCCACCATGGCTGAGGATTCAAGGAAATTGCTGAAGGATTGAAGGAGGATGCATCACGTGCTGCGCTTAATTAGGGCCCAAGTCGCGTCGCCCAAACACGCGCCAACAACGCGTTCCAGCTGCCAACGACCATGTCCTCCGCCATCGACTCCCTCTGGGACGACCCCGTCGTCGAAGAGATCCCAAAGCGCTTTAAAACACCGCTAGAAGACTCGGATGCAGAAGACTCCCCGCGTCCGGCGAAGAGGGCGCGCCAATCACTGTTCTTACCTGGAGGGTCTGACGATGAAGATGCCCCAACCACCTCGCGTCGAACCACGCGCCAACAGCCCGACAAGGACATTGACATCGACGCGATATTCGATGGGATAGACGACATTGACGACGTCGCACCCATGAAACCGCTCAAGGTGGTCAATGCCGACGAACTGGAGCGACAGATGGAGGCGGAATACCAAGCATCCCGTCCTACACTCACACCGCATCAAATTTTGCCCAGCAGCTCGCCCAGTCGTGATACTGGAACTGGAAGCAAAGGAAAAGGCAAGGGCAGGGATGACGAAGATGGCGAGAAGAAACCGAAACGGAGGCCGATGTTACTCAATGAGGGCTTGTTGCTTGGGCCCACAGGCTTTCCTCAACTCATCAAGGATGTAAAGGATTTCAAGGTCAAAGGAAAAGGGCACGAAGTATGTATCTATCTCCATCTCTACAGCTCGTATCTGACACTCTGTTCGTTAGGCGTCCGACTTGAATCGCCTCCTTGGGATCTACCAATTCTGGAGCCATAAAATGTACCCCAAAACCCAGTTTCGCGACACAGTCTCCCGGGTAGAGAAACTGTGCCATTCGAAGCGTATGCAAGTATGTCACCCAGCCCTACTTGGTCTAATTTCAAGCCTTACGAATAGTTCTAGGTTGCACTATCCGTATGGAGGGACGAGGCGAAAGGAGTAACACACCGGGACGATGAAGACGAAGACGAAGACATGGAAACAGATACCCGGCAACCCAGTCAACCGGAAGCCAGCAGGGAAGGCGGCGAAGGGCCTGGCCACGATTCTCGAAGTTCATCTCCGCCCCCCTCGCGACCCTCTACCTCGGCCTCCGAGTACGACGTCGACGATATTTTCGACGACGATCTCGACACTTTGTTGCGAGAAGAACAAGAATCGGCTAACAGTAGATCAGCAGGAATTTCTTCATCTACGTCCAAGGCGACCGTGTCAACTGATCCGACTAGCATTGACGAAGACGACGGGTTCTGGGCCGCACTGGACGATATGGGCGCGGACCTAGAAATGAATGCAACTTCTAAACCTCCTCCACCCAAGGAAGTGCCGATGGACGATGGAGATCAAGATATGTGGGACATTGTTGATGAAGTGGCCAGGGAGTCTGCCAATGCAAAAGCAGGACCAGACACCGTACCGCAACCTAGCCCGCCGCGTCCACCACCGCCACCACCTCCACAAGATTCTGTCAACCCTGATGATTGGGACGATATGTATCTTTGAGTAACCATCCAGCATAAAATTAAAATAATTCGAGAAATACATGATCCACTAAGAATCAATAAGATACAATGACCGACTACGACGTGTGCGTGCAGATAGATCTCTATGATTGCCTACTCTAGATCCTCTGGGGCCCAGAGAACACATCTGCCAGTAGCATTCCCTGACACGACCCGCTCGACGATGCTTGGATGAGAGCAAGTAACAGCTTGCACGGCAGTTATCCTGTACACAACTAACGTTAGCACTGGGTGAACGAACGCTAAAAAGCAAGCATCACATACCGTCTCGAATCAGCCAAGCGCGTGACCAAATCCCCTTTGCAGGTATAGATATCGAGTGAATGGTTCATATTCCCAATCTAACGAATAGGGCAGTTAGAATATATGCCCGAAGTGCATGCCTGAGTTCGGGTACGTACTGTAAAGTGAGGATAGACATCTGGGTTTCGGGACCACTGTGCCTTGAGCAGTGTCACCCATTTACCCTGAGGAATAAACGAACACATCACATGCATCAGAACGAGCTCATCTGCAGAGCGACGACGACGACGAAAGGACTCACAGTCTGGCAATTGTGCTTGACCTGGCTGAAGGGTTGGAAAGATTTGAAGGGGTCGCTATTCTCAAGCGACGCGGCATCCAGGTTCCACACTGTACAAAGAGTAACGTCAGCATTGTCAACGATAGAACAGGAAAGCCACCAGGACACTTACAACGTAGTCTATCATCATAGCTTGTACTGAGAATTTGACGCCCTCGAGGATCCCAAAATGCAGCAGTAGCCGACTTGTTATGCTGGTATTCGGCTCGCATACTTCCACAACCCTTTTCGGACTCCATGTACTCGGTCAAAGTTTCAGCGTGGAAATCAATAGTGGTCGCTGAGGAATCATCTCCTAGCTCTGCAACTATGTCTCCTAGCTTTCTTACATCCCAGACCCTGTGAAGAGAGAAGAAAAGTTCAGCATACGAGAATCATAGAAGAAAGACGGGTACACACTTTACGAAGCGACTGTTGCTTGCAGTGCAAATGAAATTGGGGCGCGTAGGGTTGATGCTAATCGTTCCAATCTTATTATCAGAGAGCCCATAACTCCTCGCTTTCGACTTTGATTCTCGAGGGTCGAGGTGGGTCGCCCAACCAAGACTGTCTGAAAGCCATATGTCGTTACCGGAAGGCGCAACGTCCAAGCAACAGACCAAGTTGTCCGAAGAGAATAGTTCTCGTGATTCGCCTGTCGTGAACGAGAGGCTGCGAACTGTTGTGTCGTATGAAGTTGTATATATCTAGGTGCAGGGTGAGTATACAGAACAGTTTCAGTAATCAGGGACGTACATTGTGAGAGTCTATGGGGTCAATCTTGATGCTAGAAACCGACGACTTGGCATTTGCAGGCCAGTGCAGCTGTATACGCCAGTACTTGCCACCTTCCCTGTCTTCATTCGCAGCTTCCCCATCGTCATCCTCGTTCTCGTCCGGTGGTGCACGAGCATCCCAAATTCCAATAGCTCCTTCCTTGTCTGTGGAAGACCCCCAAGCAAGTTAGTTTAGCCACCATTGCTTCAACACCAGAAATAGGTAGATAGACCTTACCTCCAAAGAAAATAAGGTCCTTCGTAACCTCCGGATGGTACGCAGCACAGTACACCCGGCTCTTCGTCACCTTCGCCCGAGCATGCACAACAAGCTTACCCATCCTCTCCTTCAAGTCTGCCAACGCCCGCTCATCCTCCTTACTATCCTCAAACGCAAAGTCATCAAAATCCCCGATGCGTTGCGTAGATTCCTTGGGTATAGCCTCCATAGATTTAGACAAGCTAGCTATCTCTTCAGGCCCGTGCTCGACAAGCGAGATAAGGTCGAGCTTGTTATGACGCGGTCGCTGGGCCTGGCGAGCGGCTTCCTCTCTCTCAAGCTTCTCTTGTTCTTCACGGAGACGCTCCTCTTCTTCCTCCTTCTACAAAAAACCAAAAAAATTCATATATTAGCAACAAATCGACGGGTAAAAAAATAAATGAATGAATGGATAATTGTGGCAACGCACCTCCCGCTTCCTCCTCTTCGCCGGAGTCTCATTAGGGTCAACGACGGTCTTCCTGAGGCGCGCCGACGACCGACGGGGCTGCACCTCTTCAAGCTCTCTCTTCCTCTTCTCTCTCTTGGCCGGCTGTATAGGTTTGGCCGCAGCAGACTTGGCTTTCGGCTTGGGTGGAGCGATGCCTTCCACCGCCTGCTTGAGCTCTAGCTGCTCCAACAGCAGTCTATTGCGAGCAATATTAGCTTCGCGCTCTATTTCGCTGTGGAACGTTTTAGAGTCATAATGATTATTGGAGAGAGAGCGAATTGGACATACTATTGCGATAGGCTTGACATGGTGGTGGACAAAACACTAGACAGACACGAAACTGTGCCAACGCGGTCCCGAGACGACGTGACTGACATGGAGCGATCCGTCACTTTCACGTGAGTCACGGTCACGTTTCCCTGTCACATCCCAGAGAACGAGACTATGTATTACAGTAGCTACTACAGAGAGGGAATGAAATAAACAAGAAAAGCAGCAGAACCGGAAAACGCACCAGGCAGCCAGAAAGGTATGTATAGCAAGTCAGGGTATGTCTCAAAACGGATCGTAAGGTAGGTATTTCAAATCAAAGAAAAAGTGAGAGATATGGCTACATCAGGGGAGACAAGATCATTGCAAGAAAAAAGATGATGAGAAGAAAAGAAAGGATAGATAGGATGGGGTGTCCGAAAACTTAGAATAGCTCTAATATCGACGTCTCCAACACTCTGAACATTGTCGAGTCTTTAGAATCTTCGGACCAGCCGATCACCTCGCGCCAGTTGTACGTGTTGGCCTCCTTCTCTCCAGATTCGGCAAAGTTGCCCATTTCTTCATCAGAGACGCCGCGCCAAATCAAGAATATCCGGGTGAAGATGCAAGGATCTTGTGTGACCGTGATATCGATGGCGGCTGCGATCTTGCCAGGGGAGAGTAGACGGTAAGCGATGTTCTTGTGCCCAGCGAACAAGGAGAGGTTGTTGCTGCAGATAGTTAGCGGATGAAGTGAGATGAGCATCATAATTGCCTACTTTACGAACACCGTCCTGGCATGGATTGACATCCCAAGCTGGTCCAGTACGTTGTTTAGATGTGGGATAAAATCTCTGTACGACATCGCAAAGCTGTTCCGCGGAGCGACGAATTCAAGCGGATCTACCATCCCTGGTTCGGGTCTAGTAAAGTGAATAAGGTACTCGTCAAGAAACTTGTGGCACTCACATCGCCTCGTAATAAACGGCGGTCGTGACGACTTGCTGTTCAATATTCTCAAGCGCACCCCCAGGATGCACGCGAACGAAATACTTGACCTTGTTCTCCTCGATGTTTTCGCCCATTGGCCACGTTGTTCCTATCTTCCATAATGGGGAGAATGAGAGTATGACCTCGCAGTAGACGGATGTGGGGGCGAGGATGGCGAGACTGCATTTGGCCATGGGAGGTTTAGTAGCAAGGGCGAGTTTACTCAGGATCTTGGAGTCGAGCATGAAATCGGGCGTGAAGACATCGTTTGGTGGAAGTCGTGTGCCACTGAAATCCATCTTGTGGGTGTCGCCTTGGTGAACGATATCGAGACAGCCCCAAAACTGACCATCGACTGTGGTTCCATCTTCCATGCGAGCCATGTCGAGTTCGTCAGAAATAACTTCGACGTCGAGGGCGACGAACTGGCCGGGCGTGAGTTCCAAGTTGAAGGAAGCAGGCATTTCCAGTATGGGAGGGGGTCTGATGGACGTTGAGCTGAGATGCTCGGTACGAGAGACAAGAACTCACGGTGGTGGGCTATGAGTGCAAACGGTGAGCAAGGGAACAACCGAAACAGAAAGCAAACACTCACGGTGGATCGTCTGGCGGGGGTGGTGCATCGCTCACAATTTCGACCCGGAGCCCTTGGATCCCCATGGTAGCGATTTGGAAGGAGTCCTCACCCGTTAGCTAGATGGCTTTCAGCAAAATCGCTGCAGGAAAGAGGGTGGTTGGGACATACATAGATAAAGGGACCAGACACGAGACGCTGGAGGAAGGGATTAACAGCATTCTCAACGGTCGGTGAAGGGATCGACGCACCGCTGCCTGGAAGGAGGCAAACTCGACCGGAACTCGGAGGGTGAAGATGGCATCTGGAGGTGGCTTGGTCCAATCCCGCGCAAGAGCATCCAGTTCCTGGGAGCTGTGAGCGGACTGCGAGCCAAGGGAGGAGATGGAGGAGGCGTACCACGAAGCTATTAGGGAGCTGCAGGGGTCGGCTAGTTGAGACGAGTGACAGATATTAATGAAGTGCTAATGAGGCTTACGACTCGAATGGTCTCCATATCACCGAAGACGAGGGTGAGGAGCCTCGTGCGTGCGACGGCCATCTGCTGAGGATTGCTCGGTGGATCTGGCTCCTTTGGCTTTTGCTTGAACTTGCCCCAAAACGAACCGGATTGCGGGGGGAGGTTCCCGCTTGGGCCCCCTCTGTTGATCGGAATGCCGAACAGATTGAGAGATGGGGGGAGGAGGAGAAAGGGAGAAGGGGACGTACGATGGAGAGTTTAACATAAGTGACGCAGCAGAGATTTATTATCGACCACGAATCAGCGCGATGCTGCACTCGATATAGCACACACGCGGCAGAGGCGAGGCGAGGACAACCAGTCTCCAAGCTGTTATCGCCGCCACGTGACCCATTCGCACTTGGTCTCTCCCAGTATTATTATGCTCGCCAGGCTCGCCCTCCCGTTGCGGACGCCTCTCCTCCGCCGTTCTCTCGCYTCCACCGTCCTTCTCAACCGCTCATGGGAGACCGAGACCGTCGCACAGCTCAAGTCCGAGACCAGGGCTCGCGGTCTTTCCTCGTACGTCTCGTGAGCTGTGTTCCGAGTCTGTGACCTCATCCTCTATTCCAGCTCGGGGAACAAGGCCGCCCTCATCCAACGCTTGAAGGACTTTGAGGCCAGCCAGATACAATCTCCGCCAGCCAGCACACGTCCGGCTTCGACCGTTGCTGCCACGACCGCTCCGCCCGACGTCAACATCTTCAACATTCATATTCCCGACCTSTCCCAACCCGCACCGGAGGGCCAAGTCCAAGTRGTRGGTAACCTCTAGCTCGCTTCCCGTCTCCTTATTGACGTCTTGCAGCCCTACGTGCCCGACTTTTGGGATTCTTCTCTGAACGCCATTGATCCCGCCCCGGAAAACGCCGCGCCCAAGCTCCTCGTCGTCGCTGGAGCCACCACACACCACGGCGGAGGCCCCTCCCACAACCTTCTTCTCGATAACCAAGAACCGATCCTTGAAGCAGCCGACCCCCAAACCCGCCGCTGCTCCCGCCCCAACTTCGACGAGCGGNCGGTCTTTTCTACGACCTCGCCGAGGACCTTGGCTTTTTGACCCATGTCCCCGCTCCAAAACCCGTTAACAAGACTCCATTCTGGCAACTCTTTGGATAGTTTAGACCATTATATAGTGCCTTACAATCTATATTTTTTTCCGCCTATTTCAAAAAACTTTTGATGCCGGCTCTGTCCGCGGGCCGTTGAGAGTTTTTCCCCGACAGCCGAACCAGAGCTGGCTTTGACGCGACCCACGATGAGCTCGCTGCTCCGCAACAGGGGGCCTTCAGCTTCTTCCCTCAGACGTTTGCAGCAGCAATTGCACACCTCATCACCAAGATGTAACCGTGTCGCCCCTCCCCATCCCATCTCCCACATCGCGTCCTATCATCTACGACGACGCACCCCCACCCTCTCCCCCNCACCCTGCTCCGTCACCCGTATTCTCTGACCGAGTTCCAGGACGCCCAGGACAGACCGGTCGATCTCGAAATTCAGTTCAAGCTGCAGAGACAGCAGCTAGACAACTTCCACCAAGACTTCTGGCTCGATGTACGTTCGGCAATTCCGTTTCCTCGACGACCCCCCTACCCACTAACCGCTTACACTTTTTTTGACTTGCCGACAGAACAATATCCGTTATTACGCAGCCAAGGAAACCGCACTGTCCAACCTCCCAGAAAAAGCTACAGACCTCGACAAAGAGAACGCCCTGTCCGAATTCAACACCCTCTGGTACGTCCAGGAGAAAGAACGGACGGACCAGTATACGGATGAATGGAGGAAACGGAATTTCCAACTCATCAGGCTCGGCGCTCAAGTAGAGTTCCAGAAACTCGCTTTCCGACTGTCGAAATTCTTCCAAAGCTCATAATAACAAACGCACTTCTTCTCTTCGTCGTCGTCGAAAAGTTGATCATTATACAAGGGGTGTATTACAGAAAGGGCGAAAGGAACAAGGTAGTATTGGAAAAAAAACGTCAAGCGAAATCTACCATGTCGTATCCTGCACCGCCAACTCCCTCACTCTATGGAAAATATCCTCCAACTCCAACTCTCCCAACCTATCACACTCAAAGTTATAATCCTCCACAATAGCCTCCACTTGGTCCGACGAAATCCCAGACCACCTTGACGAAATCTCCGCAGGCGTAGGGACGATCAACGCCACGTCGGGCGAGGCTTCATACCCATTCGTCAGGCGTTCCCCTCTGGCTAGGGCCGAGCAGAGGGTGTGGTATAGAGCCGTGCTTCGTAGCCTATCTTTTATCTCTGCGTCTGATACGTTGGCTGTTTTCCCGATGGCCGTCCAACTAGATGTACAATATTAGCTGCTTTGACTTGAATTCCAGATATGATATAGACTCACTCGTCATGAAGATATACGCGTCTCCACACTGTCCGGAACGCAGATATCCTTCTTGCTTCCGGAATGTCCTATTCAAGCAAGTGAGCAGAAGCCGGGTGAGGGTACAAGCGTCGTCGACTTACAGATGCAGACGCGAGAAGGTGCAACGCAGTAGCGAAATCAGCGATGCTTTCACTGTTATCCTTGAGGGTCAAAAGGTCGACAGCATCTTCAATTGGCAGCGCCTTCCCCTGAAGCAGGTGCTTCAAAAGATCTTTGAAACACTACAACCCCCAAAAAACATTAACGACACAACAGGAGGTGGAGAAAGATCGTATTGAACGTACATTGGCGAACCCTTTTGCTTCGAGCAATTCAGGAGCTTTGGCTTTGATGATAATATCCACCTGGCTTTCCAACGAATGCCGACCGCGAACCGACTCCAAGGCCGTGCGGAATTCAGTCAGGAGCGCATCATGGACACTGACAAAGTCCAGTCCGTCATGGAAAGCATCAAGCTGCGTCTCGTTCCCAGCTTCGGCAGTCTCATGCAACTGAGCCAGCTGCGCCAACTTGCCAATACTCAACATGAGCTGCAAAAACACATCCCTGCCCGTCAGAACATGATATCAACCTGCACCAAGAGAGTCCACACGTACATGTTTAGCCTTCAAGTGATTCGCCCGTTTGGCCTCCTCCAAGAGTGCAGAAGCCGCATCTCCAAACCTCTCCTTGCTAACATCATGCAGCCACGAAATACCAGGATTCGGCTTTTTCGCAAAGAACCGGTCGATGAACGAGCTCTGGTCGGCTTCTTGGCTGAACATGATTCGCAGTTCGCCTAAGAAATGAGTAATAAGATTTGAGTTGGCTTGAACGCGACGAAAGCGCAAAGGACTAACCATGTTGGATATACCACTGATACAGCTCATCCGTAAAGTTCTCCTTATACCGCCCAATATAAGTCTGGATGCGCTCGTAGTTTGGGTTGTTTTCGGGAGGGTAGACGGTGTCTCGGTGGCACAACGCGACCAAGCTCGCAAAGTCACTGTATACCTCTGCCAGCTTGAACGCATGTTCCTGGAAACCATTTCTCCCTGCAATTGACGCGTAATGGGGATCAGTTCTTGCATATGTAAAGTGAGCTACTTACTGAGCGTCTCAAGAACTTCCGGACGAAGAGAAGCGAATCTCTGTTCTAGTTCATCTTTGTCCTGCCCGACATTCGGCTCATCAGCAGCCTTTGAACTAAACGCCCTCCAAGTCAACCTGCAGTTCCAAGTGAAGTGAATGCAATAGAACGCACCTCGAAAGCCACTCTAGCCTCTCCTTCACGCACTTGAACAGAAGGTTCGCAAGCTGGGGCAACTGTGAACCAGGTTCCTGACGCTGAGCTTTCGGCCGAGCATCCGCTGCCGTATTTTCCAAAACCTTGGTCGTCGCAGTGAACAAAGACAAGACAACGTCAATCGTCCCCGGTCGGCTTGTCCACGAAGATATCATGGGAAACTCGATACCGTAGACTTGGTAGTTGAGATTCCGGTACTCGAATGCTGATTGCAGCGCCGTCTGTTTTGGGATTAGACCAAGAACGCGCAGAGAGTGTATAAATATGGGACTTACGATGACCACGCGATTGCCTTCCGGGAGCAGTGAGGCAATAGGTCTTTCCGTTTGTTTTGACGACAAGTTGATAACCTCCATGACCTTCCGAATCAGCCGTCCAATGTCAGAGACTTTGGTTCGGAAGAAAGCGCGCATAACGTCTTCATGATTCGCTTCTCCCAGCTCGGCCATGAATGCATGCACGCAATCGTTCAGCACGCTGAACTTTGGCGACGTCCTGTAGTTGATCATTGAGAATTTGAAATCTTTCTTCGGAATTTCGTTCAAACTCACTCCAAGAGGTCATTGTACTGCAGCCAAAGCTGGTAAGCAGCAAACAGCTTTTCAGCATCCACGGCTAAACGTTGCCTCGATCTTTGAGACATCTAAGTGAACAAGGATGAACACCCCACGCCGAGAGATATCGGAGCAAGCACCCACCTTCCCAAGAACGAGATTTTCGTTGATAAATCCAATCAACCAATTCAACCGATCTTTCCTGCTTGACAGCTGAGCAGTAAGATCATGGTTTCGTCGTACAACCTCGGAGTCTGTTGCGAACCATGATGAAAATATGTCGGTTTGTAGAAAGCAAAGTGTTACCGACCTGATCTCAGAACAGCCTGGCTCAGCTGCTCCGCACCACGCATCAAACTTTCTTCGTCAACTTGAGGGGGGAAGCTGAATTGCAAGGGGTTCTACCAGAATATGTCAATCCAGATGCAGGAATTTTGAATACGCAAATTCAATACCTCTGGGAAAGCCCCGTACAAAATCGCCTGCATCATGATGGATTTAATCAGGTTTGTCCGACCCGTCCTATCCAAAGTCAGAACACACAAAAGCAAAGCGTAGAAGCAACAGGCTTACTGAGGGTTAAACCGACGAATCTTATCCAAAGAAAGCTGCACTTGCATCATGGTGGACGCAGTCAGGATGAGCAAGGTGTTGTTCCCTTGGTGAACGCCTACGCCCAACGTCCTATCAGCTACAGATTTGAGTTGCAGTCGGTCTTGATATTCGGATTCTGGTAGGCTCGCTCAGTAAGTTGTGTAAGAAGCAAAAAAGAAGGCATTACCTTCTGAACAGAATGCGACTGTGTCCCCAAACTCAACGCTGACAATGGCCCCGGAAAGCAGGACCTGCAATCTGGGCACAACGGGTGCGGTAGGTGCAGATGTCTTCACCGAGAAAGTTTAGCTCCAAGCCTGTGATTTTATGAAGTGGACTCACATTTTGATAGGGAACAGGTTTGACATGATGGACAGTGAAGAATTTACCGACCAATTCGAGTTGGACGAGTGCATAAAGGCGTCGAAGATTGTCGCTATCTTCCTTGCCAGCATAGGATACGAGAACAATGAACGCCCCAGACTCTGTAACAGCGAGGTCGAGTAGTTCAAGGTCCATCTTTGAGTCTTCTGCGGTCGGCGAGTCTTGCAATACCATAGCAATCGACTCGGACAGGTTTTGGTCTATGAGCTTTTCTTCCCATCCTTCAGGCTTCATCACCCATTTTTGTATCCGCTCCTCGCCCAACGCCCAAATTTCCCTTTCACCTGATGGCGACTCGTACCCAAGGGCGATAGAACGAATATACTGGGGACCCCCGGTGTTATCCACCACCGAAGAAGATGACGAAAGGAAGGAAGGGAGTAGGTTAGCCAGACCTCGACCGGTCGCTGGCCTAGAAAAGACACGGGGAGCAAGGTGATATTTTCCTCCGGTTGAAGTGAGGATTAGGCGGTATAAGGTTCCTGAGGCGGTCGACGCAACAAAGAGTTGGGACTGTGCGCGGATGAGTCTTCAGAGATGACGCAAATAGAAACAAGGATGAACGCACGTCAATACGGAGCAGGTTTGTTACAGAATCTCCTTCCTTCAACCCCAAATCAAAAGTCGCAAAATTCTCTCCTCCGGCCAGACCGATGCCAATGCTTTCCCAAAATCGGATGTGGCCTGAATGCGAAACCAAAATTAATCCAGGCTCTTGGGACACGCCTTGCGGGACCAGTGCATGGAAGGGAGGGTGTAAGAGATTTGGTTCGGGGGGACAGACGAAAATATAGCAAGTGGGCGTTCCTTTGATAGCCTGTCTGAACGTTAGGGCCTTTGGAGCCAAAGGGTTTCGAAGTTGGGCAACCATACCTGAGCGTGCTGCCAGACAAAGCAGGTTTGAGAGGATGCAACGACTGCAAAACCCGTTGTGGTGTCGATTCCTCCCATGTACGCAGTCTTGTAGAAATCTATTTGATAGGTTATGTTCAGCTTCGGATAAGAGGGGGTATTCACTCGCCAGCATTCCGGAGTACTTGCTTGACTTCAATGGGCAGATTCGCGTAGAACGTTACAGACAATTCGTCTGTCTTTGCATACGTCGTTACCTCGGGGATAAAGGAGGAAGTGTCTGTCATCATGGACGATGTTTCATCGACGTCCATGACATTCTGGAGGCTTGCGCTTGGATAGAGCTGTCTGCCGATATTCGAAGGAGTTGCAATCCTTGAGCCATTGGGCCTCTGAGCGCGTCGAGGTGGAGAAACGGCGGCCTTTTGCTGAAAGCGACTGGACCGTCGAGGGGCTGGTACGGGGGAGAAGGTGGCCATTGCGTGTGGAAACCAAGTACGCTGTCGGCCGAGCTGTGGACTGGATTGGCGCTTGTTATGTTCAGCGCGTGGATGGAGAAAGAGCGTCGAGGTCACGCGTTTGATTTATTTGTCCATGCTTGTATCTAGAGTCTACTCTGATTTCTTCCTCGAAATAACCACCCACGTCTTGTAAGGATATTTGAACTTGCCATTCTCCTGGTCAATCCATTCCAAATCGTCTCCTCGTCTGACAATCTCCCTAATCCCAGCTTGCACCTTGGCCTTCTCCTCCGGTTCAAGGACGGTGATGTAACTTTTGCTCGATGCTCGGTCAACCACAATGTCTTCAGTGGCCTCCAAGTGGTATGACCACTGTTTCTCCTCCGGCGCCAAGAAGTGCTCCTTGTAGGTGGGCCTCTCAAAGTACTGGCGCCATAAATTCAGACGAAACTGGGGTGTGCCTTGCTCGTGCTGTTCAATGAGATCCCTGACTTGGGCAGACCACCTCTCCGCGTCCCTACAAACTCGTAAGGAACTGCTGAGTGATGTATTGACTTGAATACATACCTGTCTTCAAGGTTCCAGATAAAGGCGGCTACTCCGTTAGGCTTCAAGACGCGGTTGAACTCTTTTGCAGCAAGATCGTGGTCAGGGCACCAGTGAAACGCCTTGGAGGTATTGGATATCAGTAAGTCAAAGCAAGGAGGTTGACACCGTACCTGTGCGGTGACCACCAGATCGGCCCAACCATCTTCAACGCCAATCGTATCAAACGTTCCATCGAAGACTTTGGCCCTCGAATCCTGGACAGTCTTTGTGAATTCGTCTCTCATTCCTTTGCTTGGTTCGAATGCTCGAAACTCCTTGATATTAGAAGCCCATTCGGGATCTGCCAGGAGAGCACGGGTGAATATTCCGGTGCCAGATCCAAGCCTAGAAAGATAACATCTTTGAATTGCCTAACAATCGACGTGTTATGGTGGCCCACTCTACAATGTTATATGGCCCCTGGGTTGATAGAGCATTCTTTATGTGTTGCAGTGACCATGGCTGATAACCGGGACGGATGCTGTAGGGTTGCTTCAGATCCAATCGATCTAGGTGTCGGGGAAGGTGTTACCGGTCGTAGAGGGCGTTTGTCCCTGTGCCGAAGCCTGCCCTGGCTACTTTATGGACAACGTTGGCCATAGTTCGTGGTGGTGTATTTCTGGGAGAATCTGAGTGGTGCTATTGATTTTGAGTCTCCATGATTAGTAATTATATACCCCGTTCTAACTTTGTTGCGTGAATGAAAACACATGAGTTTGAATTGACGCGCACAGTTGCCACCGTCTTGCCTGCTTGCTCAAGCGCAATGAGTCTCAGTGATACCCGTATTCCAGTTCGCCTCTCCTCTTCCCATCACAACCTCACTTTCCACTGGACGGACAAGGCCTTTTATGTCCTTCACGACGTTCGGAAAGCTGAAGGTACGGCCCCGTCCTCAACGCCTCGAACTGCACTCACCGTTTCGTATCAACCTGAAGGCCCTCGGCACACTAGAACCCATGACGTCCTCCACCATAACTTGCTGAGAGTGTCCTTTGACAGCGAATCCAACACTCTGACCGTGTCGTATCTCAAGCCAAAGAAGAAGAACAAGCATGCTCAGCTCGTTGTGCTCAAGGGAGTCGTACACGACGTGGATCCCAAAGTAGTTGAAACATGGGCGGAAGCCGTGATGAAGGCGTTATACGAAGGTGAGCATAATCGCCCCTGCCATCCTACCCAGTTACTGATAGTCTGGCAGACAACGGTGCCAAACGGTGCAGACGTCTCCTAGTATTCGTCAATCCTCACGGCGGAGTGGTGTGCTTTCCCTGTTTCCTCGAGTGATCAAATAGTTGTTCAAGGTTTTGCTCTGACAGGGTAAAGGCGTGAAATTATTCAAAAAGGTGGTCGAACCCGTGTTCCTTGCCTCCGGCTGCGATTTGACAGTTGTCCGTAAGTCGCGTTCCGAATCCTCTCGCTGCATGGACCTCATGTAAACATTGCCAGAAACTGAACGCCGCGGACATGCATTTGACTATGTCAAGACTCTCTCGTTGGACTACGATGCCATAGTCACCGTCTCCGGCGATGGTCTCATCCATGAGGTACTCAACGGCCTCGCTCAGCACGAGGACCCCATGAAGGCCTTGAACATTTCTCTCGCCCCAATCCCGGCTGGTTCTGGGAATGGACTCGCCCTTAACTTGATAGGAATTGAGGTCCGTGCTTGACACCAACCCTCGCTGTCGTCGATCTTATACTTGCCTCCAGAACACTGATTCTGCGAGTGCTGCCCTCAATGTGGTCAAGGGTAAGATTTTGACCCTTCATCCTTTCTGTCGTCAACTAACGCCTCCTTCCAGGTCGCCCAATGAAGACCGACTTGTTCTCTATCACGCAAGGCGGAAAGAGAAGCCTTTCCTTCATGTCACAGTCGCTGGGGCTAATGGCGGACTTGGATCTTGACACTGAACATTTGCGATGGATAGGCGACACACGGTTTCTCTACGGATTGCTAAGAGGAAGTACGTACCTAGTTTGCATCCCAGTTAAAAATGTCCCAACGCGCTTTCTCGTCCAGTCATCACTTTCAATCCATGTCCCATCCAGCTCTCAATGAAAGTGGCAGGGCTGGACAAAGACGCCATGGCAAAGGCCTTCCACGACAAAAGGCTCGCCTCCCAAGATCCCAAAGACTCTGTCGAGAAGACGAATAGTTCTTCTGGGGCTTTGCCTAATCTCCACTATCTTCCGGATGATAAAGAGGGCTGGATCGATTTCGAGGATCCTATCCTTTTCGTTTACGCAGGTCAAGGGCCCTATGTAGGACGGTGTGTACCAACAGGATATCCTTGGCCCGAGCTCACGTTCACTGACCTATCTCCAGAGATTATATGGCCTTCCCCGTTTCGCTGCCTGATGATGGATATATTGACCTTTCAATCATGCCCTTGGTCAGTAACTCCTCCGCTGAGGCTTCCAATCATATCCTAACGCCACCCACAGACGACCCGTGGAGAAATGCTCTCGGCCATAGATGGTGCTGAGACTGGGGAAAACTTTTGGTTGTCACAGGTGAGCTACCCTTCGTCCTTTTGGAAACCCGGAATGGCGTCTTACCGGTCGACCCAGCTGCAATATTACAAGGCTCACGCATATCGGGTGAAGCCACTGAGTAAGAAGGGCAACTTCTCTGTTGACGGTGAGCGCTTCCCGTTCGAAGAATTCCAAGTTGAAGTGCATCCTGGGCTGGGGAATTTCTTGAGCTGCCATGGACGGTATGCAACGGAGCTTAAGCCCCGACCGACGAAGAAGTAGATGTGTATCTTTATGTTATTTTGTCATAAACCGTAGATATCTTAGGGGATTACTTCTGAGAGTAGACATATGAACAATTACACTATATACCCCGTTTTGAATCGATGTATGCCTGGCATTCGAAGGTAGAAACGGACCGCCGGAGACGGCTGGAAGCATGCCGACTCGGACGTCTCCATACCTGCATCACAGGGACGCTCACTTCGAGCACTATGTTCCCAAGCACTTGACAGTGCCAGGCCCTGCGGCTTCTCCCCCCCTTCTTGCCAGTGGGCTTCGGACTAAACCGCCACGACCAACACAATGCTTGCTTCTCGTTCGCTGTACCGTCTGGCCGCGCTTGGCCCGCGAAATTCTGTGTTCCAGAGACTGCGTTTCTCGACAGCTGCAGCCGGGGAGTCGAAGAAGAAGGTTACGCTGGACGAATGGATTGCGTCCCCACCCACGACCTCGGGAGTCGACCATCTCCACTTTGAACACCTGGCCGACCTGTATATAACCCTGCCCACGAGGGACGGCAGTCGAAAGCCCCATGAAGAACCCAAGCCTGGTATGCCTCTCGGCTATGGACACCACCTCGCCTTCTTCCACGCCAGGAAGGCTGAACACCAGCTTCGCGAAGATGGGACGGACGAAGAGATCTCTCCCCCTGCGCCGTTTTTGACGAGGATGTGGGCTGGGGGGAAGATTACCTGGGATATCGACAACCCGCTCATTTCTGGTACCAAGACCACCAGCTCCGGGTCCGTTTTGACGGCTTTGAAGAAGGGGTTCGAGAAGAATAGGCCGATGGTGTTCGTCACTCAGAAGATTGAGTTCACGATGGAGGGCAAATCTACTCCGTCTGTCGTCGAGGAACGCCAGCATGTTTATTTGCCCGAAGGGAGGGTCGTACGAAAGGAACCACGGCTTGGTAAGGCTAATTCATTCGGAGCACGCGATAGAGACTGACGACCTTTCGACAGTGCCGGATATTCCTGCTTCAGCAGATTTCTCATTCACCTACAAGCCGACACCTGTGACTTTGTTCAGGTTCTCTTCGCTGATGTTCAATGCACATCATATCCATTTAGACAAGGATTACACTACGAATGTGGAGGGTTACCCAGGTACGAGCAGAACTAGATTCGATCCAGGATAGTCAAGGTTCTAACTGACTTCATAGAGCGTTTGGTTCACGGCCCGTTGACGGCCATGATGCTGTTGGAATCACTCACGTTTAACTACCCGATGGCACATATCAAGGAGTTTGAATATAGAGCCACCAATCCCATGTACATCGACAGGGAGCTGACGTTGAATGGTACGTGGGTGGACGAAACGACAGCAAAGGTGTGGTGTGTGGACAACGAGGGTGTGGTCGGTATGAGAGGTACCATCAAGACAGCAGCGTAAATATGTAAAAGGCTAGAAACCTGTAAACATACGTATTAGCTTCGATTGTACAACCAGCCGTCGACGAATGCTCACCATATTTATTGCCTGCCTCTTTCCTGTTCCTCCGCCCTTCAGCAATCTTATCCTCCAGAGCTTCTCTGTTATCATAGGCTTCTTTGAGCAATGTAGCTAGCTGATGCCGTGACCTGGCCACTCCGCTCATCTTGGCCGCCTGGAGACTCGTAGTCAGCATAGGAAGGGAAAGGGTCAGATAAAGCCTACGTACGCTAATCTTCATCTTGGGCTGAGCAGCGACAGTCCCTGTTCCCTTAGTCAATGCCTTCCGCTCTTCTCGCTCCTGTACTTCTTTCTTTGCACGTTCCATCTCTTCCACAGGATCGACTTCTTGAGCAGCTGAATCATCATAGCCCTCGAACCCTTTCKCAGACCCTTTCTCTAGAGCCTTGACGTAGGCGTTGTATTCGTCSTGCCATTTCTTAGTGAATTKGCCGTAGTATTCRRCATCGTATGCAGCCCATTGCCCTGATGGGWGTTGGTAATATCCTGGGTATGGGTCGTTTGGTGTTGGTTCTGGRGGTTTGTAGTCTGGAAGAACAGGGGCGGAGGAAACTGAAGGAATAGAGGGTGCACTTGAGGATGAAGCGGAAGATCCTGGGATTCTAGGAGCAGAAGATATTGTGCTGCCTGCAAAAGAATRAATAATTGACCTGTCTGACCCAATTATAATGACGTACCGAGGGAGAAGAAGTCGACTGCTGGCTGTGCTGSTGGTGGAGGAGCTGGCCGAGAGACATTGGTAGGAGTTTCCTCTAGAGAAACATTAGGTTTTCGTTTCTGGAGTGACGGTGGCAACAAGAAAGGTTTCGAGGAAGAYGCAGCAGGTGCYGGAGRACTTTCAAACTCTTCARTGGRATTCGTAGTGTAAGGATTTGAAGAGGAAGGTTCTTCTTGAGCTGAGATATTGTCTTGCGTRGTTCTACTTGCATTGAAAACAAGTCCTGGTCCYGAACCTCCTCCTAGCACTCTCTGCTTCSGGGCTGCGATTGGATTGTTCGTCTTCGGGGCAGGGAGCATGCCCAACAATGARGACTTTCCGGACCCAATTCGAGGCTTTTTGGCCGGTCTATCRTCYATAGCGTCTTCCATGGTGTCGTCCCCMTCATCGTTTTTTGACGAGAGAGCTGGGAGCGCAATGGCAATCTTCTTCTTGGTGGGTCGTTTGGCCTGGGAGSTTGASGAGGGTGGAGGTAGCTTCGCTGCCAGTTTCGATGGCTGCGCTACGGTGGGTGTCTCTGATTCGCTTTCGCTTCCACTGCCGTAGTCGACGAGCCCGACCATGGTGAATGAGAGTATGTAGTTATGATGTAAARGTTCGAGAGGCTACAGCAATAATGGGACCGCACTTCGGAGTTTCAAAACATTTCTGTCCTCCTCACATCTAAATGGCTCAATCTGGGTTCGATAGACGGCGAATAAACGGGCCTGAAGAGAGCTTTGCGCCTATATTYGAAGACGAGGATTTGCCARAAGACAAGTGGACAGTTGGGAAGCCCAGRGTGGGTCGCAACCCAGACAACACTAGGCCGATTTGTGAGTGCCCATGCATTCAGCGTATATCCCARGATGAATAGGAACTTTCAGTCCTTCAACCAGGATTAATTGACCAAGCGAATGGCTCCGCGTATATTGAAACTGGGAACACCAAAATCGCGTGTGCAATGTAGGTTTCAGCGCGATTTGTTATTCTTTTCCTGGCTCATTGCAGAGCAGTTATGGTCCTCGCCAGTCTAAAAATGTCGCCTTCCATGATAAAGGACGCTTGAACGTCGAGCTCAAATTTACTCCCTTCTCATGCACTCGTAGACGGGCTCCTATACGCGTACGTTCGGAGTCGTAATCTAAACCTGAGCCCTGKACTAATCAAAYTCATAGGACGCMGAAGAYAGATCYATTGCAATGGCCATCCATCAGGCTATTCTGCCTTCTGTYCGGCTTGAAACGCTYCCAAAAGCCACAATAGACATCTTTATCACTATCATTGAAGCGGACGGGATCGAGGGATGCATTGCATCGGGGTCCATAGCTGCAAGCGCCGCACTCGTTGACGCAGGGATCGAGGTCTTTGGTCTCGTCATTTCGACATCAGCTGTAAGGCTTAAATGCTTGCCGACCTCGTACTCTCTCTAACAATGGCTTACAGGCTATCATTGGGGAAGATGTTTGGTTGGACCCCACCGAGCAAGAGGCGTCGAGCTCCAAGGGCACATTCGTTCTCGCTTCGATGCCTGCTCTGGGTACTATCACCAGTTTATGGCAGAACGGAGCGATTACACCCAATCAGCTACTATCAGTAAGYAYGCCATCTTTTTTCTTRTTGCTGGAACTCATATCTTCTCTATTAAGTGTATGGACACTTGTGAAAAGCAATGCACGGATCTGCACTCCGTCGTTGCCCARACCTTGCGAGAAACTGTATCATAACCTCGGAAAATAYATTCGYTTTCTGTTACTTCCTTTCTATTGTYGCCTTGARGCTGTAGACKCTTGAGCTGCAGRTGTTCGTATCCCTCTCAGATATCCGGACCGTGCGGACGGCTCTGTCGCGTCTGCACGTGATCTTGATGAATGTCCGCCAAGCGTGACGCGTGAGGCACTGTCAACYGCATCTCTACCTGAATCTGCCACCATGGACGACAACGACCCAATATCCCAATTCTTCCCGGATGAAGAGGACGTGGATCTCTATGCAGTCCTCAACCTCACAAGAGAAGCGACTTCGGAAGCCATCAAGAAGTCCTATCGTCGCCTGGCGCTCATGTATCACCCGGACAAGCACACCGCCTCCAGCGAACAAGCGAAAGCAGACGCGTCCACRAAGTTTCAACAAGTAGGATTCGCRTACGCTGTACTGAGTGATGAAAAGAGAAAGACGCGGTACGACAAGCTCGGAAAGACGGATGAAGGCTTCGAACTGGCAGCAGGTGAAGACGGCTGGGAGGCATATTTCGAGGACCTATTCGATCGCCTCACGCGTGGAAAGCTGGATGAGCTGAAAAAGGAGTACCAAGGTGGGTTCTCCATAGTGTTTGTGTAGTGAACCATTCTCAGCTGCGTACAACAGGCTCTCAGGAAGAAGTCGACGATCTTAAGAAGGCTTACCTCGAGACTGGCGGGTCAATAGGCGAAATAATGACCCACATCCCCCACTCRACGCATGAAGACGAAGCTCGCTTCGTCATTATTATCAGCTCCCTTATATCTAAGAAGGAGCTCAAATCTACAMGAACATGGGAGAAGAGTGCGAAGGACGAGAAGGCCAAACTAGCGCGCAGGAAGGAGRGCGAGAAAGAAGCYCAGGAGGCCGAAGAGCTGGCAAAGGAACTTGGTGTTTGGGACGAGTTCTACGGCAGCGGCAAGGCGACGGAGCGTAAGAAGGGGAAGGGCAAAGCTGCAGACAATCCCGCAGACGCAGAAGGAGATGTCTCTGCACTGCAGGCGTTAATCCTCAAGAAGCGTCAAAAGAATGCGGACGACCTCATTGACAGCTTGGCTGCCAAATATGCRCCTAAAGCCAAGGGMAAGGGGAAGAAACGTGCTCGTGAAGACGATGTGGAGGAAGAGATATCGTCGAAGAAGAAGAAATCGCGGGCTGTCACGCCCCCAGAGCTGAATGACGARGAATTTGCAAAGATTCAAGAACGGTTGTTCGGCGACAAGGCTAAGAAGGCGGGMGGGGAGGAACCGAAGGCCAAGAGGAGTCGGGCAAGACGCAAGTAATGGCTTTTCTGSACCTTACTCTGTATTTCTATGTATTCGCTTTMYCGCCATTGTATCGTAGTTTCAAATTTCAAATCTCATGCATAATCTTGCCATCTTCATCGTCTATTTCTCCCTACTAGATCGTACAAGYGCAGAAAACGAAACATTACAGATATCGAAGCGCGTCTATACCTAGACTACGTCGAGCATGGATTATAGCAACGAGTTCCTTGATGCTTTCCTCTAGCATGACGACATTATCCAGTAACTGGGACAAGGTTACCGTTGCCGGTTTGTATGGTTCTTCGACCTCTTCCTCTTCGTCAAAGTTGCTGCTGGACGTTGACCGGTCACCCCACCCAGAACTGAAGACATCATCGTCCATGGCACTCCACGACTGCTTCTTCGACGGGGTCCACAATGCRGTGAAGGGGACGGGTGCGATGACAGGTTCGACGGTGATRGACGATGTCTGGTGATAATGTGCACCGAAAGGACTGGGGGGAATAGCTTTRGTCTGTTGCCGTGGAGGAGTTACGGGGTCAGCAGGCTTTGGTTTTGACTTCTTCGGTGTCCATAGAGAGGCAAGCGCTGCGGTTGCAGATGGTCGGGGCTTTGGCTTGGTGGGAACCTCGACTGGGGTAACAGGCCTGGGTGGTACAGGCTGTTCGTCAAGGGAAATCTGAAGGGCRTCTGTAAGGTTCTCCGAGAACAGTAGACCTTGTCGTCGTTCCGAAAGATACTTGTCAAAGTCGTCGATTTGTCGCCTATATCGCTCCAAYTGATTGACGAGGCTTTGGAAGACAGTGTGCACAACCGGCCTAGAGTGCTCATCCATCCTTGCTGCTGGGAGGACGTTCGTTTCCGTTTCAAGCTTTTCATCTATGTTGAAGTCGACGGACTTGTCATCCCCGTCCTTTGTATCGTAGTCCAGSCGGTCTGTATCTCCYACTGGGCTGTCGCTAGTAGCAAAGGTTAACCAGCCTGCCAAGGACCTGTAAGGRTCTAGAGCAAGGGTGGCAAATACGCCCGTCAATCCGACGTTGAAGTCAGGTGTGTTGGAGAAGAAGGATCTCGTGGACTCCAGAAGATGGGAAAGAACTGGGTCGTTCGCGTTGAGTCGATGCTTGAACTTCTGTGCCTCGTCGCTGTTGAACTGAATTTCTGTGGCAGCCCAGTACGATGGATGACTTTGGATGCATGCTACGGCATCGCGAAGGTAATGGTCATAACCTGTACTAAAACCGTCGGTGGCGGAAGTTGGGTCAACGCGAGAAATCAGGGCAAGATATAGACCCATTTCGCGTTCGTGTGTTGAATAGGTGACAGCGGGTTGGAAGTAAAGGGGCTCGAAAAGATGAGAGGGTACTGTGGGCGGCACTGCGTTGTCTGTGCCTGGATATCGGAATTCATAATCGTCGTCTTCGTCTTCTTCTGAGAATGTCTGCTCCARCCTTTTGGGTCCGTGAACCAAGGCTGGGTGTGGGAAGGCGGTGGCTTGCGAGTCAGAAATCACGATGAGCAGTTTCTCGGCCGTTCTTTTGGGTTGGTGGCCAAGCATAGTGTTGAGRAGCTGCAAGGCGACAGTTCCGCTTGCTTGATTCTTCGACTTGAGGTTAGCGAGGAGTAAGTCTCGAAGAGTRAAGCGACTGGAAATGAAATATTCGGATTTCTTCCTGGAGTCCGGCGCCTCCATTTCTAGAAGGACCATAGCGCTGCTTTTCCTCCGCCTGTGCTTCTCGCTCTTGTCGGCGGGCTTGGYTGGAGGGGGAGCACTTTCCAGTCGCAGCATTTGGTTGCTCCGTCCGCGCAATTTTGAATCATCATTGTCTTCCTCGGTGAGGAACTCCACCAAAAGRTTGAGGAGTGGGCCCGGTCGGAGGGTGCGAATCATAATGTCGATATAGGACATCACTGCGACGGAGCTCCCATCGTTATCAGAGCATTCGAGRATTGARGGATAGAGAACGTTCTCCATGAATATTCGTCGYACTGCATCCAGGATTGACTGAACRATCTGACTSCCAACGAGGAGTGACGCGTCGGTTCCTTCGCTCTCCACATTCTTCCTGAGGACGTCCTGCATGAATTCGAGCAGTCTGAGRAAGTGGTCGACGCGTGCCTTGCAATCCGGATTATTAGCGTCTTCGATCCCAAGGGCCCTATTCCGATCCCTCAAAGCCGATATGTGCTCTTTTGCGTCCTCGTTCTCCAGTCCCAGGTTGCCGATCGTCATGGTAGCGTCCGCTGCTTCATCTTCACGAACAGGGGGCAAGAACCCAAGCTTCGAAGGTAGGAGGGAATAAACCGCTCCCAGACCCGCTCCTAGCACCTCTGAGAAATCCCCATCCAAAATGTATTCTGCGAGYGCGAGGGCAGCTTCATCGTTSGAGTCTCCGGGAGACATTGCGACGTCCATGAGGAAGAGGAGACCGGCTCGKGCAAATTCTCCAATCTGCCCTTCTCGATGAACGAACCGTAGTAGGTAGTTGAATAGGAGGAATTCGTATTCAGGTTTCTTCGCTATAGGYTGRGCACTRGTGATAGTAGCTTGAGATGGGGTTGGCGAAGGTGTCCGAGGGCTCGTCTGGTCGTTCGTGKTYGTGGAYACCACTGTGTCCTCTTCATCYTCCTCRTNCNCNTCTTCTTCCTCCTCAACTGAGAATAGTGGTTCTGAGCGATACCAGTGTTTGTCGTGGAAGAATATCATGAGCAATTCGCGATAAGTGAGAATCCTGCTGCACARGATACATAGAAGGTTGACCACTGAGAGTTGCRAAACCTGGACGTTAGAAAACGAAGCAACAAAGGTGAAATTGACACATACAGTCCTCCTCATGCTCAGATGGTGGCGCCTTCATTAGGCTGCCCGCAGCCCCCATAGCCTTGTTCCTCCCATCCAGCTGTTCCTGAAGGTCGTCCCCAACGCACGTTCTCAGCAATCGCAGGACTGCTTTATGAACTGCCGAATGCACCAGGAACTGCTCGTCCAGCAGCACAATCATGTTCTGAACCGCTCTCAACACCTCGGCCTGGATCCCACTCGGTCGATCGGCTTCGCTGAGACGAACAAGCGTCCCCAAGACATCTAGCNAACACCATCTCATCAGANCCCCGGACGGTGATGAATAGCAAGCACATCACGACTGACCGTTCTTCAAGAGATACTCCAAACACTCTCCGGTCTCCCTGATAGCTGGTGTATTCGTCAAAGGGCCAACAAACATCAAAGAAATTGCACATACCCCTGGTCCGCTCTCGCCGATTCTGCGACTAGCGCATCCACCATTGCACGAAGCCTGTCCGGGACATCCGTCGAACTAATCCCTCTCCTCAGCTGCCGCTCATCTGGGTACTGGAGGGTTTCCTATCGAGAACAAGGTGGTTGCTATGTGTTCAGCCRTTGCCCAAATCACTTTGTGACACCAAGGGGAAACAAACCTTGACGCTATTCCAGGATTTCAGAAACTCTTCAAGGTGATCGACCTGGGGTTTAGGAGCTGGTTGGCTCGGTACCCTCAGGAATCTCGAAAAATAGGACATGTCAAGCGACCACGCCTATGGACTGAGCAAAGCTCAGCACTTTGGGCCTAACGCAAGCAAACGTCGTGGTGGTAGGTAGTAGGTATTGGAAAGAAGAGAASCCAACTGAATTTGCCGGGCTGATGCAATTGAAATACCTCCCACACATATATAGCTAGCMCCACATAACGACGCTCAGGTTCGACGTGAGATCTTYCAATGAACTTAGTTTCTATAATTGTGAATGTATTCCAAGAAAAATCGTATGCATCTACGCTACAATGTGCAGATCCTCGTTATTTAAATCAAGCACTGGCCGGTAGGAATCAAANAAGGARTGTAATGGGTAAGCAGTGTCCTGTCAGGGTATCAACCTGCCTATTAATACCTCACTAGGAGGAGCCCTATCATAAAGTATAGTACAGAAAGTCTCGGACGTATGAAAGTGCGAATGTCAGACAGTATGGAGAACGTGGTCGTGAAGTAGATCAGAATGAGGTTAGTTAAATGCTCCTGCAAATCGCGCAATCGAACTTGATGTAATCCCTGAACAGGGCGGCTGCAAAACAAAGGGTAAGCCTGCGTCYTTGGAAGTTCAACAARGTAATACTCACGAAGGATGATGAGCGACGCAAGCAGCGCGACCATGAAGATGTAGACAATCGTGTACTTGACAACAATCCATCTGCGCTGCCTCTTCTGCTTGGTCGAGAAAAGTGGAGGCCTGATTTGTTTCGACGGACGAAGCCAGACTAATAGCAAACGCATCAGCAATGCTCCCACAAAGAGGTGAAACAAACAACTCACACAACATGGTCGAATGCAGACTGTTGGCATATGGAATCAAGATCGGCGGAGTCATGATGATGAGGAGGATATGAGCAAGCAAGAAATCGGATCCCCAAAGCGACATCTCCACAATCTTGACGATGAATTCACGAGCAGGTTGCGACAAAGCCGAATTGCCAAAGCCRCGACCATACCATTTACCAGTCCACCATGCTCGGTTGGTCTCGTCGTGCTTGAACTCACGGGTGAGGAAGACCGCAATGAGGAACTTGTGAATGGCACGTTGGATCGCTGCAATGCAGATAACACCGAGGACTGCGTGCGAYGCGTCCCAAAGTTCGAGGAACCACTGCGGAAAGAAGGAANATATTAATCTTGCATGCNAACATAGGAATARCAACAGGACTTACGAAGAACTCAAAGACAGCAACCAAGCCCACCAAGCACAAAATATGAGCAATACTGGCCATAACTGATCCAAACTTCACCCATCCATCCATCATGGGACCGAGGAAGAGCGAAATGAAGAACAGGGAAAGGAGAACGGCAGCATTCCAAACGACAGGTCCGACGGAGACGATGGCGATACGGATGAGAGGGCTRGGRGGTTGGGATCCATCGGGGTTGGGGAACGACTTGACGAACATGTAGGCGATGACGAAGATGGTTGCAATGCAGATGGGAAGGACGATTTCGGAGAAGATGAGATTCCGCCAACTGGCTCGAGGAACGTCGCCCGAAAGCTTCTCTGAGGGGTGACCCAATTTCTTCTTCTTGTAACCCGTAATCATGGTCCTGGAAAGTCGGCAATAACCGTACCAACTGCTCGCCTTCGTTCTCGAGTTGCCGCGAGACATCCAACGAAGGAATTCCCGATAGTCAATGATGAAGTCGGCGAAGGAGAATTGATGGGGGTTGAACAGGAATGGAGCGATGCAAAGCGAAAGAACGGAGAACCAGAAGTAGATCAAGTGAGGAATCCAAATGGCCAACGTGACATACAGCAGGATGAGGAGGTTTCTGAAGCCCATGTAGATGCTGGGTCCAGCAAAGCGGGAGTAGAGGATGCTGAAGGAGATGCGGGTTGTAGCRAAACCACGACCAGTGGCGATATATCGTGCACCACCAAGGGCCAAATTRCTGAGGATAGAGTTCGAGTAGATCTGGGTGGAGAAGACTTCGAAGATGGGAGATAGCGACAAGAAATGTTTTCCGAGACGAAGCAAGGCCTTTCCGGTTCCTCTTTCCACGAGTTCTGGAAGGGTGAACAATTAGCGATCAGGCCTCGGGCAGGAAAGCTAGCGACAAACCTTGAAGGAAAAGAGGCAAGAATGCAATGAAGAAGACCAAGAAGATCGAAACAATGCAGCGCCGAATCCAATCGAAGACGGGGATGAGGTTGTAGCATCCAGGACGAGTGGGCAGAGTGTTTCCTCGAGCATCCACTTCACAGATCAACAGYTGCTTGTTGAGTGTTCCAATGTACAGCACTGCARAMARGGTGTTYAGYRACGYCAYGAATGAAAGAGAAATMACRAGACATACAAGTGACCATGAAGACTTGAATTGAAGAGATGACGAGGATGTTGTTGATATGGAAACCGGGGTGACCGTAGTAGAAGGTGAGGAATCGGTCGATGGGGAGTTGCGTGCCAAGATAGTAGTACTCGCGACTGAGCATTTGTTCACCCATACCAGTTCCAATCTTCGTCTGGAAGTTGAGGATAGTGCCGAAACCGAGATCACGACCCTTTCCGCACTGATAGTACTCCACATGCTTGATCCTTCCTCCACGTCCGAATGCGTTCATTCCAGCGAAAATATCCTCGTTCAGGTGCAGACCTTTCTGGGCTTTGGAAACTCCTCCACGGGTGTTCATGAAAAGGGCGTTGAGGAAATCAGGATGTCCGTAATGCAGTTTGCCTCCGATCCAGGCCAGGGCACGAGCCGTCATGGTACCGAACGTCTGTTCCTTTCCGGCAGCGATATCTCCCAACACACCAATGTTCTCCGAGAAGATGTATTCRCGGGTACCAACGATGGCGACGGGTGACTTGTTGAACTCCTTGTGACCCCATTGCGCGTAAGGACTCTGGCTCGAAATTGACAATTCCTCGAATTCTCCCAGGATATTGCGGATCTTGATACATTCCTCCAAGTAGTTRTCCTGATTGGCGTCGATGAGCTGAAGGTATTCGCCACGATAGAAGACGATGGCATGGTTCTGGTTGTCCGACTTTCCGTCTCCGAGAATGGGGTTACCTGGCAGCTCGATCCTGAACTTGGGTTTCCGCTTGCCCGTCTTCTCGTCGATTTCCGAGTGTCCGTCGATGAGGGCGGAGAACAACCGTGCTTCACTACCCTTTGGGCCTGGCTCTTCGTCAAGGTAGGCAATCTGGAGGTCGGGATAGGCGCGCAGCAAGAATTCGGCATTCTCTTGCTCCTCTTTGCTGAACTTGGAGAACCGCTGCATGGAAATTGCAAACTTGAACTTGCGACGTGCCATTCGTTCCAACTCGCGCTCCAGTCGCTCGGTGTTTCCTCCAAAGTTGTGCACGATGTCTGGGTTTTCGACGCGGTAGAGCAACTTGATGGCCTTGGAGTAATTCATCATGCCTGAGACAGTGCGGTACAGAGTCTGAGCTCGCAAAGATGCCCAAATTCGTGTTCGCAGCGTGTACTCTGGTGACGAGCTCTTGAAACCGATGCAGTAGAATGGTAGATCATCAGCCTTCTTCTCGTTGACTTGGCTCGCGGTACCGTCGCCTTCGGCCTCTTCCGAAAGGATTTTGGTGTCCTTGACGAAATTGTCCCACTCGACGGGGTGAAGCTGCTTGAGATACTCCAAAAGGGTGACCCGGGTGTTCTGATCTGCCTCTCGAATAATTTCCCGCAGACTGAGCAGGATCTTTTCAGAGTAATGAGGGACGAGGACGGTGAAGGTAGGCATGGCCTCGACGGCGAGTGTTTCAGGGAAGGCTGTGGTGAGAGAGGATGCAAAGAAGGAAATTCGTCGGTCTGCCTCGCCTCCAATGGGGAAGAAGTTCATTCCTTTGCCGTCTTGGTTCGTGAAGAAGGGGGGCGCCCTCAGCGTTCGCCTGCCATCGGGACCGTCGACTTGATGATAGAGTAGCCTTTGGACGTTGTCAATGGAGAGAAGGTGCTCGCGATACATTGAGATGATGACGGCGTTCCAAATCTGCGACACCAGGACCTTGGGTTTGTACTTGACTTCCATTTCTGCGGTGGCGAGAAGCTTGGCGTAAATTCGCTTCGGCATGCGTGTGTAAATGTCCTTCCACGGAGTCCAAATGGACAATCCGAGGGCGAACGAACGACCAACGCTGAAGATGACGATCCAGATGATGTACCAGAGATAGGTGTCGAGGAAGAACAGGATGAGATCCATGACATACATGATGGCGAGGGTGAATGGAACCTGGTTGGTGCAGAGGGCGTCGCCGAAATACTTGTCGTTGCATCGTTGTACCTTGGTTCTTGCCATGACAGCAATGGGACTGCTGAAGGACGAGGTCAAGAAGAAGTAGGATTCGACGAATTTGCAGGAAAAGATCAGCAACCACAAGCAAATTGATGCTGTGCGAGCGGTACGAGGGAGGGCGGGATACGATGCGGTAAAGGTTTGGGATGCCATGTATTTGCGAGACTTGCCGGCAACACGATCGCCGAACATTCTGCCAGATGGAATCAACCCAAAGGCGATGGTGGCGACGACTGATATGAAGAATTGAACAATTCCGATAATGAGAGGAATTTGTCCATTTCCGGGCCGGCCATCAACCAAGGCGATGTAGAAAGTTGGTCCACCTGTTAGGGCAAGGACGACGAGGAGGAAGACGAGTCGAGTCGTGAGATGTGAGGCGTTATTCCAGGTAGTGGGGATGTAGGAGAATTCGGCAATGGTTGCGAGGATCATGATGAGAGTGGAGACGGCACCTCCCAATGCGGTTGCGGACCACGTCATGGGAGCTGAGGGCTCCTTCTTGTTTGCGGGAGCATAGACCTGGGGCGAATTAAAGGCGGTGTAGAAGTAGAATACGGAGACGTGGAGAATCCAGATGCGGTTGAAGTTGACGAGGAGGTGAGCCATGGACCGCTTCTCAAAGTATGTCTTGAAGAAAACCTTGTTCCATTCGACCTTGCCTAGTTTCGTGTAGCGTTGAGCTGGAGGCACATCAACGAGACGGGTCTAAAAAGAGACCATGAGCAAATAGTTTGGAACTGTGACAGATGGATGAACTCACTCCTTCTCGGAGAACAATCTTAGCAAGCCCTTCAGGATACCAGAACAGCTGATTGACATCATCATAACCGATGATATCGGCGTGATCCTTCTCCTTCCTGACGAATTTGCCTTCGATGACCTCGTAGCCCTGGTCACGAACGAAGTTGTAGAGAGGCTTGATGACGGTGTTTAGATAGACGCCTTCGGGAACGGGGTCGATCCTGTTCTGGCATTCGGGACTTCTGTAATAGTCGTCGGCACACTTGAAGATGAAGCACATGCACTCGGGCATAAAACGGATGTTGCCTGCCTCGCCCCAGCAGAGGAGATAGAGGGCAATCTGTCGAAGTCGGTCGTAGTGGCTCATGCTGTTCATGGCATTTCTCCAACGGTTGAGGGCGGAGTCGAGGGATTTTGAGCCTCCTTTACCTCCTCCTTTTACGCTCTTCAGGCGCTGTAGACCGGGGTTCTGCGACTGGCCAACTGCATCATCAAGATTGAGTTGGGCCGCGAAATACCACTTGCGGTAGTTGGCATGCTGGCCGCCAATGTAGTCGGCATGGAGGGTGAGAAGGGCCTGGTTCGGGCTCATGCGGGAAGCGCGAGAGTCGAGGAGCTGCATGGTGAAGTCGAACTGCGGGGACGTTTAGACAGTGAGAGGAAATACGATAATATATTCACACACCATGTTGCGCATAGAGTCCCGCTGGAAACCAAACTTCTGGGCCAAATCAAGAAAGATGTCCTCGATTTCTTCGGTCGACATGGGTATCTGGCGGTCCGCAGACCAGGCGGGGTAGTGCTCAGAGGCGCCGAGACCGGGGTCTGCAAAGGGGGAGATGCTGGGGACGCNTGCTGGCATGGGAGTCGACCGAGGCGTCGTAGCGACGGTTGAACATGTCTGGACCAAGGTCGCCTGCGTCGAGGGGATGAGAAGGGACACACGAGGTGAAG